>CM074732.1:67403246-67750746 GCA_037367245.1 Phrynocephalus guinanensis | reverse complement strand
GCCGGGACGGCTCCGCTGAGAGGCTCCGGCTCCGCTGGTAGGCACCGAGGGCTCCGCTGGTAGGCACCGAGGGCTGGGGGGGGGGAGGGACGCTCAAACCTGATCGGAGGGGGGAGATCTCAGAACTCCCAAGGTGGTCTTAGGCGAGCCCCTCTGATTCCTCTCCATAGCCCTGGTCGTCCAAAAAGAGTTAGGCAAGAATAAAATCGCGAGGCAGCATAGTCCGAAGTGCAAAGGGCAGCTGGCGTGAACATAAGAAGAGCCCTAGTGGATCAGGCCAAAGGACCATCTAGTCCAGCTTCCTGTATCTCTCAGGGGCCCCACCAGATGCCTCTGGGTACACATGAGACAACTAGATACCTGTCTCCTGATACCACCCCCTTGCATCTGGTATTTTGAGGTAACCTCCTTTTAAGTCTTATATCCTCATTTTGGCTTGTGTCCTGAGATGGAGTTTTCATGCAGAAATCTGTCTAATCCCTCTTTAAAGGCATATTGGCCAGATGCCATCACCACATCATGTGGCAAGGAGTTCCACACACTAGTGGAAACAAGCTTATAATACGATGGATCTTGATTTAGTCATGCTCAGAGCTCTTCGTACTCATTTTTGTTAGAACTGTGTCCAAGATAGGATTGAAGTAGAACTACTGAAATCAGGATGTGTGTGTTTGTGTGTGTGTGTCAGGGGGTTCATAATGGCACAATTTGGCACTTAGATTTCAGTTGGTTTACTCACAGCCTGGGTAACTATGAATCTAACTCTTAAAAACTTGACAAATGCTCAGATAAGTTGACAGCTTCAGCATCATCACCACAATAGCAAAAAGACAGTTGACTAGTGCCGATTGAAGTCTCCCAGTTGTGCTGAAGGGCAAGGTCTTTAACTCTGGCCCCACTCCATTTCCCCCCCCTTTAAATCTCAGTGACATTATCATCAAAGGAGCTACTAGTCCCATGGGGAGAACAGTGCACTTGTCTTCCATCACCACAAATGCACCAGTAGAAGCTTCAGGGTCGATTTACATTGGATTAAACACCACTTCCCACAGTGCCCAACCTAATAACAAAAGGAAGAAGGAGGAGGAGAAAATCTACGTCAACCTACCTAAAAATTTTGCTTTAAAAATAGAAAGTCCAAAAATCACATCATTCTGTATCATGTCCATTTTAGACTTCAAGGAGTTGCCACAATGGCAGCTACAGTTTACAAATGGCCTATTTTTCTTCTCTAAAACATGCTCAAAGCAACCAACCATAGTAAAATGCACATTTAAGATGACCCAAATGTAAAGGAACATATTTAGAAAGAACTTTAGGACACAGTGCTAGAAACATGTGGGAGCACCCAGATAGTAAAGACACACCTCCAACCACAGGCTAACATAACGTCAAAGGCATCCCTAAATAAAAAATATCATTGTTATTGGCTGAGAGGAACAGGATGAAACAATTTAGCCTCCTCCAGGACTCTGGGAGGACATTCCAGAGTCTGGTAGCTGCCGCCACCAAGAAAGTCTCCTTTCCTTTCATGGCTCTCTCACTCCGGGTGGACACAGAGAGAGAGGCTTGTAGGGTAGCAACCTGTAAACGGGCCTTCTTGGTGGCTGGCCCTCAGTTGTGGAATAAACTTCCCAGCGAGATTTGCCAGGCTCCCTCGCTGGCATCCTTCAAGAAAGCCCTCAAAACCTTGCTGTTCAAGGATGCCTTTGGTGATTGCTAGGATTGTACCAATTTTTTTTATTTTGTCTCTTATTGTTCAGTTGTATGCCTCTTGCCCAATACCTTTTATATCTTTTTTTATTGATGGTGTTGTTTTAACTTTTGTGTGAACTGCCCAGAGTTCCCTTTGGGAAATGGGAGCGGTATAAAAATGCAAAAATTATATATATATATACCATATATATATATATATATATATATATATATATATATATATATATATATATATATATATATATATATATATATATATATATATATATATATATATATTTTGTTTTCGTAGATTTTCACGGGTATAGGTATGCATGTTAGGGTGGATTCGGGTTTCTTCCCGTGTAGAAATCTGGTTGTTTTGGCGACGTTTCGACGAGGTCTCACTCGTCATCTTCAGGCTGGTGTTCTGGCTTCTTTCTTCTTGAAGCAAAGCGTGGTCTCAGTTGAAGTCCTTCTATAAATACTGCTGGGGGGTGTGGTTTGCTTGCTCTGTTGCTGATTGTAGGTTTGTTTGTTCTTTTGTGATCTGCTGTGTGGCTGAGGCGATCGTTAAGGGATTAACTGCTGGTGGGTTAGATGGCTGTTTAGAGACATCCTGTGTGGGTGAGGTGCTGGATGTGTGTCTCTTAGCCTTTTGTTTCTTAACGACCTTGGTGATGGGTGTTCTGGCAGCATCCTGGTCTTTGGTGGAGTGGGGTTCTGTGTCTTGTGAATTCATTTTGGTCTGGCTACGGGTCTGTGGTCTCCCAATGTTTTTTTGGCGTGTGTAAGTGTGTTCCATGTGGTGACTGGAGTGGGGTGTAGCGGTAGATGGTACAGTCGTGGTTTTGTTATTGGATGGTGGTTTCGTTTCATCTGTGGGAAGGGTCTGGGTTTGTGTTTGGTGTGGATGGAAGGTGGTGGCATCTTGTGTCCTTTTGGACCTGGTGTCAGTCTTTGTGACAGAGGCTCGTCTGTTGACCAGGGCTAGTTTCCAGATGTCAGGCAAGCGGGAGGTGTCGTCACGTTTATTCATGTTGTTTGGGTGTTTCTCTATTTCAATGGCTTCCATGATTATTCGACTGTTGAAGTGTTCAGTTTTGGAGATGAGTTTGGTTCTTTCAAAATCAATTTCATGACCTGTTGTTTTTATGTGCTGGAAGAGAGAGGAAGATTTTTCTTCTTTTTTGACTGCGTTCTTGTGTTCTGCGATGCGTGCGCTTATTCTCCTGTTTGTCTGTCCGATGTATGTGGCTGGGCAGACTTTGCATGGTATTTCGTAGACTCCTTGGTTTTCTAGCTCAATCTTGTCTTTGGGGTTTCTTAAAATGTTGGCTATTTTTTGTTCGGTGCAAAAGGCTGTCTTGATATTGTGTTTGTGGAGAATTTTGCTTATTTTGTCTGTGGTGCCTTTGATGTAAGGGAGGAGGGCAGTGCCGTTGTTCTCTTCTGTTTCTTGGTTCTTGGGGGGTGTTTCTTTTTGGATTAGTTTGGTGATGGTGTTTTTTTGGAATCCGTTCGCAATTAAAGCATTCGAGAGAGTGTGTAATTCAGTTTTTAGGTGGTCTTTGTCAGCGAGGCGTTTGGTTCTGGAGATGAGGGTTTTTGCTACGGAGTTGATCTGTGCAGGGTGGTGGTGTGATTGTGCATTTAAGTAGCGGTTTGTATGTGTTTTTTTCCGGTAGATGGTATGTCCTAAGGAGCCGTCGGGTTTTTTGTAGATTAGGACGTCCAGGAAGGGAAGTTGGTTGTTGGCTTCTATTTCCATAGTGAATTGTATTTTGGGGTGTAGGCTGTTGAGATGTGTGAGGAAGTTGTTCAGTTTGTCTTTCCCGTGTGGCCAGATAACAAAGGTGTCGTCAACATATCTGAGCCAGAGTTTGGGTTTATGTTCGGACTTCTGTAACGCGTTGGTTTCAAAGTGTTCCATATATAGGATTGCGATGACCGGTGAGAGGGGTGATCCCATGGGTGCTCCTTCTATCTGTTTGTATCTTTGTCCATTGTGGATGAAGTATGTGTTGGTTAGGCAGTGGTTGGTCAGATCTAGGATGTGCTTGGGGAGGTTGTATTTGTTGTGGATAGCTGTCAAGGCTTCTTGAATGGGCACTTGTGTGAAGAGCGAAACAACATCGAAGCTCACGAGTAGGTCATTGGGTTGTAGGTCTTGTTTCTTTATAATTTCTATGAAGTGGAACGAGTTTTGTACGTATGAAGAGATGGATTCTGCATAGGGCTGGAGTTGTTTGGCAAGAAATTTGGCGAGGTTTTGTAGGGGTGAGCCTATGGAGCTGACTATGGGTCTGAGAGGCGTTCCTTCTTTGTGAATCTTGGGGAGGCCGTAGAGCTTGGGGCATCTGGATGATTTCTCTCTGGGGATGATGCTTGACTTGATTTCTTCACTTAAGGGTGAGGCTTTTATTTTGGCTTTGGTGGTTTTTTCCAGGTAGGTGGTGGGGTCTGTGTTCAAAGGTATGTAAGCAGGGTCTTGTAGTAGGTTGGATAGTTTGGCTTGGTAGTCAGATGTGTTCATCACCACTGTGGCATTGCCTTTGTCTGCTGGGAGAATGATTATGTTGTTGTCTTTCCTCAGGTTGGTGAGGGCTTTTTGTTCTTCTTTGTGTAAATTGCTTCTGGGTGGTTTGCTGGAGCAGAGGATATTGGTGACTTCGAGTCTGATTTTGTTGGCTTCATCTGGGTTGATTTTGGTTAGGCTGGCTTCCACTCCGCATATGATGTTTTCAGTGGGGATGTGTCTGGGGGCGACTGCATAGTTGAATCCTTTGGACAGGACTTTGGTCTCTGCGATGGTGAGTGTCCTGTCTGATATGTTGTGAACTGTTTGTTTCATGGGCTGCTGTGGGGGGTTGGGCTTCTGGCGTTTTTCCAGTTTGTGGAGTTTGTTGGTGTGTATGTCTGTCTTGTGGGAGGTCTCTGTTTCAGCTCTCCAGGCGGCGAGTTGCTTGGATTTGTTCCAGAGTGTTGGGTGGATTTTGTTGCTGAGTTTGAGGTGGAGAGTGAGTAGGTCTCTGTTGGTTTGATCTAGTAGGTATCTTTTCTTGTGTAGTTCGTTTCTGATTAGGGCTAGTTCTGTTCTTTTCAGGATCCTTTCGCTGGATGGGGTTTTTGAGTGGAATTTCAGTTGGAAGCTTGTGGGGATCACATTTTTATCTCGGCAGTTGCGTAGGAATGCAATGTCACATAAGATGGTGGCTCTTCGGACTTCTAGTTTCTCGTAGGTTCTGGTCAGCTGGAAGGTTTCCTCCCCGTAGAGGTCGGATATTTGTTTTCGTAGATTTTCACGGGTATAGGTATGCATGTTAGGGTGGATTCGGGTTTCTTCCCGTGTAGAAATCTGGTTGTTTTGGCGACGTTTCGACGAGGTCTCACTCGTCATCTTCAGGCTGGTGTTCTGGCTTCTTTCTTCTTGAAGCAAAGCGTGGTCTCAGTTGAAGTCCTTCTATAAATACTGCTGGGGGGTGTGGTTTGCTTGCTCTGTTGCTGATTGTAGGTTTGTTTGTTCTTTTGTGATCTGCTGTGTGGCTGAGGCGATCGTTAAGGGATTAACTGCTGGTGGGTTAGATGGCTGTTTAGAGACATCCTGTGTGGGTGAGGTGCTGGATGTGTGTCTCTTAGCCTTTTGTTTCTTAACGACCTTGGTGATGGGTGTTCTGGCAGCATCCTGGTCTTTGGTGGAGTGGGGTTCTGTGTCTTGTGAATTCATTTTGGTCTGGCTACGGGTCTGTGGTCTCCCAATGTTTTTTTGGCGTGTGTAAGTGTGTTCCATGTGGTGACTGGAGTGGGGTGTAGCGGTAGATGGTACAGTCGTGGTTTTGTTATTGGATGGTGGTTTCGTTTCATCTGTGGGAAGGGTCTGGGTTTGTGTTTGGTGTGGATGGAAGGTGGTGGCATCTTGTGTCCTTTTGGACCTGGTGTCAGTCTTTGTGACAGAGGCTCGTCTGTTGACCAGGGCTAGTTTCCAGATGTCAGGCAAGCGGGAGGTGTCGTCACGTTTATTCATGTTGTTTGGGTGTTTCTCTATTTCAATGGCTTCCATGATTATTCGACTGTTGAAGTGTTCAGTTTTGGAGATGAGTTTGGTTCTTTCAAAATCAATTTCATGACCTGTTGTTTTTATGTGCTGGAAGAGAGAGGAAGATTTTTCTTCTTTTTTGACTGCGTTCTTGTGTTCTGCGATGCGTGCGCTTATTCTCCTGTTTGTCTGTCCGATGTATGTGGCTGGGCAGACTTTGCATGGTATTTCGTAGACTCCTTGGTTTTCTAGCTCAATCTTGTCTTTGGGGTTTCTTAAAATGTTGGCTATTTTTTGTTCGGTGCAAAAGGCTGTCTTGATATTGTGTTTGTGGAGAATTTTGCTTATTTTGTCTGTGGTGCCTTTGATGTAAGGGAGGAGGGCAGTGCCGTTGTTCTCTTCTGTTTCTTGGTTCTTGGGGGGTGTTTCTTTTTGGATTAGTTTGGTGATGGTGTTTTTTTGGAATCCGTAGCAAAAACCCTCATCTCCAGAACCAAACGCCTCGCTGACAAAGACCACCTAAAAACTGAATTACACACCCTCTCAAATGCTTTAATTGCGAACGGATTCCAAAAAAAACACCATCACCAAACTAATCCAAAAAGAAACACCCCCCAAGAACCAAGAAACAGAAGAGAACAACGGCACTGCCCTCCTCCCTTACATCAAAGGCACCACAGACAAAATAAGCAAAATTCTCCACAAACACAATATCAAGACAGCCTTTTGCACCGAACAAAAAATAGCCAACATTTTAAGAAACCCCAAAGACAAGATTGAGCTAGAAAACCAAGGGAGTCTACGAAATACCATGCAAAGTCTGCCCAGCCACATACATTGGACAGACAAACAGGAGAATAAGCGCACGCATCGCAGAACACAAGAACGCAGTCAAAAAAGAAGAAAAATCTTCCTCTCTCTTCCAGCACATAAAAACAACAGGTCATGAAATTGATTTTAAAAGAACCAAACTCATCTCCAAAACTGAACACTTCAACAGTCGAATAATCATGGAAGCCATTGAAATAGAGAAACACCCAAACAACATGAATAAACGTGATGACACCTCCCGCTTGCCTGACATCTGGAAACTAGCCCTGGTCAACAGACGAGCCTCTGTCACAAAGACTGACACCAGGTCCAAAAGGACACAAGATGCCACCACCTTCCATCCACACCAAACACAAACCCAGACCCTTCCCACAGATGAAACGAAACCACCATCCAATAACAAAACCACGACTGCACCATCTACCGCTACTCCCCACTCCAGCCACCACATGGAGCACACTTACACACGCCAAAAAAACTTTGAGAGACCACAGACACGCAGCCAGACCAAAATGAATTCACAAGACACAAGACCCCACTCCACCAAAGCCCAGGATGCTGCCAGAACACCCATCACCAAGGTCGTTAAGAAACAAAAGGCTAATAGACACACATCCAGCACCTCACCCACACAGGATGTCTCTAAACAGCCATCTAACCCACCAGCAGTTAAGCCCTTAACGATCGCCTCAGCCACACAGCAAATCACAAAAGAACAAACGAACCTACAATCAGCAACAGAGCAAGCAAACCACACCCCCCCAGCAGTATTTATAGAAGGACTTCAACTGAGATCACGCTTTGCTTCAAGAAGAAAGAAGCCAGAACACCAGCCTGAAGATGACGAGTGAGACCTCGTCGAAACGTCGCCAAAACAACCAGATTTCTACACGGGAAGAAACCCGAATCCACCCTAACATGCATACCTATACCCGTGAAAATCTACGAAAACAAATATCCGACCTCTACGGGGAGGAAACCTTCCAGCTGACCAGAACCTACGAGAAACTAGAAGTCCGAAGAGCCACCATCTTATGTGACATTGCATTCCTGCGCAACTGCCGAGATAAAAATGTGATCCCCACAAGCTTCCAACTGAAATTCCACTCAAAAACCCCATCCAGCGAAAGGATCCTGAAAAGAACAGAACTAGCCCTAATCAGAAACGAACTACACAAGAAAAGATACCTACTAGATCAAACCAACAGAGACCTACTCACTCTCCACCTCAAACTCAGCAACAAAATCCACCCAACACTCTGGAACAAATCCAAGCAACTCGCCGCCTGGAGAGCTGAAACAGAGACCTCCCACAAGACAGACATACACACCAACAAACTCCACAAACTGGAAAAACGCCAGAAGCCCAACCCCCCACAGCAGCCCATGAAACAAACAGTTCACAACATATCAGACAGGACACTCACCATCGCAGAGACCAAAGTCCTGTCCAAAGGATTCAACTTTGCAGTCGCCCCCAGACACATCCCCACTGAAAACATCATATGCGGAGTGGAAGCCAGCCTAACCAAAATCAACCCAGATGAAGCCAACAAAATCAGACTCGAAGTCACCAATATCCTCTGCTCCAGCAAACCACCCAGAAGCAATTTACACAAAGAAGAACAAAAAGCCCTCACCAACCTGAGGAAAGACAACAACATAATCATTCTCCCAGCAGACAAAGGCAATGCCACAGTGGTGATGAACACATCTGACTACCAAGCCAAACTATCCAACCTACTACAAGACCCTGCTTACATACCTTTGAACACAGACCCCACCACCTACCTGGAAAAAACCACCAAAGCCAAAATAAAAGCCTCACCCTTAAGTGAAGAAATCAAGCCAAGCATCATCCCCAGAGAGAAATCTTCCAGATGCCCCAAGCTCTACGGCCTCCCCAAGATTCACAAAGAAGGAACACCTCTCAGACCCATAGTCAGCTCCATAGGCTCACCCCTACAAAACCTCGCCAAATTTCTTGCCAAACAACTCCAGCCCTATGCAGAATCCATCTCTTCATACGTACAAAACTCGTTCCACTTCATAGAAATTATAAAGAAACAAGACCTACAACCCAATGACCTACTCGTGAGCTTCGATGTTGTTTCGCTCTTCACACAAGTGCCCATTCAAGAAGCCTTGACAGCTATCCACAACAAATACAACCCCCCCAAGCACATCCTAGATCTGACCAACCACTGCCTAACCAACACATACTTCATCCACAATGGACAAAGATACAAACAGATAGAAGGAGCACCCATGGGATCACCCTTCTCACCGGTCATCGCAAACCTATATATGGAACACTTTGAAACCAACGCGTTACAGAAGTCCGAACATAAACCCAAACTCTGGCTCAGATATGTTGACGACACCTTTGTTATCTGGCCACACGGGAAAGACAAACTGAACAACTTCCTCACACATCTCAACAGCCTACACCCCAAAATACAATTCACTATGGAAATAGAAGCCAACAACCAACTTCCCTTCCTGGACGTCCTAATCTACAAAAAACCCGACGGCTCCTTAGGACATACCATCTACCGGAAAAAAACACATACAAACCGCTACTTAAATGCTCAATCACACCACCACCCTGCACAGATCAACTCCGTAGCAAAAACCCTCATCTCCAGAACCAAACGCCTCGCTGACAAAGACCACCTAAAAACTGAATTACACACCCTCTCGAATGCTTTAATTGCGAATGGATTCCAAAAAAACACCATCACCAAACTAATCCAAAAAGAAACACACCCCCCAAGAACCAAGAAACAGAAGAGAACAACGGCACTGCCCTCCTCCCTTACATCAAAGGCACCACAGACAAAATAAGCAAAATTCTCCACAAACACAATATCAAGACAGCCTTTTGCACCGAACAAAAAATAGCCAACATTTTAAGAAACCCCAAAGACAAGATTGAGCTAGAAAACCAAGGAGTCTACGAAATACCATGCAAAGTCTGCCCAGCCACATACATTGGACAGACAAACAGGAGAATAAGCGCACGCATCGCAGAACACAAGAACGCAGTCAAAAAAGAAGAAAAATCTTCCTCTCTCTTCCAGCACATAAAAACAACAGGTCATGAAATTGATTTTAAAAGAACCAAACTCATCTCCAAAACTGAACACTTCAACAGTCGAATAATCATGGAAGCCATTGAAATAGAGAAACACCCAAACAACATGAATAAACGTGATGACACCTCCCGCTTGCCTGACATCTGGAAACTAGCCCTGGTCAACAGACGAGCCTCTGTCACAAAGACTGACACCAGGTCCAAAAGGACACAAGATGCCACCACCTTCCATCCACACCAAACACAAACCCAGACCCTTCCCACAGATGAAACGAAACCACCATCCAATAACAAAACCACGACTGCACCATCTACCGCTACTCCCCACTCCAGCCACCACATGGAGCACACTTACACACGCCAAAAAAACTTTGAGAGACCACAGACACGCAGCCAGACCAAAATGAATTCACAAGACACAAGACCCCACTCCACCAAAGCCCAGGATGCTGCCAGAACACCCATCACCAAGGTCGTTAAGAAACAAAAGGCTAATAGACACACATCCAGCACCTCACCCACACAGGATGTCTCTAAACAGCCATCTAACCCACCAGCAGTTAAGCCCTTAACGATCGCCTCAGCCACACAGCAAATCACAAAAGAACAAACGAACCTACAATCAGCAACAGAGCAAGCAAACCACACCCCCCCAGCAGTATTTATAGAAGGACTTCAACTGAGATCACGCTTTGCTTCAAGAAGAAAGAAGCCAGAACACCAGCCTGAAGATGACGAGTGAGACCTCGTCGAAACGTCGCCAAAACAACCAGATTTCTACACGGGAAGAAACCCGAATCCACCCTAACATGCATATATATATATATATATATATATATATATATATGTGTTTTCGTAGATTTTCACGGGTATAGGTATGCATGTTAGGGTGGATTCGGGTTTCTTCCCGTGTAGAAATCTGGTTGTTTTGGCGACGTTTCGACGAGGTCTCACTCGTCATCTTCAGGCTGGTGTTCTGGCTTCTTTCTTCTTGAAGCAAAGCGTGATCTCAGTTGAAGTCCTTCTATAAATACTGCTGGGGGGGGTGGGGGGTGTGGGTATATATATATATATATATATCCTGACTCCAGTAGCTAGTGGGCCAAGTGAAGGGTCTGCTATAGAGATGGGCACAAAATGAGCGATTTTTCGTTTTCGTTTTCATTTTTCGTTTCGTTACGCAACAAAAACGAAACAAAATTTTTAAAAAAAACAAAACGAAAATGAAAATGAAACGACCAAATTTGCCTTGTTTTTCATTTTCGTTGCAGCAGATGCATTGAACTAAAAAGAATGCTAACGAAACAGCAATTTTTCATTTTATTTTTCATTTTTTCGTTTGATTACCTAACGAAATGAAAATGAATTTTTTTGCAAAAAATGTCACAAAAACAAAAACGAACCGAAACAGACCCCCTAAACAACCAAACGACAAATGAAACACCATTTTTTGAGTCGTGCCCATTTCTAGTCTGCTATGAAAATTTATAACCCTTGACAGGCTCACAGTATATGCAACTGAAATGTATCCAGTTGTATCCCATCTTCTGGATCTCTTCTAGTTGCTCCACCCCAATCCATTGCTTTCATCTGTACAAAATTACATATCTGTGTAGCAATAATAACGCTGACATGCACTTACCAAAAACAGCACCTGCAGCTTTTCTGACCAGAACTACTGTGTAAAATAATTCAAAGGCTACAGCACACATGCACTAGACCCTAGCCTTCCTGTTGCCATTCTGCCCTTTGGCAGCAACATGGGGGAGTGAAATCTTCCGCCCCAGTGATGACTACCAGCTACATCAGTTCCATGGCTTGGATTACTTTGACCAACTGTGAACAGGGTTGCTGTGGCTGGTCTTCAATGAGTGCTATGTTTCGTGTTCTCCTGTGATAAATACTCACAGGATTTCAGTGGGGAGGGACAAAAATGGGGGAAGCTACTTTGGGGAGGTGGGGAGGGGCAAATTCGTCCGAAATATCCCATCCAGTGTGGCCAGCAAGATACAATATTTAAAGACAGGATGGTGTGTTGAACTTCAACATGTATTCAAAACATAATATTTCCATGACTTATTCTTCTCAAATATATAGTAGCATTTGATATTCTCTGTTTTTTCATTCTGAAATATTCACTGTCCATTTGTATGCATTCTTAATTCTTCTATTCTACTATTTAGTACAACAAATATAAAAGGCAGCTAAATGTCCAAGCAGACACAAACCAGTTTCTTTGGAAAAAAAATTATAATTCTAGACTTTTCAGTTAGTCAGCCACTCCCCACTCCATTAATTCTTCAAGAAGACATCAGCTTTTATACTATTAACATCTTTACTTATATCAGCATGAAAATAATGAGAGCCTCTGCATCGCTATTCAGTTTGTATTTCCAGCATGGAAATACAGACTGAAACATCCATTTCCAAACATTCAAAAAATCTTGACGTGTGTGTGTGTGTGTGTGTGTGTGTGTGTGTGTGTGTGTGTGTGTGTGTGTGTGTGTGACAGAGAGAGAGAGAGAGAGAGAGAGAGAGAGAGAGAGAGAGAGAGAGAGAGAGAGACTTTTGGCCGAGGAAAATGGGAAGAAAAACACGTTGATTTGGAAAACGTGCAGACAAAATGTGTGCATTTCTGAAAAATACATAAACAAACAAGCATAAATCTCTGTACAACAGAGTCAGAACAAAGTCAGAGCAGTTGGAGGTGACATATGGAGAATGCTTGATCAAATGAAACAGATTTGCCCAACTCTAATCTTGTCCCTCTACATCCCACTAATTTTATTTACATAAAACTATCTCCATCTAAAGTCAATAAATTACTTGTGGAAGCAAATGTGCCTCTTTGAAGGCACAAGGGTGGCCTTTAGCAGGGCTTGAGCAGGGCAGCAGATGAATCATGCCAGACAAAGGGGCCCAGCCCTTTCTCTAAAGAAGGGCCATTCTTTTTTTCTGAACAAGGGGGCTGTCTAAGGAACAGATTGCCTGCTAATGTGAATAGTGAACTGCCTTTTAGGGTTTTAATGAGGTAATTTCGATTTTATCTCATTTACCATACATTACACGTACGGAAGGAGCGAGAGTTAAATCCTGAGGTAAAACAGGGGTTGGAAAACAGTGTGAACAACAGAAAATAATACCAGACAGAATGGAATAAATGAAACCAGCTTTGGCTAAAGCGCTCACGCAACAGAGAATATGACAAAACACTGAAATTGTGTTTAAGGAATCATGCTATTGAGGTAACCATCATCTACTGAGAAAGCTCAGCATAAAAATTACAGAGTGAACAAAATGCAAAGTCACCCAAGATAGTTCTTATGCTTTGAGCAGTCATACATAATAACCTCTTTCCCTCATGCCTCCTTGAATTGTCACTTTTCTGCAGTGGCATTGGGAAAACACAGAGTGAAGCAGAAACATACACGACACGTACTTGAAATTTTAGAATGGTTTTGAAATGTTTTGGATTATGATTTAGATTCTTTCAGTGTGGCTTTATTAATTATATTCCACCATAAAATCTGTCAGTACTGTAAAAGTTAAATGAGAAATACTTAAATATAATGCATCAGTTTGTCTGACATTGCCAGGATTCCTGATCTTTGAATCACAAAACTCCTCCCATTTGGTCATATGATCAGATGTATGTGTGATAGCAATTTGTAGTCAGGTAGTCCCTCTCTAGCCACTCAGCCACACTACCCTGCTTGATCTGGCATGGGTAAACCCAGGAGAGTCAGCTGGGATGAGGGAACCTTCCCAAAAGGTTTCAAAGAATAATTGGAACAAAACACAACTGAGGCAAAAAAAACCCTAAAGCAATCAAGAATTCCAACAAAATATAACAAAGCTAAACTAATCTACCTAATACTCTCCTTAATGTAGAGCCAGCATACGTCTGAAGTATCCATAGAATGCATCCTTCCAGGTACAGCATAACAGGACAGCAAATGATCACAGTGTCTCCAGAGAGGTAGATTGAGCCAGCTAAAGTAACTTCTGAACCCCTTTATATGCATTAAACATCTCATTTTAGACCCTTCCAGACATTTTGCCAATCAGGTTTCAAGTTCCTTCTAATGTTCATCAACACTGGATCTCTTTCTGCCCCCATCTCTTCACCCAGTTAAAATCATCTTCTAATTAGTGCAGGACTAGAGAAGATGTTAAGCTGGCACTGAAGGCTTTTCTCACAAGAGCTAAGCTTGAGTTAATCCTTGTGGGCAGACACTGACAGCAACATTCTGCTCCAGCTTTTCCCTGAATTTTCCAGACAAATTACATGTTCTTCCAATTTCTCAGTTTCTTTACAGTACGTGCCATCTCCTGTCTTCTCAAACCTTTGTTCATTATCCACAAATAGTCATTATCTTCAGCTTCAGTAGGGCCAGGGGCTGACATCTTTGGTGGAGCGGAGGGCCAAATTCTCTTTTCCTGCATGTTCCAAGGTTGGCACTAAAGCCAGATATTGCTTTTAAAAATGGACAAATCCGGAAAACGAAATTTAGAATAGGAAATGACAAGACATCCTCTTTTTGTTTCTTTTTGGGGGAGTGCTTCATTGGCACAAAAGAAGAAACTTTTTTTGGGCCTGAAGGTGCCTTGAAGGGTTCAATGTATGCCTTGATAACCTTAAAAAAACTGCTATGGAGACACGCATTAGCTATCCCAAATTACACATTGGTTATTGTTGCTATTGCTGTTTTTATTGTTTTCCCCCTTAGTAAAATAAAGACACATCAAGACTTGGAAATAACAGCTGGCTACACCATGGCGAGACAACTTGATAAGTGCTCCAGCTTATCAAGTTGAATACCTCCAGATAAAGGGATCCTAATAAGGGTAAAGTTTCCTTGGAGGGGAAGCATAGCATATAGTCCGTTTTCCCGGAGACGCTGCAAGACCTGACGAACATCTTGAACATGCTGAGCTGGGTCAGCGGAATAAATCAGGATATCATCTAAATAAATGATCACACAATGATCTAGTTGATCATGGAAAATTTCATTCATCATCCGCTGGAATACACTGGGTGCGTTTGTCAGTCCAAAAGGCATTACTAAATGTTCATATTGACTGTACCGGGTCCGGAATGCAGTTTTTCACTCATCTCCCTTACGGACACGTACCAAATTATACGCCCCACGAAGGTCCAGCTTGGTATAACACTTTGCCCCTTTTAACCAGTCCAAAAGTTCAGAGATTAGGGGTAAAGGGTACCGGTCTCGAATGGTGACCTTGTTTAATGCCCGGTAATCATTACAAGGACGAAGCTCCCCTCCCTTCTTCTTTACAAAGATCACCGGTGCGGACAATGGTGATTTGGAAGGGTGTATAAACCCCCGTCGAAGGTTCTTGTCTAGGAAAGCCCTCAAAGCTTCTAACTCAGGTTCGGACATAGGATAGACTCGTCCCACAGGGGACGATGCGGAGGTAACTTGTCAGCCCCCTTTTCCTCAAATACATCCGCAAAGTCTTGGTATACCTGGGGCAAGACAGGGTTAGATGTAGCATGGGCAGCTGCCAGGATGGTAGAAGAATTTTGGTTTGAGCAAGGAACCTTGAAGTTCAGTTCCCCTTGCACCCAATCCACCAATGGGTTATGAGCTCGCAACCAGTAAAGTACCAAAACAAGAGGAAACTGGGGCATCCAAGTTATATTAAAGCAAATCTGCTCATTGTGGTCCATTACCTGAAGAGTAAGTGAACAGGTTTCCTGAGCTATCAGCCCAGAACGAAGTAACTGACTCTCAATGGATTCTACCAGCAAAGGAGTTTCCTTGTTCTGTACTGGAATCCGATGGCACCACACAAACCCAGCATCCACAAAGCAGTGAGCTGCCCCAGAGTCTACCATAGCATACACAGGTACCTTCCGGCCATCAGGAAGCCCTAGAGTTACAGGTGCCAGGAAAGGTCCTTGGGGTGTGATGGTATTGTCTGGGAACTCTTCGGTATGCTCCATTCCTGTGGGTTCCTTCAAGGATGGAGCTGCCCTTTTACTGCTGAAGAGGTAGCAGCACTTACTGAGGAGTGCTTCAAAGGGCAACTGGAAGCGAAATGTCCTCCTCCTCCACAGTACAGGCAGAGATTATGAGAGCGTTGTCTTGCCTTTTCCTCTGGGGTGAGGCATGGTCGAGCAGCTCCCAGTTGCATAGGTTCCGGATCCATTCTGCAGGCTTCACCAGATTGCAGATTAGGCACAGATGGCAGAGGTTGCCGGTTGTAGTTCTTTCCTCTGGAGAGGCGACGGCTTTCCAGGCATCCATCTATCCTGAGACACAGGGTAATGAGTTCCTGTAACGTGTTTAGTTGTTCCACCCTAGAGAGTTCATCAAGCACTTCATCTGCCAATCCTTCCATATACTGAGAAATCAGTGCCGGTTCATTCCAATTCAGATCCTGTGCTATCAAACGGAACACAGTGGTGTAGTCAAACACTGAATCTTTGCCCTGTTTCAGAGCTCTGAGTCTCCTGTTGGCAGTAGCAGCCTGTACGGGGTTCTGAAAAGCTGAAGAAATGTGATTCAGGAAAGCCTGATAATTATCCAGTAGAGGTGAGGCACTGAGGAGTAAAGGAGTAGCCCATTTAGCCGCCTGTCCTTTCAGCAAACTGATGATAAAGCAGACCTTAGACCTCTCAGTAGGAAATTCTTGAGCACGCACCTCAATAAACAGCTTGCATTGAGCCAAGAATGCAGGGAATTCCTCTAACTTGCCTTCAAACCAGTCAGGAGGCAGCAAAGGGCAACGGGGCTGCAACCCAGCTGGTGCTGGAGCTTGCTGCAATTGAACAATTGCCTGAGACAAAAGCAGCACTTGGTTTTGCAAAGCTTCCAGCGGTGTCATCCCAACAGCCCCCTCCTCTTCCATTCTGCTTGAAGAAGTTTGGGTGGGAGCAAACTGTCAAGCCCCACACACGAACACACACACAAGCAGAGTTCAGTACTTTGTCAAGATCTTTAGTGGAAAGCCAGATAGATAACAGAATCCAACTCCCAGCAATTACCAGTCCAAGTCAAAGCCAGAATATCTCATGAAAACCAGATGCCAAACCCAAGGGAACAGATCTAGCCATGGTCCAGGAAGCCAGTCCAAAATCAAGAAACACAGCAAAGGTCACAGACAGGAACGTGGTTGCAAGTTCAAATGATGCATTGCTCCCACAGAGAGCTCAAGGTACACTTGCCAGCTTTATCCCAAAACAGGGAACACACCCTTACTTCTGGAAAGGCTCCTGCTAGTACTCAGGGCTTCCAGACCTGATTCCACGTCTAGCATCAAAGACCCTTTCCCTAGCTCTCCTGGTAGCATGTCTTTGCAGAATCCTGCTCATGGCCCTTCTAGGAGGAGGAGATATGCTTTCAGCTGAGTCATCAGACCCAGCTGCCTGCTGATTTGAGCTGCAAGGCTCCTCCAGCAGCTCTTCTCCATTTAACCCCTCAGATTCAGGTTCTGTGACAGGCAGGGTCATGGCAGCCACGGTTCTGGAGTGGAACAGGGACTAACAGGCTTAAGGTCAACCCTGAGAAGACTGAGGTTCTGTTCTTCTGGGGGGGGGGGGGATGGGTACAGTGGCCCTCTTCCCAGTCTGGGTGGGTTCATGAAGAAGAGGGATTTGATAAGGGGGTAAAAACCTGTGAAGATAAGGGACTTGGCAGAAAAAGGGAAAACTGGCGGAGGGGGAGAGAATTTCTGGCTTAGTGAATTTATTATATTTAAAAATATTTTCTGTATTCTGATTGTCTAAGACCACTGGTTAATTGGTATGATAAGGGAAACAGAAAATGGAAATGTGAAGACAAACTTGATATGTAAATAAATGTTAATCTGTTAGATTTTTAAAAGAATAGAGGCAGTTAGGAATTGACAAGAACTTCTATACATAAAGTGAAATATATAGATCGGGAGGCAGCTCTCTTATAATAGCCCATAAAGTTTAGTATTAATTTGAATTAGTGATAATTGCAGAAATTAGGCATTCTTTGGAAGAACTGGTAAATATACTGTGGATTATATACAGAATATATTTGTTTTATGTAATTTAGTGTAGAAAATAAATAAAAAAGTTTTTAAAAAAAGATTTGGAAATAACGACTTGCTTACTCTAACAAAATCTGAAAGACATGGTTACATATCAGTCCTAGATACCTAAACCAGATTCATCGTTATATGTAAAAAAGGAAGGCCACCTGTCAGGTATGGTACTATATTACTTCCACTGCTGCCATATACAGCAGCATTTTAAGAAGAATAACTAAAAATCCTACAAGGTAGGCAGGTGTCACGCCAACAGGAAGCAGCAACCAACGAGGTAGCAGGATGGTTCCAGGAGGAGTGACTCTCTTGTTTTATGATCAAGAGGTGTTGAATGTAATCAGTGGTGAGCCAGAGCCACAAAATATCCAAAAGGTCAGAGGCAATATGATTCTGGATCTCCTTGTAGAAACAGTTTAATTTAGAGACCTTGGCTTTGCTCAGACAGAAGTTTTTGTTTCTCAGCCAGGTACATTCACCTAATAAAACATGGACTCTCTTTAGCCCACTCCTATTCCATAAAGCTAGTGTGGGTTCATTTGAAAAGACTCTGTTTTCCTGAAGGAAGCTGCCATTGTATGTCTCATACCAGCTATCAGGGCACTTGGGAGGGGAGCTGGGCACCAGCTGTTACCCAGCAGGCTAGCTACTCTGTCATCTCAGTCTGCCACCACCACCACCACCACCACCACCATCATCATGGAAGTGCAGATCTGGAAGGGACCCTATGGGTCATCAAGAAGGCCCAGTGGGGGAACTGAACGCTCAACTTCTGGCTCCACAGTCAGATATCTCAATTATAGGAGGATTCATAGGAAGGAACAACGGATGAACAAGTGAGCTGTGTGTTCATCCCCATTACAGTAAGTAGTCCCCAACACATTCATTGGGCATGATTTTTGGATATCCGGAAGTCACTTCTGGTTCACAGGGAGGACCAAGAAGGCCCATGCAGGCCCGTTCAGGGCAGCACCAAACTGGGGGTAAGTACGACCCCCAGCTAGGCCCCCCAGGCCTGACCCAACCCACATCCGCATATCGCAGATTTTCAATTATTGTGGGTCGGGTTGGGTCCCTAACCCCCGCGATAAGTGGGGGAGCCACTGTATCTTTTCAGCTATGTTTTTTTTTGTACCTATTGACCATCCGATTTTTCCCTCAGGAACTCAGGGTGGTATACAACAGATTGCAGAAAAGAACTTGCCGAATAAGCACAACCCCCATAAAATTTAAAAACAGTAGCAGCAGCAACAACAACAACAACAACAACAACAACAACAACAACAACAACAACAACAACAACAACAACAACAACAACAACAACAACAACAACAACAACAACAACAACAACAACAACAACAAAATGAACAACACAGAATCCAGCAAGAAAAGAGGAGGGAAAGAAAACAGCAAACAACAACACAGAATCGGGCAAGAAAAGAGGAGGGGGGAAACAGGTGGGGCGAACAATACAACCAAACAACAACCACGCAAATGTGCAATCAGTTATCTCCAAAACTTTCTCTGAAAAGCCAGGTCTTTAATGCTTTCCTAAAATCAGGCAAGGACTCCACCAGCCTAATCTCCATGGGCAGTTTGTTCCAAAGTGCCAGGCCAGCCTGGTTGCAGGTATAAACCCTATGGGCATCCCTCAATGTGACCACCTGGAGCGAAAAGGCAAACAAAGCCCTGGTAGGACAGGACGAAGCTGACCTCTGGGAGATATGATCTACCTGATAGTCAGGTCCAAATCCATGGAGGGTTTTGTAAACCAAAACCAGTACCTTGAACCTTATTTGGGAGGCAACAGGTAGCCAATGCAGGTGCGCCAGAATTGGGGTGATATGGTCAAAAGCTACCACCAGCCTGGCCGCCACATTCTGCACCCACTGCAGTTGCCGAACAACGGTCAAGGGTAACCCCATGTAAAGACATCAGGAAATAAATAAATAAATAAATAAATAAATAAATAAATAAATAAATAAATAAGAAAGATTGAGGGAATGTGGCTCTATTTCTTAGCTAGTTCCTTATCCAATATTATCAGTATGGATGGACTCAATTGAAAAGAACTTGACTATGTGTTCATTCAAATATTACTATTTACATTGATAAAAAGGGACAAACATGACCAAAACAGCTGATAATAAATACTGATTTATCTTTTTCAGTTGTCACCAGTAATCATGTGTGCATCTATTTTCATTCATGATTTTCACAAAAGTTCTTTATTATTGTGCCACAGTCATGGGGAAGTTAATCCATCAGTGTTCCATGGTTGCAAAAGGAAAGAAGGAACCATAAAATACACATCAGTGTGCATTGATTGCTACTCTTATTGTCTCAAGCCACAAAAATGCAAAATCATCAGCTCCAGGGATTACAAACAGATTGAACAATATTTTTTTCTAAAAGAAATCCTTCATTTATTTAATGCCAGAATAATGAGTGTAAGCACCATCAGGACAATCTTGATAGGAGATAATGACTTACAAGAGCAGATTCCTTTCATTTATTCATGTATCTTTCTGACAACATTTTAACTGTAAAAGTATTCAGATGCAAGCAGCTAGAAACAGAATCACATCCTGCCAACATGCCCAAACTCAGCAGACAAATCCACCTGCTCAGTGCACTGTTCAGCTAAAAGCTGCTGCTAGTCTTCTGAAAAGTCAATTGTATTTTCTTCTGACATGGAACAACAATACCATTCCTATCAAACTTCAGGGGTGACATATAAGGTAATCTCAGAGGTAAAGTTATCCAGAATCTGGACCCATGCTGGATGAAGCTACTGTATGCAGATAATAACTTCTCTTTCTTCCGTAATACTTTAATATCAAGCAGTATGTCAAAGGGAAACTCTTAGATATAATGGCCCTTGAAACAAATGATGATGATGATGATGATGATGATGATGATGATGATGATGATGATGATGATGATGATGATGATGATGATGATGATGATGATGATTTCAAAGCAATAACTATGTTAATCAGACTCAGCATGTGAACAGAACAAAACAAAGGTCTTGCAAACACCTCCAAGACCGTCCTAAGAAGTAACTCGTAAATTCTCAGTGAAATAAATATGATGGCAAAGTGGGGGACTTCAGCAGTATAAATTCAGTGACTTGCAACATCACAAAATACCTGGCGACTATCCTAGCCCCACTGGTTGGACTCAAGGACCACCACGTACACAATTCAGAGGAGTTTGTTTCTAAAGTCAGTGAGCTGAAACTGGATACAGATGAAACCATGGTATCCTTTGATGTTACATTGCTCTTTAACGGCATCCCCACGACTGATGCCCTAACAATGATAAAGAGAAGACTAAGAGAAGACAGCACCCTCACCTCCAGAAGCCGCCTCAACCCAGAACAGATAGGCCTGCTCCTGGACCTGTGTCTGAACACTACATATTTCATGTACAGAGGGGACTTCTACAGACAGAAGCATGGTTGTGCCATGGGTTCCCCAGTGTCACCAATTGTTGCAAACCTATATATGGAAAAAGTGGAGAAGAAGGCGCTCAACGCCTTCCCAGGGACAACATCATCCCACTGGTTCAGGTATGTAGATGATACCTGGGTGAAAATCAAGACTCAGGAAGTACAGGCCTTTACAGACCACATCAATGCGGTGGACCCTAATATTAGGTTCACTATGGAAGACATCCAAGACAACCGGCTGGCTTTCCTGGATTGTGCAATCATCATCAGACCTGACTGTGGCCTGAGAGTAGAAGTTTACAGGAAACCCACCCACACAGATCAATACTTACAGTTTGACTCCCACCATCCATTACAGCACAAACTAGGAGTCATCAAGACCCTAAGCCATAGAGCAGAGAGCATCCCCACCTCCACAGAAGCCAAGAAGAAGGAAAACAGGCACCTGAAGACAGCACTTAAGGCCTGTGGATATCCAAAGTGGGCCTTCAACAAAGCAGTGGGCCATCCCAGAAGAACAAGGGATCAGTCTGAGACCCAGACCCGATGGAAGAACCTGGTCATTCCTTACATGGCTGGAGTGTCGGAGAAGCTTAAAAGGATTTTTGGCAAACAACACATTCCTGTTTATTTCAAACTCACAAACACACTAAGGCAGAGACTTGTCCACCCAAAGGAAGCAATATGGTATATGCGGTCCATTACATGGCACCTGGCTGAAAAAGACGAAAGTTCATGTCAGCAATTATTTTGACTGACGGCACTACAGTATCTACTTATGCCATCCACTTCTTGGATGAAATGGAATGAATTCATTGACTCATTCCATAATTTACAGTATTGCTAATTCAAGCCAGGACACTTTCTGAGCCTTCTCTTGTCTTCCCCAATGTACTAGGACCCTGGCTTCCCAGCTTCTACATCTTTATTACAGGTTTGGAGATGGGGCCACCTCACAGTGAGCCATTATGATATCTTCCTGTTTCTGATCAGCTTGTTTCTGATAAGTCAATTGAAAACAGAGGGCTACACACCCCATGGAAAGAAACAGAGCACCCCGTATTACCTCACCAGGCATCAAGTCTTTTCAGGAGAATCAGCCCCATGCCCTCTGCTGAACTGTACCTTTGGGCCTCACTGAATTCACTCACAGAGCAACAGAGAGGGCACTGGAAGTGTTAAGCTAAGGTAGGCTATCTCCAAAGTGTTATGTGTGAAGAAAACTGGCACACACTGATCACCACCGGGGGGGGGGGGATCATGGAAAATGGGACATTATACCTCTGTGCCTCAAATACATGATGTGAGGGCTGCCTCATAGCAAAATCTAACATGTCAGTACAGAACAAGTAAAAACATGGTGAGGTTGGAATATTGGGCAGTGGGAATTCCCCCTTCATGCACTGCAAATCAGTTTAAAATTGGGGCAGGGTTGATTTGCTGTCATTGTACTCACAATTTTGAGCAGAAACATAATCTGAATACAGCACAAACTATGTAATTCTGAGCTTCTTCATATACCACCCTCCAAATGTGGATGGCATGTGCATTGACATATTATGATGCATACATACATATTCATGCATATGTTGACATTTTTCATGCATATTTAAAATGGCAAATAAAATATATAAATATAAATATAGATAATGATAATGATGATGTATAACATATACTCATGCTAATCTCTTTGGGAACATTTAGAGAGAAACAGACCCTAGAAAATGCTGATTTGTGAACTATAACAAAATGGCTGGAAAATTGATAAGCAATAAGCTTGCTTATTGTGTCACAGTTTTGCAAGACATAGTATTGTATCCTGAGATAAGATTTCTTCTCTCCCCGCATATGTGTATATGTGCGTGCACATGGGTTTAACTTTTTCCCTTCTTCAGCAATAAATTTTCTTGACTCTAGTTAAAACTAGTATGAGACCCGGCGAACTTCTTTCTGAAAAAATAATACAAAAAGAAGCAAATCATCTTGAGAAAGTCGCTTGGCAGGGCCACCTGGGGCTATTCTAATCCATCATAATATGTTGACTGTTTGATTCTGCTGTATACAGTGAAATCTCTGCTGAGGTGGAATGTGCAGAATGCATTGTCAGTAGGTGTAAGCCATCCTGATGAGACAATTAAAGACTTATCTAGCAACTTCGCTCTGGATCCTCCACTGATGCATCTCTGCAGATCACCCACATCCCATCAGCATTTACCATTAGCCCTTAGTAACAATGGATCTCTTTAAAAATCTCATACTTCACTCACCATTTTCAGACTGCTCCACCCTATCCAAAAGGTGAGGACCATCTTTAATTACACTGATATGCAGGTGTTCTGCCAGGTTTAGAACATCCCACTCCTCAGCACAGGTTACATACACAAGGGTGCACACACAGGAATGTTCATGAAAAAGGACAACCTCCATTGATGTGAACAGAGAACCTTCTGTGTATGCAGCAGAAGGTGGAACTTAATAGGGATACCCCAGCCTGAAAGGTTCTTCTTGTGGGCACTTTCTCTCCCCCCCTCCCTTGCACTCTTTTTTTCTGGCAGGTGGTAATGATTTAGACTACCACCAGCCAGAGAAGATATATGCATTGGTCTTTGGTCTATATCAGTTCTTCAATGTTTCTTCAGAAATCCATCCCATCCCATAGCTGCCAGAATGTTCAGTTGGAAAAATAATAACCACAAAAATGTGTAATTTCTTTTACATATTTGTTTTCACAAAATAAAAATGTTGTGTCCATTGCACCCTGAAATCTGATTTTTTCCCCATGTGGGTTGTCCTGACATAAGCACTTTGGACAAAGGGAGCTGGAAAAAAACATTACATTTCAAGTAAAGCAACCTGAAATACAACTGTTACAGTTTATACCACTCAGTTTTGTCTAAATATATGAACTGAATGAGTTTCCTATAATATGCGTCTGTGAAGATTCTCAGTCATCCAGGTGCGTTTATCTGGGAGTTGAGTCATGGCTACTGGACTTCTTTTTTTGAGAGATAGAAACGTTTCGCTGTTCATCCAAACAGCTTCATCGGTCTGAATACAGCTAGTGCAAGATACCTTCTTATAGTCAGCTTGACCTCTTGTCCCCTTGTCTGATTGGCTCATAAGATGAACAAAGCCTGAATAGGCTCGTTAGGGAGACATTAGTGTCCATGGCCTTAAGGTAAACAATGGCCTAAGGTGCTGAAACCCATCAAGAATGGGTCGTAGCTGTCAAGAATGGGTCGTTAGCTGTGACCTGGTGGTGAAGGCTCCTTGATTTGCCTGGGTACTGTGGAAAGTACAGCCTGGTAAGTAGCAGCTAGACTATGCCGGAGCCCCCCACCTCTGTTGAGGGAGGGATTTTCAATGCTGACATGAATGGCTTCCCTTACTCCTCTCTCAAACCACCTCTCTTCTTTGTCTAATATGTGTACATCCTCATCTTTGAAAGAGTGGCCTTTTTCCTTCAAATGGAGGTGTACTGCTGATTCTGGTCCTGAGCTGTTACCTCTCCTATGTTGTGCCATTCTTCTGTTTAATGGCTGTTTAGTTTCTCCAATGTAGAGGTCTGAACACTCTTCACTGCATTGGACTGCATATACTATATTGCTCCTTTTATGGTTTGGTATCGGATCCTTTGGGTGGACAAGTCTCTGCCTTAGTGTGTTCATGGGTTTGAAATAAACAGGAATGTGGTGTTTGCCAAAAATCCTTTTAAGCTTCTCCGACACTCCCGCCATGTAGGGAATGACCAGGTTCTTCCGTCGGGTCTGGGTCTCAGACTGATCCCTTGTTCTTCTGGGATGGCCCACTGCTTTGTTGAAGGCCCACCTTGGATATCCACAGGCCTTAAGTGCTGTCTTCATGCGCTAATAATGGTAAAGAGAAGATTAAGAGAAGACAGCACCCTCACCTCCAGAAGCCACCTCAACCCAGACCAGATAGGCCTGCTCCTGGACCTGTGTCTGAACACCACATATTTCATGTACAGAGGGGACTTCTACAGACAGAAGCATGGCTGTGCCATGGGTTCCCCAGTGTCACCAATTGTAGCAAACCTATACATGGAAGAAGTGGAGAAGAAGGCACTCAACACCTTCCCAGGGACAACACCATCCCATTGGTTCAGGTATGTAGATGATACCTGGGTTAAAATAAAGACGCAGGAAGTACAGGCCTTTACAGACCACATCAACGCAGTGGATCCTAATATTAAGTTCACTAGGGAAGACACCCAAGACAACAGGCTGGCTTTCCTGGATTGTGCAGTCATCATCAGACCTGACCGTGGCCTAGGAGTAGAAGTTTACAGGAAACCCACCCACACAGATCAATACTTACTGTTTGACTCCCACCATCCATTACAACACAAACTAGGAGTCATCAGGACCCTAAGCCACAGAGCAGAGAGCATCCCCACCTCCTCAGAAGCCAAGAAGAAGGAAGACAGGCACCTGAAGACAGCACTTAAGGCCTGTGGATATCCAAGGTGGGCCTTCAACAAAGCAGTGGGCCATCCCAGAAGAACAAGGGATCAGTCTGAGACCCAGACCCGACGGAAGAACCTGGTCATTCCCTACATGGCGGGAGTGTCGGAGAAGCTTAAAAGGATTTTTGGCAAACACCACATTCCTGTTTATTTCAAACCCATGAACACACTAAGGCAGAGACTTGTCCACCCAAAGGATCCGATACCAAACCATAAAAGGAGCAATATAGTATATGCAGTCCAATGCAGTGAAGAGTGTTCAGACCTCTACATTGGAGAAACTAAACAGCCATTAAACAGAAGAATGGCACAACATAGGAGAGGTAACAGCTCAGGACCAGAATCAGCAGTACACCTCCATTTGAAGGAAAAAGGCCACTCTTTCAAAGATGAGGATGTACACATATTAGACAAAGAAGAGAGGTGGTTTGAGAGAGGAGTAAGGGAAGCCATTCATGTCAGCATTGAAAATCCCTCCCTCAACAGAGGTGGGGGGCTCCGGCATAGTCTAGCTGCTACTTACCAGGCTGTACTTTCCACAGTACCCAGGCAAATCAAGGAGCCTTCACCACCAGGTCACAGCTAACGACCCATTCTTGACAGCTACGACCCATTCTTGATGGGTTTCAGCACCTTAGGCCATTGTTTACCTTAAGGCCATGGACACTAATGTCTCCCTAACGAGCCTATTCAGGCTTTGTTCATCTTATGAGCCAATCAGACAAGGGGACAAGAGGTCAAGCTGACTATAAGAAGGTATCTTGCACTAGCTGTATTCAGACCGATGAAGCTGTTTGGATGAACAGCGAAACGTTTCTATCTCTCAAAAAAAGAAGTCCAGTAGCCATGACTCAACTCCCAGATAAACGCACCTGGATGACTGAGAATCTTCACAGACGTATTGCTATGCAATTTGGGGCAGATGCCCTGAAGTTGGTGCGAGAATATGAAAGAACAGCAAGAAAAGTAGCAGACTACAAGAACCACTTACGTTTTAACTTGAGATGCAGACAACAAAGTCTCACCCCAACAAGCCTCCGCCTACAATCAACAGTAAGAAGCCATCGGGCTAACAATATCCTCCAGAGAGCTCAAGAACAACTTCTCAATGAGAGGATCAGACAAGTCCACTTTACCTTAGACACACTGCAACACAGAAAAGACCACATTCACCAAGATCTACTCTCCACCCTATCCAAACCAGCAGTGGATGCAGTCATAGAATTTGTCCAGAAAGCACAACTGGCTCAGCATTGCAAAGGCAAAGAGAGGCAAATGAAGAAGTTCGATCTTCTCCTCTGCCGGAAAGAGGCAGTTAAAGAGCTTGGCAGGAGGAAGAAGGATGAAGGGACCATGACAGGAGATGTAAAGGACAAATGGGTGAAGAACCTCTCAAAACAGGGAACTCACCCAGACAGAGAGAGAGGTCCTATCCAAAGGCCTAAATTTTGCCATCACACCCAAACAGGTTCCTGTTGTGGATTTCATCACAGCGACAGAATCAGCCATCCACAGCAACAATCTGCCAGCAGCAGAAGCAGAACTACTCAGGATAAAAGTCTCTGCTGCATTATCCAGTGCTCAACCACCACCATCCAACCTCACCAGCCAAGAGAGAAGTGCTGTGACATCCCTCAGCAGGGATGAGAGCATCACAATTCTGCCTGCGGACAAAGGAAGGTGCACTGTCGTCCTCAATACGGTGGACTACCACGAGAAGGTTATCACACTTTTAGATGATCAGCATACATATGAAAAACTAAGAAGAGACCCCACCAGCAATTACAAGAAGAAAGTAATAGAATGCTTAAAACTCTTGGAGCAGGAAAACGCAATTGACAGGGTGACCTACCACCGGTTATATCCCGGAGAGACAGTCCCCTGCTTTTATGGACTTCCCAAGATCCACAAGCAAGGAATCCCCCTCAGACCTATTGTCAGCAGTATAAATTCAGTGACTTATAACATCGCAAAATACCTGGCAACTATCCTAGCCCCACTGGTTGGACACACGGACCACCACGTACACAACTCAGAAGAGTTTATTTCTAAAGTCAGGGAGCTCAAACTGGATACAGAGGAAACCATGGTATCCTTTGATGTTACATCACTCTTTACCAGCATACCCACCACTGATGCGCTAATAATGGTAAAGAGAAGATTAAGAGAAGACAGCACCCTCACCTCCAGAAGCCACCTCAACCCAGACCAGATAGGCCTGCTCCTGGACCTGTGTCTGAACACCACATATTTCATGTACAGAGGGGACTTCTACAGACAGAAGCATGGCTGTGCCATGGGTTCCCCAGTGTCACCAATTGTAGCAAACCTATACATGGAAGAAGTGGAGAAGAAGGCACTCAACACCTTCCCAGGGACAACACCATCCCATTGGTTCAGGTATGTAGATGATACCTGGGTTAAAATAAAGACGCAGGAAGTACAGGCCTTTACAGACCACATCAACGCAGTGGATCCTAATATTAAGTTCACTAGGGAAGACACCCAAGACAACAGGCTGGCTTTCCTGGATTGTGCAGTCATCATCAGACCTGACCGTGGCCTAGGAGTAGAAGTTTACAGGAAACCCACCCACACAGATCAATACTTACTGTTTGACTCCCACCATCCATTACAACACAAACTAGGAGTCATCAGGACCCTAAGCCACAGAGCAGAGAGCATCCCCACCTCCTCAGAAGCCAAGAAGAAGGAAGACAGGCACCTGAAGACAGCACTTAAGGCCTGTGGATATCCAAGGTGGGCCTTCAACAAAGCAGTGGGCCATCCCAGAAGAACAAGGGATCAGTCTGAGACCCAGACCCGACGGAAGAACCTGGTCATTCCCTACATGGCGGGAGTGTCGGAGAAGCTTAAAAGGATTTTTGGCAAACACCACATTCCTGTTTATTTCAAACCCATGAACACACTAAGGCAGAGACTTGTCCACCCAAAGGATCCGATACCAAACCATAAAAGGAGCAATATAGTATATGCAGTCCAATGCAGTGAAGAGTGTTCAGACCTCTACATTGGAGAAACTAAACAGCCATTAAACAGAAGAATGGCACAACATAGGAGAGGTAACAGCTCAGGACCAGAATCAGCAGTACACCTCCATTTGAAGGAAAAAGGCCACTCTTTCAAAGATGAGGATGTACACATATTAGACAAAGAAGAGAGGTGGTTTGAGAGAGGAGTAAGGGAAGCCATTCATGTCAGCATTGAAAATCCCTCCCTCAACAGAGGTGGGGGGCTCCGGCATAGTCTAGCTGCTACTTACCAGGCTGTACTTTCCACAGTACCCAGGCAAATCAAGGAGCCTTCACCACCAGGTCACAGCTAACGACCCATTCTTGACAGCTACGACCCATTCTTGATGGGTTTCAGCACCTTAGGCCATTGTTTACCTTAAGGCCATGGACACTAATGTCTCCCTAACGAGCCTATTCAGGCTTTGTTCATCTTATGAGCCAATCAGACAAGGGGACAAGAGGTCAAGCTGACTATAAGAAGGTATCTTGCACTAGCTGTATTCAGACCGATGAAGCTGTTTGGATGAACAGCGAAACGTTTCTATCTCTCAAAAAAAGAAGTCCAGTAGCCATGACTCAACTCCCAGATTCCTATAATATGGTGAGATAATAATTAAATGGGTGTCAATTGCAGTGCTGAGGGCTAGAACTTATTCAATGAGGTGATTTGTCAGAGATAAATAAGAACACATACCTGTTTGACTGATATACATTCAAAAGGGGGGAGCAAAAACAGAGCTAGCACTATGGAAATTTAAATTTATTCTTTAAATGAGATGAAAACAACACAGAAACATGAATTTTGGGAGGGTGGGGGAGGGGACAGTCTACAAGTGCATGTGAAACTGTAATTTTGGTTTGGAAAAGTGGGGGGGGAGATCTATACATGGGGACATCTTCTAGACAGAAAAATACAGTATATTTACATGTACACTAGCATATATGCACATTATGCTACAGCTCACACTTAAATATGTTCAAATATTGTGTACAGTTCTGGTCACCATACATCCAGAAGGATATTATGGGAATGGAAAAAGTGCAGAGCAGGGCAACTAGAATGATTAGGGGACTGGAACACCTTTTTTTTTACCATTTGAGGCTGCAACGTCTGGGCCTCTTCACTCTTGAATGAGACAGCTTCTAAGAGGTGATCTAATTGAAGTTTATAAAATCATACATGATATGGACAAAGCAGATAAGGAAAAGCTGTTTTTCCTATCACACAACACTAGAACTAGGGGACACCCCATGAAACTCTCGGGTGCTAGATCTCAAAGAAATAAGAGAAAGTACTTTTTCACCCAGAGGATCACAGGTCTATGGAACTCCCTGCCAGAAGAAGTGGTGACAGCTGTCAGCCTTGACAGCTTTAAGAAAGGATTAGACAAGTTCATGGAGAACAAGGGTCTCAATGGTTATCATGATGGATGCCTAAGGACAACCTCTGGTTTGGAGAGATAGGCAGAATATCTCTCAATGCCATTTGCAGGGAATCATAAGCAGGTGAAGACATCTGCTTGGGAATACCCTGAAGCAAATGGTGAGCCATTGTGTGAGACAGAATGCTGGACTGGATGGGCTGTGGCCTGTTCCAGCAAGGCTATTCTTATGTTCATATATTTGTTTCCTGGGGATGTAGACTCCTCTTTGAATGGAAATAAGCAATAGGTGCGGAAGAGGTTAAAGCAGACTTTCACTGTGTCCCTGTAACTGCCATTTTCAACAGCTGTTCAGTAATGTACACAGCGTATGTTGAGGGACACAATACAATGCATGGGGAAAGGTGGCAATTGCTGTATCAAGGTGTTATACCAAGGGGCAAGCTATGGGTTGGGACCCCTGAAACCAAATATCGGCGTCTCATACATGAATTCCATGGGGGTGGGGTGGAGAAACAGTGGCTGCTTCGGTTCCCTGTTGTATATAATAAGCTGTTTGCTTTTTCCAAGGTAGTTCATAAATGTTTAAGGAATCTCTTGTGCTCTTGTTAACACGATTTCCATAAATTTTTGGCAGAAAGGGCAAGATGGCCATCTTATGAAACCTGCTTGGCTTAGGTCCTCAAGAAAAAGCGTATATTGCAGAATGGCTGCTCCGACCGGCCTCGTGCCGAGCAGGGGCACCTTTGCCGGCCGGTTGAGGGAGGCGGCTATTGGCTCCGCTATTAGCGTAGCCTACGGTAGGGGAGCGCACCCTATATAAGTCCTTGGCGCGCTCCCCTCAGTCTGCCTGCGCAATCGCCGGTTTCCCCGCCCTCCCGCCACTGTTTATGATGTGCTGGTGATGCTTTGCTGGTCGCTTCGGGGCCGGATGGGAATTTTTGACCACTTCTCTGATTGGCCTTGAGCGGTGGTGTTTTTTCGCCCATCCCACCATTCACATATTGGCGGTGGGTGTTGTAGGTAATAACCCCGGTCACAACTGGCGGGTAGCGCATAAAAGGTTAACCATTTAGGTCCCGAATCTAATTACATCTTCACGTCTTCGGCAGCCTTCCATTAATAACCCAATAGGATTTAGTTAGAGAGCAAATAATAATAATAACCCAAAACCCTAGGAGGGCTGCCAACCTTTAATCAAGCATTGATGCCAAAAGATCTCGTTGGCATCCTCACTGCGGCAGTTCAACGGGCCGCAGGAAATTGGTGGAGTAGCGGGACCTAATCAATTTGTTGTTACCATCTTGATGATGCGCTACGGCTCAGGCCCTCCTAAAGTTATTGTTCATTGATAAGTAATTGAAAATTCGTTACTGTAGTTAATAAAGTTGTGGCCCTTATTCAACCCAAGCGGAATGTGTGTCGCCTCTTTCTTTCAACCTGGCTCGGCAATGCCAGCTACTCTGTTTAATTGAGAGACTCCGCTATATTTCTAAGCAGATATTTCCACAATTTTGAACATCCTTCAATTTAAATTTTCCCTGGTTTTAAATTTTACCTAATTTATACTCAGAATGTCAGCTCCCATCGACAAAGGCTAGCTTTACACACTTCCTTTGAAATTTAATCTAAGAGAAGAACACTATGTCTTTGCAAAATCTATATTGTTATCAGGGACTCCTTCTCTTCATAAGGTCAACCGGAATTTCAGGTACACAGTAATAGTATTACACCAATATGTGGGGTGAAAGAAGAAGGTTTAAACATTTAGTTTCTCTTTTAAACTTCCAAAATGCAGGTGAAACCTGAACCAAAAACCACCCAGGTTATATACTTTATGCTGCAAAAATACTTCATCAGGTTAACTGGTATTAGATACAGATAGGCTCATCTTCACTTGTGTACCCTCCTTTTTATGACAGTTATTTGTAACAATACATTATTGTGGAGAGAGCAGCTAGAGACTAAAAATGAAGGTTAAATCTCTTAAGCTTTAATTTCAGAATTTCCATGGGGGGGAGCAGAATCGCATTCACAGCATAGTAGGAGCAGATTTTAAAAGGCCCCCAGCCGATAAAACTGAGTATTAAGATGTTATAAAAAATTGTAAAAAGGCTGGAGGCTCAGAAGGCTTGCCTAAATAAAAAAGTTTTAAGTCCTTGCTTAAATGTTTCCAGGGAGGAGGCAGTTCTTAGCTCAAAGCGGGAGGGAATTCCATAATACCGGTGCCACTACTGAGAAGACCCTGTTTCTTGCCACTGCCCCACACACCTCCCTGGGCAGTGGCACACATAGAAGGGCCTTCTCTGATGACCTAAGGGGATGGACCGGATTATATGGAAGTAGGTGGTTTCTTGACCTGGCCCCAGGGGTGGCTGGAAAATAAAGAAAGAAATATTAAAAATAAAACCAGTGCCGACCGGGTCCCAGGGGCCATGTGGTCAGTGCTTGAAGAAAGAAATGAACCAAAGAAGCCCCATACTATAGCTTTAGTGTGGGCAGGAACCCAGAAATAAAAATAAAAATAAAAATAAAATAAAGGAGCACCGACCCGGCCCCAGGGGTGGCCAGGTCGGCACCCTAAAATAAAGAAAAAATATTAAAAATAAAACCAGCACTGACTGGGCCCCAGGGGCGGCATGGTTGGCACTTGAAAAAAAACAAACAAAAAAGCAAAAAAAATTAATAAAAATAAAAATAATAGAGATGGGCACGAATAAAAATGGTGTTTCGTTTGTCGTTTGTCATTTAGGGGGTCCGTTTCAGTTCGTTTCCGTTCTTCACAAATTTTTGCAAAAATTTGTTTTCATTTTCATTCGTTTCATTACTATTTCATTACCATTTATTTCAATTTTGGTGATTTTTTTTAGCATTTAAAGCAGTTCAATGTATTGTCGTAACGAAAACGAAACGGACGACAAAATTTCTGGTGTTTCTGTTCATTTCGTGTCATTTTAGAGACAAAATTCATTTGTCATTTTTTGTGTAACAAAATGAAAAAACGAAAACGGAAATGAAAAAATGTTCATTTCGTGCCCATCTCTAAAAAATAATATAAAATAAAAGGATTGCCCCACCGCCGTTGCCGCCATCCAGTAAGATGATGATGATGATGATGTGGAGGATGAGGATGAGGATGATGCCAGTCCAGTTTGTGCAGTTGCATGTGTGCTGTCAAATTGATTAAATCGCACAAAGTGGGGGAAAACAAATAATGAATCAACGAACCAATGAAACAATTTTTTTCTAAAAAATTCATTAAAAATGAAACGAACTGAACCAAACCCTAAAATGAACTGAACCAAAATGAATCATCATTTTTTCAGTTCGTGCCCATGTCTAGTTGTGAACTTGTGTCCTAGAGAAAAATCTTTCCCAAGCTCTTTTCTTTGATCATTGAAAAATCAGCAAAAAAATCACAGCCCACAATACAGAGTATTCAGAATATTGTTTTGAAATGTAAGTTAAGTCCAGCAAAAAGATTCACACATGTACATGTAGTTCTAGAGTTGGTGTGTGACATTGGGCTGCAGAGGGTAAAGAACAAAATGGCATCCACTTTCATTCTTTGCATGTTGCCTTTTTAATCTAGGCAGCTGGCAGGCAACAGGTTGGTTATATGCCCCAGTACTTTTATGCCCTGTGCAAGCACCTGCTCCCAGAGGCAATTCCCACAACCTGATACAGATAGGCTCATCTTCACTTGTGTACCCTCCATTTTATGACAGTTATTTGTAACAATACATTATTGTGGAGAGGGCAGCTAGAGACTGAAAATGAAGGTTAAATCTCTTAAGCTTTAATTTCAGAATTTCCATGGGGGGGGGAGCAGAATCGCATTCACAGCATAGTAGGAGCAGATTTTAAAAGGCCCCCAGCCGATAAAACTGAGTATTAAGATGTTATAAAAAAATTGTAAAAGGCTGGAGGCTCAGAAGGCTTGCCTAAATAAAAAAGTTTTAAGGCCTTGCTTAAATGCTTCCAGGGAGGAGGCAGTTCTTAGCTCAAAGCGGGAGGGAAGTCCATAATACCGGTGCCACTACTGAGAAGACCCTATTTCTTGCCACTGCCCCACACACCTCCCTGGGCAGTGGCACACATAGAAGGGCCTTCTCTGATGACCTAAGGGGATGGACCGGATTATATGGAAGTAGGTGGTTTCTTGGATATCCTGATCCCCAGCTGTATAGACCTTTAAAGGTCATAACAGCCCCTTGAATTGGGCCCGGAAACAAATGGGCAGCCAATGCAGTCACCAAATAAGCACTCCAACAGTATTGAACCACCTAGCTCCAGTAATTACACAGGCCGCCACATTCTGTACCAGTTGTAGTTTCCAAACCATCTTCAAGGGCAGCCCCACATACAGCGTGTTGCAATACGCTTGATGTCACTGTGGCATGGATCACTGTGGCCAAGTCTGCATGGTACAGCCACAGTTGGCGCGCCAGCCGAAGCTGGGCAAAGCCCCCCCCCCAGCCACTCCTGCTACCTTGGAGTCCAGGAGCAGCTCTGGATCCAGTTGGGGCCCCAATGCCATTTTAATAGGGAATCTCTCTCTCTCTCTCTCTCTCTCACACACACACACACACACACACACACACACACGTGACCAATCATGTGCCCTTTATGCTTTCCTCCTGCCCTTGGGTTCAAAGAAGGACCCTGTCTTTTTGCTAACACTGACATAAGGACCCACTGCCAGTCCAGTGAATTTTTGTGCATGAAATGGGTGTCCATTTCCCTCAGGCCGACAAATGTATTGGACCAGTCTGAATTCCAATCAAATGCTGTGATAATGCCAGCAGACCATATTTTGGGCAATTGTACTAGTGAAGCATTTGCCTTGTTTCTTTCATGGCTCTCGACCTCCTGAGCAAGTATTTTCTGGTATACCAACTCTTGGGCTTGTATACAGTTTGTCAAGATGGCCCAATGCTGATGCCCCTGTCAAAATGATCTTCCTCTAATTCTTGACAAAACAGATCCCAATTTGTGATGCCCTGAAGGGCCCCCCAAGCTCCCACTCTTCCTCAAGTATATTCATGTGCCAGGAATGTATTTATTCCCAGTTTTGTGGGGCTGGTTTAACCTTGTCATCTTCCTCATGCAATTCATTCCTTTCTGTCTGAGACCCCTCTCTGTCAGCTCTCCCTCCTGCTCCCATCTTCTCACAGGAGTGTTTGGTAGGGACATGGGAGAGAATATTCTCTTTTCCTGCTCTTAGTCTCAGAAACTCCCTTCCATAGGAAGGTGGACTGGCCACATCTTTACTGTTCTTCTGCAGGCTTTTTTTGAATGACTGATTATTAAATGGATTGTTCTGCTTTGTTGTTTTGAAAATGTTTATGCATTGATTTTATTTACTGTTTTTTTCATATAATACTTGTTTAATTCTTTTAAAATATTCCTGCACTTACAGTTTTTAGCTTCACAAATATTGCCTTTTAAATTATGTAAGCTGCCTTGGATCCTATATCACTGTATGTAATGGTCTTGGCTTTGTTTTAGTGATTACAGGGTTATCACTAAAGAAGGATTGAGGAAGTGGACTTGCCCATAAAAGCTCACATTAAAACAGCAGTTAGTCTTTAAGGTGCCACATGTTTTGTCCTTGTTATTTATTTTTCTTGTGTTGCTGCCTGATATGCTAATACACACCAATGTGGCTACATCTCTAAGGGTTACACCAAAGCATATTTTCTAGTTCCTTTACTGTTGTCCATTATCACTATGTTTATTGTAAATGTGAAGCTGCTTTGTCAGGAATTGATACAGCAATTCCCAACAGACTAGAAATAATAATACAACATAAAACAATATACTATTCTGGATGCAGTTTTACTACTTATTTTAGACGGAGTTGCACTCCCCATGGAACAATGATTTGGGACTTCTCCTAGATTTCATCCTATGTGGAATGGCAGTTATGACCAGAAGTGCTTACTTACTTCAGCAAGTTCTCTATATAAGATATTAATTCAGGAGGATTATAAAAAAATAAGTTAAAAGAAAGATGGCAAGAAGATATTAATAAAGAGATAAAAGAAGAAGAATGGGGGGGATGTGCAATAAAAGAATAGTGAAAAATATTTCAGTGAGAGTTAAAGAAAACAGTTATAAAGTATATTGGAGATGGTATATAACACCTGTGAAGTTAAACATAATAAATAAAGAAATACCTCCTATTTGTTGGAGATGTAAAAAAGAAAAAGGGACATATTTACATATGTGGTGGGCATGTGAGAAAAGGAAAATGGAATGGACATTGGACTACTGTATTTTGCTCTGTGTAGAGCTTCCTTTGAAATGGCTTCGAAATATCATTTGGTGAACACATTTGCTGATTTAGATTCATTATTTTCAGAAACAAATAGAAACAACCACACACCCCTTCATGTTTACAACACTAACAATCATTGTCCTGCAAGTGCAGTTACTGTTGTGAAAATAGCACTGGAGTACTGTTTGCACAAAGTTTGCAAATGTGGGTAAATTCTTCCATAATGGATGACATTGTGAGCTATCTGTATTAGAGATGGGCACAAAATGAAAAAAAAATTGTTCTGTTATTCGTTATTTCATTACCTAATGAAACGGATGACGAAAATTGTGATGAAAATGGAACGAACCGAACAGAACCATGAAAATTAGGTTCGTTATGTTTCGTTTTCGTTAATGGTGATGTGCAATGAAATGAGCTGTTTTTAAATGTTAAAAAAATGTCCTGAATATCCATAAAAACCCAGCGATAATTATTTATTCTGCCTGATAATACCTACCAGAGGGGTTGAGGTCCTTAAAACATGCATTTATGTCTTTTCTCAGATCGCTGTATTTTTTTTTTCCTTTAAGGGGAATTAGGGGACATTGACCCAAAATGGCTCCCAGATGCCTAATATTGATTTCTTGGGTATTAAAAACACCCTGGACATCCATAAAAACACAGTGATAATTATTTGAAATTATTACCTACCAGGGGGTGTGGTCCTTAAAATGTTTGTTTTTGTCTTTCTCCCATCGTGATGTATTTTTTTCTTTTCCCTTTAAGGATGAAGCAAAATGGATTCCAGCCACAAGATGGATGCAAGCCATGTGATGGGATCATGTAAATTCTTGGAAATTTCAACCAATAGCATGCCCAGGTTGCAGACTGGGTAGGTGTGGCAGCCACAGAGGGCATAAATAGCTTTGGCAGCCCCCGTCCTCCTTGCAGTGTGCAGTGGGAGTTAGGGTGGGATTGCTGTCTCTGCGACTCGTTACTTTAGGTCAGCCAGGCAGATGTGTGTCTCTGCGTTCCTGATGGCTGCAGCCTGGCTCTTAGGGGAGAGAAAGAAGAGATTTCTCTTGCAGCCTCCCTGTGTGCATGCATACCTCTCAGTGAGTACCCTCCTCTGCCCTGCAGTGCAGTCACTCTGTGGCTGCCTTACCCCCTGGGCAATGCCCGCCACTGCCTTTGCAGCCTCCCTGCGTACCTAGTCTATATTGTGTCTCTGCCAGCATCATTGTTCAGTGTTTTCCCTCTGGTCTGGGTTATTGGGGGACGTCCGTGTGCGGAAATGCTTTAAGTTGCACAAAAAGTGGGTAAAAACAAAAACAAAAAACAAAAAAACGAAATAATTTTTTTTCAAAAAATTCACAAAAAATGAAAACGAACCAAAATGGACCCACAATGAAAAATGAAAAACCAAAACATCATTTTTTTCCAATTCGTGTCCATCTCTAATCTGTATTGTTCAAATTTAAGAGATGCAGGCTTTTTCCTTATTAGAAATAAGTGGGCATTTATGCATAAAAGTCAAGGAGTCGCTCTGAAGCAGGAGACATCAGCTTTTATTCAGGACCAAAATGGCTGAATGTACAAGGATCCCAACCCAGATTTCTGTAAGCTAAGCAGCCAATATAAAGAACATAAAGAAATTTGGTGAAGGCATATAAAAATGAAAGTACATTAAACTCTGGCTAGCAGTAGAGTGCATTTTTGCAGCTCCCAGGGCTAAATCCAGCTTTCAGTCCCCACAAGAAAGGGCCCATTGAATCAATTAGCTTAATAAATCACATTCACATGACTAACTATTGGATTTAGCTTCAGGGCTGCTGCTACTAGCGGATGCATGAGAAGTACAGATTTTGGTCAAAGAGACTGCACCTGAAAAAGTGAGTTTAGGTTGCAATTCAGAGGCAGCAAACTTTCTGCAGAGCATGTGCTGACAGAACCATCTGCCTGAGAGTTCCAACTAGACACATTGTACACAGATGAAGTCAACTCTCAATATGCAGAACCGACAGCAAGTTCAAAGAGTTTCTAACACCAATGGAAAACATAGTATTATTGCCAACCAACAGCATAAGGGCCTGAATGCTAAGATATATCCAGTCTTAATTAGTATTCTATGCAGTAAAATGAGTGGGCTCAAAAAGGCCTGGCAGGCAAACTGTGGATTTACTATCAGAGATGAAGACTGGAAAAGGTTGTGAAGTAGGAAACCTTTTAAATCAATTTCCACTATGGTAAGAGAGCATTGTCTAAAAATGACATACTGGTAGTATTATGCCCCATTTAAATAGAGTCATATAAACAAAAATCTGGACCCAAATTGTTGGAGAGACTGCAAAGAAATTGGAACATATTTATAATCCTGGTATCATTGCCATAAAAATATGATTTCTGAGTCAAGGTGTTAAAACAATTAGAAATACAGCGGTACCTCGGTTTATGAGTACCTTGGTTTGTGAATAGAGATGGGCACGACTAGGGAAAATGACGTTTCCAAGTTGTCGTGTGTCGGAGGCAGTCCGTTTCGGCTCGTTTCCGTTTTTCGCGAAATTTCGCAAAAATTAGTCGGTTTGTTTTTTGTTTTTTTGTTGTCGTTAGTACTGGTTTGGGGGGGGGGTAGAAGGCTCCTGGAGGGAGCTGCAGGAGTCAGCCAGAGCCACAAGTGACAGACTGGCAGACTCTTTGCACCTGCTGTGTCTCATGTACTTGCATGTAGTGCAATGCAAGTAGATCTGGCTTAGGGTTAAGACGGGTTAGCGCAAGGGCTAGGGTTAAGCTAGTTACGGGTGAGGTTAGGGTGAGTATTGGGGTGCACCTCTGGGTGCCTCTCTGACCCACTTAGAAGGACAGTGTACTGGCGTATGGGTTAGGCTTAGGCTTAGGGTTCGGGTTTGGGCTACGATTAGTGGTGGGCTGTTTATGCCCGATTGGCACGTCCCAGAAGTCTCTGTGGTCAACCTGGCCAAGTGGCCATGCGATTGGTGGAAAATCATTGCGAATGTGCAGGTGTAAAAAAATAAAATAAAATAAAATAAAATAAAATAAAATAAAATAAAATAAATAAAATAAAATCAATGGAGACTTTTTTTTGCAAGAAAAACCCACTGCTGCTACTGTAAAAATTCAAGCATTTAAAATAGCTAATTTTCGCATGTTTCTGTGGTGCTTTGGTGGGGTTTTGGGCAACGATTTCAAAAAAAATATTGCGGTCGCCATTTTGGATCCCCCGCACTGCATGGCAAATGGATGCGCCCTCCCAGCCTGGTACCAGCAGCGCAGCAGTAGCAATAGCCAAGGAGAGGGGGGCGGGGAAACCCCCCCCCCCAAATAAAACCCCCTTCTGGCCTGGTAGGTGCCCTCAGACAGTTTTCGCCTACTTTTAGGGCCGGGAATCGTTGTTTTTTTTACCTTTTAAAAACTTTTTTTCTGTGCCGCTTGGCATTGCGCGATCGCCGCGATGCAAGTAACGAGCACGACAAATCAGACCAAATTGTTCGTTCGTCGGTTCGAGCTCAAATTCTGGCAGAGTAATTCCCGTTACCGTTTCCGTAGAGTAACGGATACGAGTAACGGAAACGGAAACGGGAATACTGCTAAGTCGTGCCCATCTCTATTTGTGAATGTTTTGCAAAATGAGCAAAATTTTTAATAAAATTTTGCTTCACTTTACGAGCAATTTCTTGCAAAACGAGCACCAGAAGTTCTTGTTTTGCAATCATGGACCAGCTCATGTCGTCGTCGTGGTTTTGTATAATGTATCTTATTAAAAAAAATAAAAGAAAAAAGGACAAGAAAATAAAAATAAAGTAAAAGCTTGATTCTGATTGCCGGAGGTCTAATTGGAAAAATCCCACAATATTTGGTGGACACTGAGTTGACAATGATTTTGTGTTTCCATGCAGCAGCTCTTTGCAGGTAATCTACATCAATCTACATGGAAAACTCTGAATCGCCTTATACAGTAAACCCCCACCTATCGCAGGAATTAAGGACTCAACCTGACCCACAATAATTGAAAATCCACAATATGCGGATGCTGGGTCAGGTTGGGACTGAGCGGGCTCTCTGGGAGCTCTTGTGTTTACCCCAGGCCTGGTGCTGCCCCAAACGGGCCTGCAAGGGGCTTTCCAGTCCCCCAGAGGCCCCAAAGGTGCTGTCTAGTGATCTGGAGGTCACTTCTGCGTTACCGGAAGTTACTTCCGGTTTGTGGGAAGCACTTTTGGGAGCTCCAACGGGCCTGGGAAGGCCTTTCCTCCTTACCCCAAGGGGCCTTTTTTTCCATATACTGCAGACCCGCGATATACCGGGACTGCAGTATATGAACTGTGAAAGGGTGGGGGACAACTGTACAACAGTGAGACAGAAGTGAGGTCATTTCTCAATAAAGTACTGTATTTTAATTTTAATCAGTGGAGTGCTTTCTTTCTTTTTACTCAACTACTTTTAACATTTTATTATGGTCACGTGAAAAGGAAAGCATACCCTCTTTGAGTTCTATGGTTATATGGGCTCTTTTCCATGTACATGTGTGTGATAGCAACTTCCTTACAGAGAGAGCAGCTTATAAACAACTGCCCACAAACCTCAATGAACTTAAGCAACATCTTAAAGAAAATTCCTCCATGGTGATGTGAGAGGCTGATAAAGTCATACAGAAAACAATTACAGTATTTTCTTATGTATAAGCCTATATTTGTGTCTAAAATTGTTAGACTAAAAATCGAGGGTCATCTTATACATGGAAGTAAGTAAGGAGAGCGCCACACAATTGCAAAACTGTTATTCTGGGCTGGAAAAGTAGGGGTTGTCTTACACATGAGTGCAACTTGTAGATGGGATAATACGACACTTCTAATTACTGCTACTAAAGCCGGTTCTACAAGCTACTGAAACATAAGGTAGGCTTCATTTTTTTTACACGAGGCTTCTCCATTTTGGCTTTATTTTTGTAAATTAAATCATGACGTGGTGTGATAGGTTATGTGTTGTTGTTTATCTGAGGTTGTATTTACTGGATTTTCAGACCTGCTAAGGACCAGATGATTTTTATTATGTCCTAATACATAAAACCACAGAATTCAAAGAGGGTGTACAGTGGTACCTTATATAAAGGAATTAATTCATTCCAAATGAAATTATGTTAAGCAAATTTTCCTTTATACAAATTTCCCATAGGAATGCATTGAAAACAGAGTAACCCTAATCGCGACCATCTTTATGTTGTTCGGATTTGCCCTATAGGCGATTCTGTTAAGCAAATTTTCCCTATCTCCGGAATTTTTCATGTTGTACAGATTTTATGTTATACAAACTGTGTTTATATGAGGGTGCACTGTTCTTTCTTTTTCAGATTTCTGTAACTTCAGAACTCTTATAATAAATTAGGTACTCTCAAACAGATGGTGATATGGTCCAGTTGGTGAACTGGAATGATAAAATGAATTTTAGCAGACAATTATACAATTAAGATATCTGAAAATATCTTTCCCAATTCATTAGTATCAGCAATGATAATTGCTACAGGATGTAAACAAACACAAAACATGGTGTTCCTTGCCATATTTATACCTGCCAGAATCCTGTGTGATATGGAAGTAAGCACTGTATCTTCATTTTATAGATTTAAACTGAGGATAAGAAAATGCATGTGTCTTATTGCAAAAATGGAAAAACCTATCTGTTTTGAACTTTTAGAATTCCCCAGCCAACATGATCACTGATCATGCCAGCATAAGTATTCCCATTGTTGGCCTTCACCGGATACTCTAATTGTACCAATCAACATATATTTTACAAAATCCAGCACCCCGGTGCCCATCCCCTATAGAAATGTCTCCATTTTATCTAGTCTGGTGTTGTTTCTTTGGCACGCCAGAACTCCAGGAAAATGTAACTGTTCTTAATTGCACCTCTTGATATGGAAATCAGATGCAGACAGACCACAGGAAGCAGACGGGAAGACCTTACAGAAATCTGCCATGGCACTGGAAGAAGAGCAGGAGAAGTGAGGAACCGGAGCCTGCATGATGCCACTTACAATTCTGGAATACGGCACAGAGCTGCTGTAAGGCAACAGCAGCTGCTTTCATATGGTAATCTTTATGGAAGGCAGCCTTGTTTCTGGGTGAAGAACTAGCCAAGACCAAGTTCACTGAACCCAGCATACCATTCACTCAAACACTTGGGAGGAAAAACAACAACAATGAGTTTCATAAAGAAGAGGAGAGACCTTTCTTTTGACTCAGCAACCGAAAGGATGCCAGTGGATGGGTTCTTTGGGGGAGGGGGGGAGGATTAAATGCTTGAAGCAAGTTTTAAATATAAAAAAGCAGTGCATTTGGGAAGAGGGTTCTTCCACAGTTTCTGAATGCCTAATGCTCCCCGCAATTTCTTTTATTTTGTAAATGAAATAACAACTGGGTGTACTGGCACGCAAGTTGGCAAATAAATAAATAAATAAATAAATGATGAAGTGTACAATGGGTATAATAAGATGATCTGAAAGAACTAAGTGGCAATCTGCCAAGTCCCCCCCTCCCCCTTTCAAAGGGATAGGAGGAATCAAAGGCAGAGTTCCCAGATTTCCAGCAGTGGGTATGACACTGGCTTCTTCTCGCTACAACTTCTAAGTTAGTGTCACGTGTAAGTTGTAACACACTAGAAGCCACCCTTAGTGTTTCACCTTCTGATCTGTTGTTGTTTTGACGGTCTCTTTTTGTGTTTTGTGCCTCTTCTGAGCCCCCCCCCCTTTTGGCTCAGATTTATTTTTAATTTAAAATAAAAGCAACAAAGCCATATTCTACTGTCATGGAAATGGCCCAATGGCAACCATTTCAGCATTGCTTCCCGGACTGCGATCTTCTCATGCAAGCCATTATGCTGCTTCTTTTCTTTTTTTTAAAAGCTGCAGTTTGCTAATGAATGTCTGATTAAACGCAAGCTCATAAAAAGCACTTGCAAGTGCCAGCACTGGGTATATAGGCAGAAGGTTGTCTGTGGTCTGCGGCCATCAGAAACACTACAATCAAGTTATGTTATTGTTATTATATGGAAAATGCATTTGTGTCGATACAAAATGTTCATACAGTAAAATGTCAGGTTGCACTTTAGTAACCAGAGTCTGAACATTCATATGTCTCGCTGTGGAGCATCCTTTTGTCAAAGATATTCAGGTGTGGCTTGAAGGCGTTCCTTGCAGGCATGAAGAAATTAGTCTTGCTTGAGCTTTGGGTTTTTTTTCCTGTCCCTAATATTAAGAATTTGGCAGTCGTTGCTATGCTCTTCAAAAAGAAAAAGAAAAAAAGAAGAAAAGCCTGACATTTTACACAAGCAAAAACCAAATCATACTGCTTATTTACAGCGACGTAGCAAAGTTTTGGGGTGCCTGGGGCCAAAGTTGTTTTTGTGCCCCTCTGGCCCTCCCCAACCCCATCATATCCACCCAGCAAGGGGGGGGCAATCCTGCGGGGGCGTGGGTGGGCGTGGGTGGGCGTGCGCGCACCTTACCTCTCCCACAGTGGCAATGGTGATGAAGAGTTGGAGGAGGAGGGTGCCGCAGCCACCACGCTCACGCAACTGCCTGCCTGTTTGCTTTGTTTGCTTTGCTGCTCGCCTGATGTGCAGTGGCAGGAGGGTGCAGAGCTTCCTCCTCCTCCCCCTCCCCCAGATGCCCACAGATTTCTGTGCCTGGGGCAGATGTACCCTTCTCCCCCCCCCCCCGACACACCCCTGCTTATATACTGCCCCATCATGCTTAAAGCAATCTCTGGCCAGTTTACAATTAATACTATGGTTAATTATGCAGGGTGCACATTGCACGCTCACACGCACAGCAAGCTGGGTGCTCATTTTACTGATCTCAGAAGGATGGAAGGCTGAGTGAACTTTGTGCCTGCTATCTGGGATTGAAGCCCAGGTCATGAGCCAACTTTTAGCTTCAATACAGCAGTTTAACCACTGCACCTATAGGCTACCATCTGTCAGCCAAAATCAGGCAGCTGTTCAAACCATGGAAAAGACCTTGTTGTGTCTGTCTCACATATTGATGTTAAATGTAGTGTATTGACCTTAGAAAATGGAGGAGCCAGGCCTAATCCTTCACTAATAAAGGCATCTACTTGGGGATTCAACCCAAAACTTTCTAAAGACTTGAGCATCTAAAGCTCTCGGCCTGCATGGATGAATCAACTAGATTTACTTTTTCCATTATAGGACAATGATTCTAAGGGGATTACTTTCTGCCTTTTATATAAGTAAATTTGTGGGTTTGATCATTTTGGTTTTTCCAAGATTTTGAGTTCTAAAAATTATCCTGAGGGTTCCCCTCTACCTCACATCTTGTATGAGAAGAAACCAGTGGAGTTGGATGAATATGTGCCAGAAACAAACAGAAACAAAAACCCACTCATCCATCTCTGCTTTCCCGTAGTGTCTTCAATACGACATTGCAATTAATGCAAACACCTGAGAGCGGCTTCTCAGTTAAATCTTTATGTTTGCTAATGTGGCACTCCCAAACTTTGTTTCTTGCTTTTTCCCTTTATCATAGATTGCTTTGTGAAAACAGAGCCCTAAACTGCACCTGAAACACACACACACACACACACACACACACACACACACACACACACACACACACACACACACACACACACACACACACACACACACACACACATGATCAATAACTACTAGGGCTACATTCACTTTCTTACTTGCTTATGATCTGATACCTATAGGATTGCACATCTTTCCCCGTGGGGCACCCTCAAGTTAAACCGAGGCATACAGGAAGAAGACAAAAGAATTTGCCCTAATCTTTTTTCTTTTCTTTTTTGCAATTCTGAGCATACCTTCCTACCTACAAAAGGCAAGCTTCACTCACTTATTTCTTTTTCACACTTCAGCTCATCTTTCCTCCAGGGATCTCAGAATGGCTTTATATGCACTACTTTGCATTTTATCCTTCGAGCGAGACTCAGAGGTCAGTTGAAATAGTTTAACTGAACTAGCAACAAAGAGGGAAGATGAAGGCACATGGGTTGAAGTAGATCAGGTGTAGTTAGACCCACAAAGAGCCCGAAATGTGGCTGATTGTGACAAATTCTGACTTATCAAAAGCCTGCAAGGTGAGTTTTGCTCCACATGAGAGAAGGGATTGTCCAGTCCTACCACATCTCTAACTAGGATACAATCTTATGGGTGAGTCTGGGGGCATTCCTGAGTCACCTCCCTCAAGGCCCTGTAACACTTAACGGGTGAAGCAGGTTGGCCCCAAGGGCAACACGTAACCTGGTCATGGGCCCCATAGCAAGAAAGCACCTGAGAGTGCTTGCTTTGCATTGGCGTAACTTGGATCAGGTACCAGAAGCATGTGATGTAACATAGTTCAATGCTTCCCCAAGGCAAAGGGAACCTAAAAAGCCAGCTCTAAATTACTTTAAATGAAATGCTTCCAGTGCACAACCTGGGTTGCACTGTACAAAGTTACATCAACAGGATTTTGCCCAGTGTGTTGATGGGTGAAAAATTCTTTCCCAGCTCCAAGGAAACTACAGTATTTAATTCTGCCCTCAGCAAAAGAATGGAGAAATGTCAGGATAGAAAATAAGGCAGAGTTGAAACAAAGCCAGCATAATGTATTTATTTATTTACTTGTACATACATACATACATACATACATACATACATACATACATACATACATACATACATACATACATACATACATGCAGTGCCTTTCTCCCAAGATTGCTTATACCATTAAAAGACAATATATAAAGCAAAAACAGTAAGTATAGAAATACTGAGGAAGATATCACACTAAAAGATGGTAAACAAAAGCAACTAGACATGGGTACGACTTGGCGAAATTCTCGTTTCCGTTTCCGTTCCTCGTTTCCGTTACGTAACGGAAACGGTAACGACAATTACTCCGCCAGAACTCGAACTCGAACCGATAAAAGAAAAATTGGGTCTGATTTGTCGTCGTCGTCCTGGCATCGCAGCGATCGCGCGATGCCAAGCGGCACAGAAAAAAAGTTTTTAAAAATTTTTAAAAAAAAAACGATTCCTGGCCAAAAAAGCAGGCGAAAATATGCCTGCCAGAGTGAGGGCACCTACCAGAGGGGTGGTTTCTGGGGGGGGGGTCCCCGGCCTCCCCCCTCTCCTGTCCTGGGCGGCTCTGGTGGGGGGGCATCCTCGTCGTCTTGCCAACTCTCCATGCCATGCGGTGCGGGTGGGGGATACAAAATGGGGCGACCGCAATTTTTTTTTTTTGAAATCGTGGTCCAAAAACCCACCAAAGCACCACAGAAACATGCGAAAATAGCTATTTTAAAACTGCCTGAATTTTTACAGTAGCAGCAGTGGGTTTTTCTTGCAACAAAGCGTCTCCATTGATTTTATTTTATTTTATTTTTATTTTTATTTTTTTACACCTGCGCAATGATGGGCTGGCCATGGGAGTGGACCATGCAAATTTTTGGAGCCATTCCACCAATTGCATAGCCACTTGGCCAGGTTTTGACCGAGACTTGATGTGCCAGTCGGGCATAAAAAGCCCACTAACCCTAGCCCGAACCCAAACCCTAACCCTAACCCTAACCCATACGCCAGTACACTGTCCTTCTTAGTGGGTCAGAGAGGCACCCAGAGGTGCACCCCACTAACTCACCCTAACCTTACCCATAATCCTAACCCTAGCCCTTGCGCTAACCCTAACCCTAAGCCAGATCTGTGTACTCACATTGCACTACACGCAAGTACACTTCCCTTCTTAGTGAGCCAGAGGGCGCCCATAGGGGTCCTCTCTCACTTTGTTCCCCTCCCCATCCCCAGCCCAAGTGCACCGTACACCAGTATGCCAGTGAGTCACAGTAGAGGCACCCAAAAGAAAGAGAGGTGCCTCTGCCTGCCACTGCAACTGCAATATCTTGGCTATGCGTACCCTTTTGTATCCTCCAGGATTTTCCCTTCATAGCGGGCTATGCGTGCCTCCAGGAGCCCGCTTTTGTAGCGGGCCAGAGGAGGCACCCAGCCCAGAGAGCTGCCTCCAGGAGCCTGCTACCCCCCCCAAACCAGTACTAACAACAGACGAAAAAAACGACAAACAAAATGACAAATTGTTGAAAAATTTCACGACAAACGGAAACGAGCCGAAACGGGCCAGCTCCGACACACGACAACTCGAAACGTCATTTTTCCTGGTCATGCCCATCTCTAAAAGCAACACCAAAACCACATTCAAAGCAATATGACACCATCATCCACTTGCAAACCCCACTCAGGAAGTTAGTCATTAATGGGAAGCTTTCCTGAAGATAAATATATTTGCTTGTTTGCAGAAGGACAGTAAAAATGGAGCCAGTCTGGTCACAGGTGGGAAAGAGTTTCATAGTCTGGGAGCAGCAAATGAGAAGACTCCTTCCTGTGTTCCCACCACATGCAAGTGTAAACATGGCAGGATTGATAGAAATTCCTTTCCGGATAATCTTTACACTTGGGTAGACTTAAAAACATAGTCCTTGAGATAGCTTGAACCCAAACTGTTTATATAGATTAGAAATGTCAGTTTGAATTCAAACTGGAAGTGGATTGGCAGGCAGTGGAGGCGCTGTAATAATGGGGGTATGTGATCCTTGTGACCAGCCCCAGTTAGCAATCTGACAGCCACATTTTTGGGCCCACTGAGGCTTCCAAACACTTTCCAAAGGCAGGCCCACATAAAGTGTATTACAGTAATCCAGGTGGGATGTAATTTAGGCATGTGCCACTGCGGCAGATCAGATCTGTCTGTTTTCTGTTGTTGTAAACCGCCCGGAGTTTCGTTTGGAAGATGGGTGGTATATAAGCTTCTAAATAAATAAATAAATAAATAAATCTCTCAAGAAATCAGCCAGCCGGCACACTAAAAAGTGTTCTGCTTATATACCGCCCCATAACGCTTCAAGCACTCTCTGGGTGGTTTACAATTTAATTATGCAGGCTGCACATTAGTTTTAATTTGGAAAATCACTCCTCGCCACTGCTTAAAACTCGGGGATCCAGGCTCAGAGACAAATCCAGTACACACACACACACACCCAATGTTTCCAGAGGGTGTCATCTGCATAATGGTGACACTAAACCCCACACATCCAGAGAACCTCCCTCATTGGTTTCATGTAGATGTTTAATAACATAGGAGACAAAATAGAGCCCTGAGGGACCCCACAGGCTAGTGGCTGGGGTGTCAACTAGGAATCCCCTAGCACCACCTTCTGCATTCTCTCCTTCAAGAAAGACTTGGACCATGCAAAACAGTGCTCCTGAGTCCCATTCCAGAGAGATGGATGAGGAAGATACTATGGTCGACAATATCAAAAGCTGCTGAGAAGCCCAGTAAAACCAACAGGGACATCGATCCCTTATCCATTTCCTGGCTGAGGTCATCTACCAAGGCGACCAAAGTTCTCTCTGTCCTGTAACCAGAGTCAGGATGTTGAACTAGGCACGAGCAACACCTGAGACCAGACTGGGACAGAGCTTTGTGGTGCCACTGGAAAAGACTCTCATGAGGTGTACAGAAGGGGCAAGCAAGAGATGCAAGGCAATAGTTGTTGTCACGTTCCATCAAATCATCTTCACCTTGTAGTGACCCTGTTACTGAGTGGTCTCCAAAATATCCTGTTCTGCCCTGCCCATCTCTTGCAAACTCAGTGCTGCCCACCTCATATCTTCTCTTCCTCTTTTCCTGCTGCCTTTTCCAGCATTATTTTCTTTTTCACAGATTTTTGTCTTCTTGGGATGTGTCCAAGGTAGGACAACCTCAGTTTCACCATTTTTGCCTCTAGAAAGAGGCTTCTTGGATGCACCCCTTTCATGAGGTGAAGTGGTTTGGTTTTTATATCCTCCCACTCTTTGGGGCTCCTTTTTCTGTTAGGATTTCCTGCCATGTGACCTTCCTTATCGTTGTTCTGAATTTATTAAAATTGGATTTCCTAAAGTTCAGTACCTATATGCAGCAACACTCTGCTTTTGTTTTGTTTTTTGAAATCAAGATCTCAGGTAGAATATACAGAAGTCAGTTTCCCTCAGAGTCCCTCTTGCTGCCACTCCCTCCATAAAGTCATCTCTATTGATTTGAATCAAGTCCAGGAAAGCTACTTCTCTGGTTTCTTCCTTTACTTTTTGTGGAAGAAAATTACCGGCCACACAAAACAGGAATTTCTTGGAAGGTCCATATTTGGCGGAATTTGTCTCTTCTGCTTCAGAAATCAGAGTGCTAAAGAATCCCGTGCTTAAGTCCTACTAACCAAGTACCAAACAAAACAAGCTCAGTGGTTTAGGTACAGTTTGGAAATTAAATTCTCTACTGTGCTTTCCTAACAGGGTCTGGACTCAGTGATCCATTGGGTCCCTTCTAGCTCCGCAGTTCGATGATGATGATGATGATGATGATGATGATGATGATGATGATGATGATGATGATGATGATGATGATGATGATGATGATGATGATGCTGTTTGTAAACTCAGGAAATATGAAAAGCTCTTGTGACATTCACACACAATCAGACTTTCACAAGATTCCTTTTCTAATGGCAGGGTATTTAATGCTCCTCCATCCCATGCTCTGATCTGCAGGAGGGCATGGGGACTGGTATTTGACTCAGGGTAATGCAGGAATGACAAACAGTAAGTGGCAGCTGCTGCTTGATATTATTTGTGTGTCCTAATAATAACCCCTGGACACAGTATGGTAGCAGCTACTTCTTTATGATCCATATATTTTAATAGTTTGCTAAATCCTTTGTTCTGAATATAAAGACAGATAACCCACCACCCCATCCTCAGAGGACTGATTAGGGATGAGCACAAAAAAATTATTTTGTTTTGATTTGTTTTGTTTCTCATTTCGTTTTCATAATTGATGATTTTTTTTAAAAAAAACTTTCATTACGAAACAAAATGAGAAGCTAAATGAATCACCTGATGAAACAGCGAGAGTGCAACAGCGAGAGCTAGGCTCTGAAGATAAGATGGGGATAGTCAGCTGGAGGCCTTTTTAAATGTCCCACCACCAGCGCTCTCACTGGGGCAGGGGACATTTTTAAAAGGCCTGTAGCTGACATCAGCTAGATGCTTTTTAAAATATAATCAGCCCCAGTGAGGGCACTGCTGGTGGGACATTTTAAAAAGCCTGGTGGGCTAGAGGCTTATTTAAGTATCCCCGCTCACTGTTGGGGAGGGGGATTTTTAAAAAGGCTTCAGACCACATGAGCCTTTTTTAAATCCCCCATTCCAACAGCAAGCGGGGACATTTGGGTGGTTTTTTTTTTTTAAGCCGCAAGACCAACACCAGTATGGTGGTTTTGAACCTTTTTAGAATCCCCTGCCCAAATGTCCCCACTCGCTTTTGGGGCAGGGATTTCTAAAAGGCTCCAGACCCCCATAAGCGGGGACATTTGGGCAGGGGATTTAAAACAGTTCCCCGCTGTTGCAGCAGGGAATTCATTTCATTTCTCATTTTGTTTCGGAACAAATTTATTTATTTTTTTAAAAAAATCATGAACTATGAAATGAAGTGAAATAAAACCGTATTTTTCCATGTTGTGCTCATCCTTAATAAGTCCAAAAGTGTGGTGGTCCTGAGCCTTTTTTAAATCTCCCCACTTGCTGTTGGGGCAGGGATTTTTTAAAAAGACTCAAACCACCACAGTCTTGAGTCTTTTTAAAATGCCCCGCCTAAGCAGCCTCGCTGCTGTGGGCAGGACATTTTAAAAAGGCTCCAGCTGAAGCCTTTTCAAAATGTCCCACCAGCAACAGTGAGAGTGCTCTTGCTGTTGAAGGGACACATTTTAAAAATGCTCCAACCTGAAGAGTTTTTAAAATATGCCATCTCAACAGCGCTCTTGCTCTTGCGGTGGGACATTTTTAAAAGGCTCCAGGTTGGAGCATTGAAATCCCAGAGCAGGGGGCTGAGAGGATAGCACTGACCTCATCCGGGGGGGGGGGACCCTGCTTCTTTCTGTCTTTTGCCCCTCCCTTGCCTCCTAGCCGGGGCTTTTTGACAGGTCGGGGTGCGGGAGTGTGGGGGCTGCCCCCACTGCCCACAGCACTCCCTGTCCAAAACACACCCCTGGGAGGAAGACATGGCAGGGGAGTGATTTTACTGCTGCCTAGTTGTTTCCTTGTCCCTAGCCGCCCCCCTCCGAGCTGGGATTTTTTGATAGCTTGAGCTGTCAAAACTAGCTGGGAGATGGTGGCGAGCAAGAACCAAGCAGGGAAACAGCTGGCAGATCTTGCTGCTGAAGCGAGATCTGGTGGCGGCTCGCTGGTAAAAAAAAACACATCATTTTGGTTCAGTTCGGGACAACATGCTGTCTGCTGTCCGTTTCATTTCAAATCTGTTTGAAACCTTATGAAACGACGAAACAGCACGTTGTTTTTCATAAGGCGCCCAACCCTACTGATAATGGTACATATAGCACAGTCCCTCTCCCTTATATAAGAAGCTCTAACTGGAAATTTCATACAATAGCAATTATTACTAGGAGACTAGTCCATTACGTCAATTGTTAACTGGTCCATCACTTCAACTATAGGCAGAACCTGTGAAATGATTCTCTTCTGTTCAATATGGTTCCTTTAGAATTAAAATTTAGAGTGATGTTCTGGAGGACACTCAGCAGAATTATTGACTTTTCAATATGATAATGTTTAATTTTAGAATGGGGACAAATGGCATAAACATAGTTCCTTTGTGCCCTTTAAGAATCATGGGATGTAATTCAGCCATGCTCTCTCTCTCTCTCTCTCTCTCTCTCTCTCTCTCTCTCTCTCTCTCTCTCTCTCTCTCTGTGTGTGTGTGTGTGTGTGTATCCCCAAGAGGGATTTGTCTTGCCCCAAGATATCTAAAGCATGCACACTCAAGTACAGAAAGTAGAGAGAAAGAAAATAAAGATGCCCAGTGCTAGGGTGTGCGTCCTTCTTTATTGGGTATCCAACATGCTTTAAGACCACCTGCCAAAGACTTTGGCAAATGAAAACAGCTGTGTACATAAAGCAATGGTTAATGTAAGTAGATATGAAGGGAAATTTAAATGTATGCACAACAGTACTAGAGTATACCTGAACAGATGGTGTGGGGGCAAAATAATACAACTATTCAATTTCTGAATTGTATAAATACTACAAAATGCATAGTCATTCACATAGATATTGCATATGGGTCAAATTATTGCTCCAGAAAAGAAAAGAGAGGAGGTTGAGTGTTGCACGTGGAGCACAGCTGAATATCATCTATCTATCTATCTATCTATCTATCTATCTATCTATCTATCTATCTATCTATCTATCTATCTATCTATCTATCTATCATATAAAATGAGAGAGAGAGAGAGAGAGTCAACAGATGATTTTAACAACCTCAAACTGGTAGGAATTAATTGGAAACAAATTCCACTGAGTTCAGTAGGATTTATTTCCAGACATGTAGGCTTATTTCAAATGACATTGTCATCATTAACATAAAACCTAAAGAGAAGACTAGCACAATCATGAACAATATCATATATATTCAAGGAATGATACAATACTGACTCTCTAGTTCTACTACATAATTGATTTATATTTGTAATTAAGCTCAAACTGAGATTTCTTCTCCTCCAGGCAAAGCATGAAAACATTTCTTCCTTTTATACATTATGAATGTAGTGTCTTGTTCAAATGTACTAATATAACCTATGGATATTTATAACAGAAACATCCCAGGGAATGTGCTTCATAGTTATCCCCTTGGCCTTTGCCCATCTATAAGCTGCATTGTATATAGATATTCATGACCTGTTATGGGAATAGTGCTAGAGTAATATTTCTATTGGAACCTTTTCTCCCTCCTTATGTTTATGAAAATATCTAGAAGATTATCATCTTCAGATTTTTTTTAAAAAAAATGGAAGGAATGAGCAACTACTTACAGAATACAGTGTTGCCCAAAGGGTGGCTACTGACACATTGTAAAGAAGACACAATAATAAACATATCTATGTGGAATTTGCACGGGCTGATATACACACATATAGCTACAAACTTTGGAATACATGTATTTATTATCTTTAAATAGAAAAGGAAAGCACGTTATCACAATGGACTACAACCAGGCATGTTTTACAGCAATCCAAACTGTTCTAAATATTCATGGACAACCTAAAGGGCCATCTTCTCTTTTTTATGGTTCTTTCTTTTTAAACTGGACTGAGACTTCAAATAGCATAGGATATCTTCAAAGATGATAATCTCAAATCAGTTCTTCAAATATAGGCCTGCCCCTCCTATTCAATGGGGGGGGGGGGAAAAGCTCATGTTCATTCCCCAAATATTTGAGGTAGCACTCCAGTTAAAGTGAGCCTCATGGTGCAGTAGTTAAATGCCTGTACTGCAGGTAAAACTGTGCTGACCATCTGGGGTTCAGTCCCAGGTAGCAGGCTCATGGTTGACTCAGCCTTCCATCTTTCCGAGGTCAGTAAAGTGAGTACCCATCAGAAGAGGCAGGAGTGAGGAGGACGAATCCACTGGCTTAGATTAAAGACAGTTCTTATATCCACCTGTTTTGCAATGAACAGCAGACACCTCCCCTTTGTACAACATAGACCCCAACCAGTTTGTCAGTCTGGGAAAAATGATTTTTAAAAAATGGTAAGGGAGGGGGGCAAGCAGAGGGCATGAAGCAAGCCTGCTGCCAGAGGATTTTAAGATGCAATAGTGATGCGAAAGCCATAGAAAATTTTCATTTCCTGTGTTATAGGGGTGCAAATGATATCAGCATGAAAAACCTGGCAGGAAGATTTAAGATAGCAAGGGGTTTTTTTCCCCTCTCCCCATCCCCCCCTACCCAGGTCTTTTTCGTACATTGATAAGTATTTGTTCATTTCCTGACAACAAAAAAATAGAAATCTCTTCAGAAATTAAATACCCTGGCTTGTTGAAGCACTTTTGTGACATTGGTGGCAGACTGGGCTCCCTTTCATTGGAAATCCACAGCCGGAATAATAATCACAGCATCAGTTATTATACTTGTATCAGTTTGGCGAGGCAAGAGGGTAATACAGCGTAAGGCCGAATCCTCCGACTTTTGTGTCACTTATTTTCTCTGTGGGCCAGATTTGCATTTTAATGGAAGTAGTTTATAGACTTCTTTGCTGCCTTCATAGTGCCACAAGTGGCATCATTAAGTGAGTTAAGCCGGATTAATGCTGATAGTGAAGTCAGATAATACAATAACAGAGGGCTTCATTTCCATTTGGATTAGGTGAAGAGAGCAAGGCTGCCTGGTGCTGGGTGATAATTTGTAAGCGTGATATGTTGTACTTGAGAGGATAAGATTAAATTTAGTGGGTTTAACTGTCATCCCAGTAAGTCAATTACTTCATCTTTTCAGGCTTTGAATTTCTTTTATAAATAAAATAAATGGAATATTGAGCTGCCTCTGCGGCCATTTCAAGCTTCCACAGAAAAGAATTACACCTGCTGGGCCTCTCTTTCCCCCCCTCCTCCCCCTCCCTAGCGTGAAAATAAAATACCTAAAAAATAAAAAAAATAAAAAGCACTGCAATTTCTGATTCAGCTCCATAAACAAAATATAAACTCCATTCAGGTGCCAGCATGGCAGCAGCTTAGAAATAATGTCCATCTCTCATCGCACAAGCATGACAGATTCCATTGTGACTTAGTTTATCCATAATAGGAAATATTTATGTTGTGCCTGCTCCTTTTCTAAGGGTATCTGCTCGATTGCAGAAGGCTTACACTAGAACGCGATCTTCTGCTATCATTTAACCCTTTTACATTCCGATAGCTACAGAACAGGTCAAACTTCAACTTCAGGGGGCATTATATCAGAGAACTGAGAGGTTAGAGATGATGCATCTGGAAAGCACTGGATTTCTGAGCATTTTAAATGAAATATATTTGAGAGAGAGAGAGAATTTAAAATTCTCGACGATCCAAGGCTTTTTGAAAGCAACCCTCACAAATCCCTAGGTTTCGGCTGCATGTACAGACAAAATATTGACAGGTGAGGACCAACATTGTTTGTTTTAGTTCCACGTCCCTGCAGGAAAATTAGGCATATCGGGGCCACCGACAGTATGGTGCTGCTCGCTCATCAGGAGATGTTTGGAATAGAAATCTCTCCGAGGTTCCCAGCACATGTCAATCAGGGCCATCCCCAAAGCCATTGAGAATAACAAGATGCTCATCCTTCTCTCACCCGCACCCGGCATGGTGATGTCAACAAGGTTGGCCCTGATTTAGTATGTTGCCACTGCTAAAGAGGTGCTTCTTATGCTGGGGGCAGGCAGCAAGAGCTGGGTATGCAATGTTGCCCACCCTCTATCGAAGGGCAGCTTAAGACAGTGCAGAGAAAGATAGGCTCTCTTCATCTGATTGCAGGGGACCCTATCAGACAAGGATAGGACACAAACTTCTCTGGTTTTTCCAGTTTGTGGGTCCTCCACCTTCATATGTGCCAAGTCCCCCACTGAGAACAACTACCTTGGAGCACACAGGATGGTGCACTGTCCCTGATGTTTCCCTTGCAGTATTAGACTTATTATTGCATTGCGCTGCACAGGTGAGATTACGTGCTGGGGCATGGTGAGTTTGCTCTACAGTGATGTGAGACCACAAGAAACTGGAATTCTCAAAATCCCACTGAAGATTTGCATGAGCTCAAGATACATCACTGAAGTTGCAGCACCTAATCTGGCCACATCTGTTTACCCACAGGCCTGATCAGCCTCTAGAACATGCCTGGAGTTATATAAACTAACCCCAATTAGATATGGCAGCTTCTATCACTGCTGGTATACCAACGTAAATATCTAACAGGATTTTGACCGGTGAGTCTGACTAATGGGCCCCTGAACTTGATATTGCATACACTGGCAGGCAGTTGCTCCCCAGGAGTTCAAATAGCAGCTTTTCCCAGCTTTACTTGGAGATGTCAGGAATTCACTCTGAAACTTCTGCGTACTGTATGCCCCTGGCGGGACAGCTGAGGATTCCGACCCTGAGAGAGACCCAGAAGGTATTGATGAGGAGCCAGGCCTTATTGGTAGTCACCTCTAAACTGTGGAACAGCCTCCCTGTTGAGATCCATCAGGCACCCTTGCTCCTGTCATTTAAATGCCAATTAAAAACCTGGCTGTTCAGGATGGCCTATCCAGACTTTATTCATAACTGATACATACTACTGGAATACTTGTGTTGATTTGGCCTACACTTTTCTAATTTCTGTGTCTTTGTTAAGTTTTATCCCTCTCCCTCTCTTTTCCCCTTTATTATTTACTATGATGATTATTATTACTGATCATGTTTGTTTACATTTTAGTGCATACGCTAACATTAATTTTGGATCTGATTTTTTGCCTTTTGTCTTCATTATTTTATTTTTAAAATTGCATTTTACGTTATTGAAATTTAATGATATTGTACACCACCCAGAGTAGCCCTTGGGCCAGATGGTTTTGCAGTATAGAAACTGAATAAATAAATAAATGTATGCTCTGTTAATGAACTATGTCTCTTTCACTTGCTTTCAGCATGAAATGTCTTCCAACTCATCAACCTATTCCACCATACGTGCAGGGGGAGGGGAAATATGCTCACACCCTGATTTATCTGTTGAATCTCTCTTGCACGGAGTCTAGTAATGCAGAAATGTTAATGTTGGGGAACCACTCATTTTAGAGTTGCTTGGTGACCAATTGTGATTCCAGGCAGTGAAACTTTAGCATTGCAATTACAGTTGCAGCTAGTAGAAACCCCAATCTAAAGCTGCTATCTGACCTGGGGAATATCCTGATCTTCTGAAGGTCTGGCTTTTCCTCTTCCTTCTGTCACGTGACTGAAGATGTGGGATAGCATTTCCCACGTACAAATGTTTTTTTTTTAAAGCGCAGTTTAGCCCCATGGTCAGGAGGTGGCACTAGGATTTTTAAAAAGGACCAGCTGGCTGGCACTATGGCTTGAGGAAGTTAAAAAAAAAAGCACCCGATCCAGCTTCCTGGTGCTCGGAGAGTGGGGGGGAATTAAAATAAAAATAAAAAAACCAGCACCGATCGGCCCCAGGAACAGCCAGTTGTGCTATGAGGAGGGGGGGAGAAAGAAAACTGGATCATCTACGTGGTCCCATGACATCCGTCTCTTTAAAAGGTGATTTTTTTAAGCGAGGCAAAAAAAATTCCCTACCTCTCCAGTAAGTCTTGGAAACCTTGCTTAAGGGGGTTTTCTTTTTCTTTTTCTTTTTCAAAAAGCCCGGTGGCCATGGGGACAGCATTTTTGGACATGGTTTATCTACAAATTTAATTTGCATTTAAAGGGACGTGGGATAGGGGCCTAAGTGTTCTATCCAAAAGAAAAGCAAAAAAGCTGACTGAAAATGTAAAAGCCTAAATCACAGTTGGGAGTGAAAAAATGTATCTGTTTTGCTTGGTCCCAGCAGTAGAAGTTTTTCAGCAGAGGATGTTCTAAGTTATTTGTTTCATCGTTTTCAGTATTTGTATACTCATTAAGTTTTATGTTGTGTTTTAATGATGTAATCCATCTTGGAAACTTTTAAGGAGAAAGACAGGGTAAAAAATTAATTAATTAATTAATTAATTAATTATTTGTCCTCACTACATAGATGTTAGAGATGAGGAGTCTTTATGAAGAGGGGTTGGCAACTCTAATATTTGCATGATGGAAGACACAGGGATTATGGCTCAAAAGTAAGCAAACTTGAGAGCCAGTGTGGTGTAGCACATAGGGTGATGGACTAGGACATAGGAGATCATGGTTCAGATCTTTAATCAGCAATGGAACTTACTGGGAAGTGACATTAGTAAAATCATTCCTTAAATATCTTTAAAAACTCCAAAGAATAATGGAAAGAAAGTAGATACAGCTTTGCAACTTTTGGTTGCTAGCAAGAATGTACAGGGATTCATTCACATTATTACAGCTGGGTTCTTCCTGGACTTGGTTGCCAATGCTGACTACTGGTTCAAAGCAGGAAAGCTACAGGATGAGTCATTTGACCAATATTCTTCTTTATTTGTCTTTTTTCCATTTTATGAAAGAATGGATGGATGGATCTTTAAATGTTCCAGGGTTACATGATAGTTTGAAAAATTCAGCCAGAAAGCATTGTCTTGCTTTAAAAACAAGATGCAGAAATCTCTAAGCAAGCAGGATCCTGACTTGTTCAGCACCATCACAGTTAATCTGGCAATGCATATTTTGGAGCAAATGATTTACAGTACCTAGAATGCTGAGTGTATCAGATTTCTGGCAATTCAGAATGTCTTATCAAACAAATGTACAGCTTTTTAATGTCAGATACTCATAAAGCAAAGGGATTTTCTCATTTGCTCCTTACAATTGATTAATCATCCAAAACTCACAATTTGCAAAAGTTTTCTCTGAGTAATGGCTGATCACATTCTCATTATACATGAACGCTATCTGTGATTCCAGCTAATAGAGGGAGGTGGTTGCCTTGGCACTTGTCCTTCTTTTGAGGCCTTCCCTGAAAGAAAGAAAGAAAGAAAGAAAGAAAGAAAGAAAGAAAGAAAGAAAGAAAGAAAGAAAGAAAGAAAGAAAGAAAGAAAGAAAGAAAGAAAGAAAGAAAGAAAGAAAGAAAGAAAGAAAGAAAGAAAGAAAGAAAGGTCTATGAAGAGTAATGGCAGTTGAGTTCTCTGCCAGGGCATATTTAACATGTGCATTGGTACTTAAGAGATCAATTCATTGCAAACTTGCCAGTCATTACCTAGAACATAACTTCCCTGTACAGAGGTAACCTGGTTGATGAAGTTAATCCATTCTCTGGGATTTTGTGCATTCCGGAAAATTGGTAAACCAGAAATGCACAGGGGCACAATGCATCAATGGGTACTTTTTTTGCAATGCCTTATGTAAACCAAGATATGGCAGGAGGGGGATTGTAAATGGTGGCCTTATTTCCTATGGATTTATTTTTGTGAACTGAAAATTATGTAAACGGAGGTATTCATTAACTGAGGTACACCTGTACTGTTTAAAATAAGGGAAGTGAGTGGCACAAGGAAAACAAAAAGGGAAATTACTTCCACGGAAATTTCAACTATTCTCACTTAATGCGATGGGAAAGAGAGTCCTTTTGAAAAGAATAGCAGAGATGGGAAATCTGAATGACATTATCATGGATGAAGTTCAGGAAGCTTGTGTTTACCTTCTTTGAAATGAGGATGATTCAATGGACCTGCTTATGATGGGAAGCCATTGCAGATGAAAACACATGCTGATCAGCCAAATGACTAAAACCATCATGTTCCTTGGGATAACACATTGCACTAGAGTAAACCTACTGAATCAGTGAGTGTCTCTTCTGAAGGTTCCCACTGATTAAATAGGCCTACTTTAGCTACAAGTTTCTTTAGTATAGTAAGTCACAACAAGAATGGGCACAATTTAATCAATGGAAGTTTTAGAGTAATTGACTGACCTGATCCCCACCGATTCAGTGGGATTCCTCTCATGTAATTAATTATGCTAATCCAGTAAGTGTGTGGCTAATAGAGATGGGCACGAAATGAAAAATGAAATGCTATTTTGTCATTTTGTTAAGTAACAAATTTGTTACCTAACAAAACAGTAGGATGCATGTTGTTTCGTTTCGTCACGAAACACTATTTTCCCTTCTGGAATGAAACTATTTATTTATTTATTTATTTATTTATTTATTTATTTATTTATTTATTTATTTATTTAGCTTGTATGCCGCCCACTACCCAAGGTCTTTGGGTGGCTCACAATCAAAATAGACAATTAAAACATCAAAATTACAATAAAATTAGAACAATAAAAAGATGTAAATACAACAAATACAATACATTAAAAACACAACATTAAAATTGCCATCAGGACCCACAATCATCAGTTTAAAAACTTCTGGAATAGGAAGGTTTTTACCTGGCACCGAAATGTTATCAATGTCGGCACCAGGCGGGTCTCACTTGGGAGGGCATTCCATAATCTGGGGGCAGTTGCTGAAAAGGCCCTATACCTGCAAGCCATCCCTTTCACCTCCTTGAGGAATGGCTCTTTCAAGAGGGCTCCCTGACTAGATCTTAATTGCCGGGTAGGTTCATATGGAACCTACTCATTCTAGAGGGAATGGCAAGGGAGTTTCCTCAAGCTCTTTCCTGTAAGCCCTTGGAATTTAGAAAGGTTTGGGGTTCAGGAGGCTGAGTTATGAAGCTCCAAAGGGGGTGCCCCTAGGAAAAAATGTTCTAAGTGGATGTGGAACTTTGAAAGCCAAGCTGTGGGCAAGCTGCAGCTTGGCTTCCGATTCCAATTAGAAATATATTTTCCTAGGGGTACCCCCTTTGGAGCCTCATAACTCAGCCCCCTAAACCCCAAATCTTTCCAAATTTCAGGGGGTTACCTAGAATCGCGTGAGGAAGGTACCCCTGCCACTTTGGTGCTGCTAAAACATGGCTGGGATCAGTATTTTTGAGTGCTGGATAAAGAAACTTATATATTTTCCTACATCTGATATAGGCAGTGGTTCCCTTGGGTAATCCAGGTGTTCTTGAACTGCAATTCTCAGAAGCTTTCACCACCAGGTGTGCTGGCCTCGCTTTCTGGAAGTTACAGCCCCAAAACAACGGTGTTACTCAAGGCTGTGAACCATTGCTGTATCATAAGGCTAGCTCAGTCTCTCTGTCATTGTACTGAACAAACATATCTTCTGCTGAATCTCATAGTATGGATCCAGTGCCAAACTGATTGACCTCAAATAACCACTTGGGGGGGGGACAATGAAATAATGCCTAGGATTGGTTAAGTCAGAACTAAGCATTTATGGCAGAGTTTTGTGTAAGAACAGCTATAGTCTTCTATTTTCACTGTTGAGATATGGGTCCTGCTTTTGTGTAGCCAGTTCTGAGCCATCCCTGAGCTGTAGAAATACAAACCCACAAATAAATAAATAAATAAATAAATAAATAAATAAATAAATAAATAAATAAATGGAGAGGGAGGCCAAAATAAGCCCAATGAGACCTGAGCATGCTCAGTGGATATGGAACTCTGACATTTGGGAAATGAAAAATCAGGAAATCAGACTGAATGAGGGAACTTCATGGAAGGCATGTTTAACTGGCTAGCGCACAGAACTGAATCAATCCACTCTGCAACATTCTTTTGCAGCTTCCATTTGCATCACCTGAAACAACGAAGCTAGTGACTGAAAATTCTCAGTCTTTGGAAAATCATCTCCCTTCGGCTGAAACTCTTGGTCCATAATAAATAATTCAGTGAGCTGCTGGGCACGGGAGTGCACATGCAACCAGGTGCACTGCTTATGTTAGACAATCCAGGGTGCTGGGAACGATGTTCTTCTTGAAGCTACCAGGAAACTTGGAGGCCAGCAGCAGCCAAGAGACCAAATACTTTGCATTATGGAAGCCATTGAATAATACCAATTCCCTTCCCAAAGCCTGCTGCTACTGATAGCTCTAACTAGCCTGAGACTGGAAAGTCACATTCACAGCTGAGACTCACCAATGTTTGGGAAAAGTTTCGGAGGTGGAAATAAATTCTGTTGTGAATGGCATGCACCTGACACAAGGAGAAAGGAGCAGATGGAAACTAATTTTGAAAAGTTAGGTCATCTCAGTAGCAATGCCACACACCTTTCTCCGTGCTAGGTTGGGGCTCTAAGAAGTGGCACCAGATCTTGATGATGAGCACACAGCTATTCTCAGCATCTTCCACATATTTCTAGAGCAAGTACCACAGCCTAGCTTTAGCACCTTGGCTGTTTGCATAATCATGTTGTAAATCACCATGCCAAAATGACAGCAACAACTAAACAGCTAAACATCAGGATGTCAGCCTATCAGTTTGTTTGAAGGGTAGAGCTACACATTATAGGTTATGATCACATCTCTCTGCTCAGATGGGAGGACACAGTGAACCTGGAAAGATAGGTGCCTAACATACTAGTAGTAACTTTGGACACTTATTATAAATGCTAAATATATCTGAAAGTTCATAAATGCTTCAAATGTCCTTCTCAGGACATGGGATTTTTTAACATTGCAAATGTGAGTTTTATGTACAAGAACATCTCTAAAATGGCAATACTGATAAGAGATTGTGTCTCCTGAGAATGTGACCCCCACCCAAACTTGTGTATGTCCAGATTCAATTAGAACTAATCACTCTCCAACGCCTTATGGATAATTTATAAAACTACTTCTCTATGTAAAGTACAGAAGACAAAAGCAATTTACTTGCCATGTTTATCATATATGGAGTTGTTGAAATAATGAGCACCACAAAATTAAATTTACCATTGTCTCTATTGGTATGAAGGTTACATTCATAAACTTTGTTTATTTTAATAGGTTTGTTGTGTGGTTGCAGACATATGATATTATGGTGCAATGGATATGCTTTGGATATTTTTGTAATTGTGGGTAGTATAAAAGTCATTTTCTGTTAGATTGCACAAATCCATTACATTATGAGACAGATACATTATAGTAATAGGATTAATGTGCAACTCATAAACATGATCAGTAATATTCTTTGTGATGAATTATCTCATTTTAATCACTTGGAATGTGGAGAGATTTAAAGATAGTCCCGAGTTGGATTTGCATAATTGTGTTACAGACAGACAAATTGCATTATATTCTTCATTAACAATAGATGGCTTGTATAACTATTGTATTTTGGATGGCACTGCTTTTATGTTCATCCTGTAATTTGTCATTTGGTGGCGTTACTATGGAGCAGAATTTGGAGAGAAAGGAAACTAAAACATTACTTGATTTTAGCTGAGTTCAGTAATATCTTTGCATTCAACTGCAGTGTGGTAAGCTATTGTTTGTTTTAACAAATTGTAGTTCAACAGCCTGAAATAATTTAAAATTAAAGATTGCCCCCTTGCTAGTATGCTGCTTGTTTATGCCTTTTCCCAGAAAAGGGTCATTGTTCATAAATAGGCTTCAAATATAAAAACACACAATTAAATTCAATTCAAAATATTGGCTTTTGAGGGGGGTTTTGCCATTCCCCCCTCCCTTTGTTTGCATTTTTCTGGTGCCACATTTTGTCATGTTCAGTCTCTCTCCTGCATGCTTGCTCTCACCCAACCGCACATAAACATCCCATGAAGGAAATAATATTCATGAACAATTCCAAAGCCAAGAAAAGGGAGGTTGAGAAGAAATATCCCACAAAGGATTTTTGGGGCCCTTACAGGCTTTTCTTAGAATCCTAAGCCTACAATCCTACACATACTTATGCAGAAATTGCTGAGTGAAAACAGAGGGGCTTATTGCCACATAATGTCCCCAGTCCCCCAAATGTGTCTGACAGGTCCTCATAATGCTACATAAATAAAATCTTATTCCTTTCACTATTAGAAAATGGCCAGCATTGGTGAAAGGGTTTATGTAGATATTTTGCAAGGGGGAAGGGCAGTGATGCTCCAGTACTGGTAGTAGGCTGGAGTCAAAGCTACCAAACCAAGGTAACATGTATTTGGCAGGATTTCAGCAGTTTCAAATATAGGTTCAGATTCTGAGTAAACTGTGATGACAGAGAGGATACACAAGGCACAAGTACTGGATGCAAGACACACTTGGAAGTTAACCATGGTTTCTTACCCAAAGTGGCCCTTGTCCCCACCCTTATCATGGTAGGAAAAGAGGAAAAGAGAAAAAGAGATGTTGAGCTTTCCATGTTGAATGAGGAATATATATAATAAGGTCTTACATTAGTTTTTCAGTGTTTCTAAACTAGGCATGTCCAAAGTTAGGCCCAGGGGCCAAATGCAGCCCGTTTCTAAATTTTGAGTGGCCCGCAGCCTCTTCTCCCCACCGGCTCAGTCTGTCATGCATCCCCGCCAGCTGGCTCTTCCCCATACTGGATGGAGGCATCAGCTTGCACAGTTTTATGTTTTGCCTGCCTTCCCTGCCTCTGTCCATCCCCCCAGCCACCTTCCCAGCCTACCCCCCCCCCGGCTCCGTTGTTGCAGCATCCTCCCTGCCTCCTTGCATGTTATAGAGACTTGTCCAAAGTCTGGCCTGGGGGCCAAATGCGGCTGAATGGTCGGCCCTCACACATTTTCACCTCGCCAAATCTGGCCCTCCTTGCAAAAAGTTTGGACACCCCTGTTCTAAACTGACTGAAATTGACAATTAGTTGAGTCTATGGCAGGGCAATTATAAGGAGAAATGATTCCAAGAGATGTCATACATCTGATCAGGGCCGCAACTGTGCGGGGGGGGGGGGGGAATGTGCCCCTGGTAACATGCCAGGGTGGCACCAAAATGACAAAATAATGTTAGTGCTATTCCATACCCGGGGGGCGGGGGAGGTGACACAGACTGTTGTTGTGGACTTGCATCTGATTCCAAAACCTACCTGCTCCTTTCCCTGAAACAAAGTTTTATGATGAAAATAGTCACTCACTGATAAAAATGTCCTTAAGCACTTTAGGGCAATTAGAAACATAACCTCTTACCTACCGGCAAAGATGCCACAGTGCTTGCAAAGCTGCCGGTGAAAATGATACTCCTGGACCAGCAGATTGCTGCAAACATTGTCCCTAAGGAGCATCAGGCATTTTTGGAAATGAATGTCTTCTTCTGTTGCTTTTAAAAAAAACTCATATACTTTCTGGTTTAAGCTTGGAATGCTTCATTGTGCAGCCCTGCAAAAAGCTAAGGTGTGCCTGTACTCCACATAGGAACATAAGAACATAAGAAGAGCCATGCTGGATCAGGCCAAAGGCCCATCTAGTCCAGCTTCTTGGATCTCACGGTGGCCCCACCAGATGTGTCTGGGAGCGCATTAGACTAGATATCTGCCTCCTGATACCACTCCCCTGCATCTAGCCCTTGAGGTACCCCGGTTTTAAGCCTGGAGATGACACATCTCCATCATGGTTTGTAACCTGTGATGGACTTTTCCTTCAGGAATCTGTCCAATCCCCTTTTGAAAGCATCCAGGCCAGATGCCATCACCACATCCTGTGGCAGGGAGTTCCACAGACTAACAACATGCTGGGTGAAAAAGTATTTTCTTTTGTCTGTTCTTACTCTCTCACCCCTCAATTTGAGTGGATGTCCCCTAGTTCTGGTATTTTGTGAGAGGGAGAAGAGCGTCCCTCTGTCCACTTTATTCATGCCCTGCATTATTTTATACGTTTCAATCATATCCCCCCTCAGGAGCCTTTTTCCAGACTAAAGAGCCCCAAATATTTTAGCCTTTCCTCTAAAGTAAACGAAGGAATTTACAGATTATATGGAAGCAAGGGGAAAGCGTCTCTGTTAAGGAAGCAAGGAAAGTTTGGGGTTTGTGGAGATTTGGTAATGCAATGATTTTTTTAAAAAAGCACCACAGTGAGAACAAGTATTAATTTCCTCACATGCAATTGTTTCTGAATAAAGGAATAATAGTCAATATAAAATTTTTGATCCAGAATTGGTATTTGTTACCATAGAAACTGGTCACAGGCTATTCTTTCCTAGCCTGAATAAGTAAGGTAGAGGTTTAAATATCACCATAACAAAAGAACTAATTAGAATTGTAGAGTGGACAAAGAAAGGGGGAATTCATAAGGGTCACAATGTCTCTGCAAGGACCATGTTTTGACATCTAGGTTGTTCAACATCTAAGAATCAAGCCAATACAAAACATCATTCAAGGGCAGTATTCTGCTATGTATGAACCTGCCTGCCTATCAAGATTGGGATCAGAAGGCCATCTCTGATGCCTCCTCAGAGCAAAATCCTTCCACACGCATAAAACTTAGTAACTGCCCAAGTTGGTAACTACAAGCATGGTCCCTTCACTTGCAGCATTTTACCAAACCCCTTATGAAAAAAGACACATCTGACACTGCCTTTTTTTTAATGCCATGGTTTATCCAAAGGGATGTTCTGTCATCAGAAAAGACACCAGTAGTGCAATAGATTATACCTCAGCTTCTCCACAACAACTTTAGGGGTACATGGTGGTCTGCAGAGCACTGGCAAAGTAAGGTATATCCTTGATTTATGCAAACAAAAATTCATTCATGCAACACTGAATGTAGCTTCAGACGGAGCCTTTCCAACTTGCGTAGGCCTTCTAGTACATCCTTTGTCCTATCCTAGATTATAAACATGTATCTTTATTTCTGTGATTAGATCCTTTCCATTTATTATTTTATAATGCTTGATAGAGTCTAACATATTTTATATATTCTGTTCAAGTCATTTTAGGGAGTGTGACGGTTTCATGAGAAGGATGAAAATATCTAGAATCAACATAAAACCCCAAATATGCACATCTGAATGAACAACAAGGGGGAAAAATAAACATATTTACTCTAATGTGAAATGGGTGAATGATACAATGTATCTTCATATGACTTTTTTTGATAAGGAAAGCAGCCAAACATGAAATAGATTTTTAAAATCTCAAAATCCTTTGATGTAGTCTGTGTTTGTAAACTCTAATCTACAGATAAACGAGCAGTGAGTTGAGTATCTGGCTACAGAACCAGAGGGTGAGAATCTGAAGAGCTTTGTGGCACAGTGGTAAACTATGGGAGGAAGGAACTCCTGACCAGCATGTTTGTTTGATTTGTGATTTTGTTGCTGGGATCCTGCTTTAGTTTTCTGTAGGTACTGGGGTCTAGAAATTGTCTGATTTTTTTCTTGCATTTTTCTGTTGCTTGATTACTGTGGCATTGCCTTTGTCTGCTGGCAGTAGAGATGGGCACAAAATGAACATTTTTTATTTCGTTATTCATTATTCATTTCATTATGTAATGAAACGAATGACGAACCTGGTGCTGAAAAAGGAATGAACCGAACCGAACCAGGAAAATTAGGTTTGTTATGTTTCGTTTCGTTAATGGTGGTGCATGATGAAATGAGCTGTTTTAAATGTTAAAAATGTCCTGAATATTCATTTAAAAACCCAGCAATAATTATTTATTCTGCCTGATAATACCTGCCAGTGGGGTTTGGGGTCCTTAAAATGTTCATTTATGTCTTTTCTCACATTGCGGTGTATTTTTTTCCTTTAAGGGGAGTAGGGCATCCACACAAAATGGCTGCCACATGCCTAATATTGATTTCTTGGGCATTAAATGCCCTGGACATCTGTAAAAACCCAGCAAAAGTATTTATTCTGCCTGATAATACCTGCCAGTGGAGTTTGGGGTCCTTAAAACATTCATTCATGTCTTTTCTCACATCACAATGTATTTTTTCCCTTTAAGGATGACACAAAATGGATGCCAGCCACATGCTTAATATTTCTTGGGTATTAAAAATGTGCAAGGGGGTGAGGGGTGCTTAAAACATGCATTTATGCCTTTTCTCAGATCGCTTTAATTTTATTTTATTTTCTGGTATTTTTTGAGTCGATTCATAGTTTCCTTGAATTTATTTTTATTTTTTATTTATCCTTATTCTACTATATCATGCATTGAGCACAGTCACATGGGCTAGCCATGTGATGGGATCATGTAAATTGTTGGACAACTTCAACCAATAGCATGCCCAGGTTGCTGTGGGAAGGTCTGGCAGCTCCAGAGGGCATAAATGCTCTTGCTCCCCACAGCCCTCATTGCAGTTTGTGGTGGAGTGGAGTGGAGTCAGGTTGGGGTGGAATTGTTGTCTGCATCGTTACTTTCACTTTAGGCTAGGCAGTTTGTTCAGTTATATCAATTTGTTTTAGTGTTTTGCATCTGGTCTGGGGCGTTGGGGGACGCCCGCATGCGGGAAATTGTGCAAAGCGGGTAAAAACAAAAACGAATAATGAAACAACAAAATGATTTTTTGCAAAAATTGATGAAAAACAAAATGAAACGAACCAAACTCCTCAATGAAACAAAACAAAACAAAACAAAACACAATTTTTTTTATTCGTGCCCATCTCTAACTGGAAGGATGATGATGTCAGGATCCGCATTCAGGGACTTGATGGTGTTTCTCTCTTTTCTTGTTATGTTGCTATTTGTGGTTTTTGCTTTTCATAGGATCCTTGTCATTTAGCTTCTTATTTCCTCTGCTTCTTCTTCTGGAAGATGCTATATGGCTGATTCCATGTTTGTGATGATGTCTTCCACTAGAATTTTATTGGGTGTGACTGCAAAGTTTTCCTCCTTTGGCTAAGACTGAGGTTTCTTCCTGGGAGAGTTGGTTAGGTTGATGAAATTTCGTGAGGTGTCTAGTGTGGGTTTTGGTTGATTTGTATGGCATTTGTCAAATTTCCATTTTTGTATGGGCTTCCACTTCTCTTTCCATTTTTCTGTAGGAGACCAGTTCTTCCCTCCATCCCAATGTCATTCCACAAATTTGCTAGACGAAAACTCTTTCACCAAGATTATACTGTCTCCCAAAAATCTAAAAAGACTCAACCCCACTTAGGCCCATTGTTAGCACCATTGGCCACCAACATATGAATTAGCAAAACACCTAGCCGCCCTCCTACAGACCCACATTGGACAGACCTCATCCCACATCAAGGACTCAGAACTTTCCATAGACAAGATTAGCACCCTAAAACTCAACCCCAGGGACAGACTGATCAGCTTTGATGTAGTATCCCTCTTCACCAAAGTACCAATAAAGGACATGTTAGCACTCATTCAACATATCTTCCCAGAAGACATTAAGGCCCCATTCCAACATTGCCTAATGACCAGCTACTTCCAGTCAGATAATGACTTCTATGGACAGACAGATGGAGTTGCCATGGGGAGCCCTCCCAGCCCAGTAATAGCAAACTTTTACATGGGATATTTTGAAAAACAAGCTCTGGATGTGGCACCCTTTGCATGCACACTCTGGTTCCAATACGTGGATGACACATTCGTAATCTGGAGCCACAGTGAAGATCAACCGGAAGAATTTTTAAACGACCTCAACAATATTTACCCAAATATACAATTCACCATGGAAAAAGAAATAGAGGGGAAACTCACATTCTTATATGTCATGGTCATATGCAAACCAGACCTCCAATTAGGCCACAAGGTCTACAGAAAACCCACCCACAGAGATTGGTACTTACATAGAAATGTCAACCACCACCCATGACAAAAAAGAGGCATAATCAAAACTCTTGTAGACCGGGCAAACTGAAACTAATTCCTCAACAATGAACCTGGCCACCTGAATTGGGGCCTATAGACAACTGGCTATTCCAAGAACAAAATCAAAAGAGTCATGAAACTGAAAAAACAACACCAAACTGAGGAAGAAAAACAGCCTCCAACAAACTAAGTATTTCTGCCATACATAAAAGGAGTCATGGACTGCATGGACAAAGTGTTGAAAAAAATACAACCTACAAACAATATTTAGGCCTACAACAAAAATACAACAGATGCAACGGTCAGCAAAAGACAAAAGGAACCCACTTGCCACTGCAGGAGTATACCGGATACCTTGTAGTTGTAGCCAGTTATATATTGGGACCACAAAGCACAGCATCCAGACCAGAATCAAAGAACGTGAAAGGCACTACAGACTAAAACTACCTGAAAAATCAGCAGTAGCTGAACACACCCTGAAACAAATTGGACATGAAATCCTCTTCCAGGACACAGAGGTACTAGACAACACAGGGAACCTGCAGAGTGCAAAAAGGTCAAAGCTGAATGATTCCCACCCAGCCACAAGCAACAGGGATCAGTTCACACAATGAAACAGCTCAAGACACCTATCAAGGATCATTGCTACCCCTGATTGCATTGAAGCTTCTTAATCTCTTCATCACAAGACAATGACTAACACCTATTCTCCTGCATAGGAAAAGTTTCCTCTTTTCCACAACTTTAAAAACCCCAGTCCCACTCACTCTGTACCCCAGAGCTCAGAGAGAACTCCTAGTTCCCTGAGCTCCTTGCGTTCTGAAGATGCCAGCCACAGAGTCTGGCAAAACGTCAGGAAGAAAAACTTCCAGAACATGGCCAAACAGCCCAAAAAACTCACAACAACTATCAGATCCCGGCCATGAAAGCCTTCAATAATACAATAAGCAGAACACTTTTCTTTGTGTTTTGCTTTTTGATTCTCCACTGTGCCTCCAGGAGAAAAAGCCAGCCTGTGTGGCCCTGGGCAAGCTACATAGTCCTACCAGAAGAAGGGAAGAGTAAAGTACTTCAGAGTATTCTCTACCTGGAAAACCCTAAGAGCTTCCAGCCATAAGTCAGAATTGACTTGGTAACACAGTATTATTATAATATAAGAACATAACAAGAAGATCTCAATCAGTCAGTTCTATCATTGTGAGGATTCCCATAAATAGTATGACAGTGGACTGGAAGTAATAATCTGTGGGATGCTGCACTTCATTATTTTTCTTTGATGCTATTTAAACACAGAGAGAAATATTATGAGAACTATTATGACTGCTTCTATATATCTCCACCCTGTATCAATTTCAACATGATATGGGAGAAGCTGCATATTCTGACTCAAAAGTATTTCCATGACTGGCAAGGCTTCTTATTATCGTGGTTGTATTGATATGTAAGATTACTTCTAAAGTATGCAACATTTTCTAAAAGTACCATACTTTCCGAGATATCTACCCACATCAGAGTACCTTTATATTAAATGGAAATGGCATGCAACATGTTGATTGAAGAAATACTCTCTCCAACAATATGGATCATAGCAGCCACAGTTCCAGTGCACATTTCGGTTCCTACCAAAAGTACAATAATAAGTGCAAAAAACATAAATACAAACACATGTGGATCCAATTGTAAGCCCTCAAGAAATTTATTTTGAAAAGAAGCCTTGGATCATGTCATCAGTTGATGAACAAGGCATGGCAATGTTGGGCTTTTGGACTATATCCTCCATGATTCTACATTCTGAGAGCTTCTCCTGAGATACCCTAAATGTATTTTGTCTAAAGACCTAACCTGGGAAGGCCCTGTGTCCTAGCATAGGGCTAGCCATGTTTCCTGTGCAGAAAGGATGTGGGACCTTGCTTTCTAAACAGGAAACTAAGCCTTTGCTAATCTGCAAAGACTTAATGGCTAGGCCTTTTCTACAGGTGAGCCACATTTAGGTGCCTATAGGTGCAGATCTGTTAAGTGAAACTTCCAGAATGGAAAATTGTGGGTTCTGTCCCAAAACTCTAAACATCCCACTCCAAGCCTGCAGAACAAATATGGTCATAGCTAGGCAAGACACAATTAAATATCTGCTTTTATACATTCTGAAAGAAGAGAGACAAACCTTTAACCAGCTCAGATGTCATAATGTCATGGTGGCTTTGCTTCATCAGTCAAAGGAAAGGAGGATTCACCATAACGTTGATTGTACTGAAATAGATCATGAAGAGTAAACAGTGAAGGCTCTAGTTCAGTTCCAGGAGCAGATTCAAGAACTCAGACAGCATCTACTGCAGATGATGGAAAGGAGAGAGAGAGAGAGTTAGGTGTCATCGGCATATTATGGCACCACACTCCAGATCTCTGGATGACCTCTCCCAAAGGTTTTACATAGATATTAAAAAGCACTGGGAAACCTGATGACTGCGAGGTCACACACACACAGCCTATTAAGGATCCAAGGAATCATCTTTTACTCCAGAGCTACACTCTCTGGATATGACTATTGAGGAGGGTCTGGAAACAGCTAAACACCTCCCCCACCTCTCCAATCCCCACACCCAACAGTCTGTCCTGAATGATAAAGAGGCTAAAGATATCAAAAGCCACTGAGAGATCAAAGAGCACCAACTAGGAAATTACTCTCCTGTTGGCTTCCTTAAAGGGTCATCATGCATACCTGTCAAGTGTACCGTTTTGGTCAGGACATCACTGTTTTTTAGACTTTGTCCCTCCATCTTCCCGGAACATTTATTTTCACGGAAATGTCCCAGGCAGCAGTGGTTGACAGGGAGGCTTTTGGCTGGGGACTGGGTAAAGGGGGGGGATGAGCTGATGTGGCTGCGGCTCGGCATGGTGGGAGGGTGAAAGTGCTCACCCACCCTCTCTTTCCGTTCGATGCAAAATCTGCCCTATTGCTTGACCATTCCTGCTGCCCTTGGGAGCGCTGTTTTTGCTGTATGATTGTTTTCCCTGTTTTTATTTAATTATTATCATTACTACTTCCTTTATAATTTTATAAGTGTATTGGTTTTATTGTTATAAACTGTCCAGAAAAGTGCCTCACACTAATGAATTGGTATATAAGTGGAATGAATTAATGAATGAATTTTTTAATTTCCATATTTGAATCAAAGTGTTTATTTTGAGATTAATTTACCATATTTTGTGTGTCATAGAAAAGCTGCACTCCACTACATTGTTCCAGGTTACATGTGGGAGAGAGAGGGAGAGAGAGGGAGGGAGAGAGAGACTTACACACACACACACACACACACACACACACACACACACACACACACACACACACACACACACACACACACACACACACTTCTTAGTGTGTGTCTCAGGCAAAATTTGTACATTGTGCATTCTCCTTATTGGAAGCAGAACCTCCTTGAGGAATTAATAAACTGGAGTTACACCTCAGTAGGAAATCAGTGCCTATAAATTAATGAGAATGTAATGCACATACTGGTAAGGAAGGTTGCTCATTGTACTCGTGTGAGCTCATCCAAAAATGACTACAAGCTTTACTGAACAAGCTTATAATAGATGCTAGAGGAGACAGTGTCAAACAGGACACGGGATCAAATGGTGCCCACTGGTCACTGATATCTCACCTGTAGCGCTGTCAATCAATGCAGCTCTCCCCAGATTCATGGCATATGAGGGCAGGAGCCTCCCAATGGAAGCAAGTTATTTTGGCAGGCAGGCAATCCCTTTTTTGACCTAAATGTAACTTAAATTGCACACCAAGAGTAGGGGGCTGGGTTTTATAGAGCGCGAGAAGAAAGCAGGCATATTTTCAAGAGCCTCATAAACCTTCCCTCACCAGCATCTAGCCACCATCTCTCTGCATGCTGCACGTGACAGAGCCCTGCTTTCGAGAGGTCAACTGGTTTACGGCCATGGCCACAACTGGGGGAGGGGGAACAGGGCATGTGCCCCAGGTGCCATACTGGGGTGGGGGCACACCAAATGACAAAAATATCATTTGTACTTCACCCTAGCCTGCGGGCATGGAATCCATGTTTGCCTCAGATGACACAGACCCTAGTTGTGGGCCTGCTTATGGCCTCCAGCCCTCCCTCTTTTCCTGTCTATCCAAAGGTGCCTCCTGTATCTCCTTGGATCTCAGGTGAATTTGACTCTCTCTCTCTCTCTCTCTCTCTCTCTCTCTCTCTCTGTGTGTGTGTGTGTGTGTGTGTGTGTGTGTGTGTGTGTGTGTGTGTGTGTGTGTGTGTGCATGTTCATATGCAAGATAGGAACAGAACAAAAGCAAAATCTAATGGTTGTGAAAGGGGTAGTTGTTCCAAATTCTAGCCAACTTATTTTTACTTAGTGCATGTCAGAAGTTAGATATGTATTCTGTATTCCTATTTTTTAAACCATCTTTTGATTAGCTTGTTTATTTTGGTATTGGCAAGCTAAGCAAATCAAGTTCAGAATCAAGCAATAACAATAACAGGTTACCAGTCTTGGTAACTCTGGAACAGTGAAACTTCCACAAGTGCACCAGACAGCAGTAAACTAGTGAATGCAATCATTTATACACTTGGGGCAATGCCTCCAGCATTTAGAGTTTTCTTCAGTATCAGGGCCTTATGGAACAGTAAACCAGAAAGAAGCAACAAGAAACTAAAATTCCATAAACCATATTTCTCAACATACAGTTTTTGTAGCTTTTCAAAATAATAAATTGTTCTCATGTGATGATATGTTATAAAGGAGGGGACCTCCCGTAAACTTTTTAAAATCAAAGATAGCAGCTTCTGATTCGAAAATTCCGTATATTGGAAACCAATATTCACTTCTGTAATTGGAAATTCATGTATCACATACGTTGATCTTTGAAGCCTCTCTGACTAGCTTCCCAATCTACATTTCTCCCATCTCATCTTAATAGCGTTGCTCTGATATGTTTTGTTGGCTGTGCACAGATGTTTTCACAGAGCTGCAGAAGCAACAACCACTGTATTTATTCTCTCTTGATACAAGTTCAACACTAACTGCTGATAATAATACAGATAGAAGGAGGAGATGGGAATCTTTTGAGGATGGGTTTTGAAAAACAGAAAAGCTTCTCCTCCTTTTCTTTTATGTATCCCCATACTAGGAGCAGGAGAAATTTGTAGCCATTTTGGTCCTTCTCTAAACTTTGTTGGCCCAAAATCTCTCTCAAGAAGCAAAGCATACTGCCAGACTCTCAGGCTGCGGTGGAGTGTATTGCTACAGAAATATGCTTCTATGGCCAGTCACGTTTTGTTTAGCTCAGAAAATGCCCTTCCTGTTGCAGTGTTTTGGATTTTGGGTTCCACTTGCTATGCAGCAAAAGTGCAGGGATCTACAGAGCAAGATAGCTTCATGTTCTCCAGAGTAGACCACCGCTTTTCTCATTAACTGCTGATACTTGCAGTCTCAAATAACTGACTGAGACATTAATAGTAGAAAGAAGAAAAACCATTTTAACTTTCACTTACAAACAGATCCAAACGTAGACTGTCAAACATGACTGCCTTGAACAACAGACTTCAACAGATGGTAGTGAGGGAAAGAGAACTAAGTGGAGAGGTGCCTGAAACAGTTACAGCAAGATAGATGGGACCCTGACTTACCAGGGTCCTGCATTGATGCCAGGGCGGCTCTGGAATCAGGGCGGTGGTGCCGGTAATGGCAACCACCACATGGAGCCACCAATGAGGAAGAAAGAGACCCAGATGTAGCTAGCTGAAGTGATTGGCCCGTGGAAAGCAGGAGGGCAGGACTGCCGGCTGCAAGGATGGAGGCAGAATGACATCACGGATGTGCGTCATGAAGGGTTAAAAAGAGGCGAGGCGGGCCAGAAGGGGCTCAGTCCTGCTGAAGTAGCAATACCCAACCCTCCCTCCCAGTTTGTTAATGTTAGAGTTCAGTTGCTGTATATTGTTTGTTTGTCACAACAATTGGCATTTTTCAGGCATTGGGATAGATCCAGTGGCTTTCGGAAGGCAGGCGGTAACCTGCTGGTGGAGCTCAAAGGTAAACCGGTGGAGAGGGGGTGGAAGGCGAGGCGTCCCAGCTCGGGGAGACACCTGTACCCCCCCCCAGGGTACGATGCCATGATGTGGCCTACGTCTGCATGGCATCTGGGATCCCACCTGGGAGTTTGCTTGTTGGGAACGGTGTCCTTGTGGGCAAATGGGACCCTGGATGGTTGGATCCATCTCCAATGCCTAGCCAGAGAACTGCTGCTGTTACCAATAAAGTTGTGGCCTATTGTACTCCATAACATGTTTGATTGTGTCATTTGTATAGACGGAAGAAGGCTTAGCAGTATAGGCCATCAAATGCACACTTTTCCTGCAAGACTGGGGGCTCTCCAAGGGGAAAGGTTTTAGTGATTCTATGCTACAGCGTTGAAGCACTGGGAAATCTGAAGGGCCAGTTAGGGCCAGAGGTAGAAAATAAATCCATTGGATTCTCCTCTCCCTATTAACAAATATCAATGTTGAACCTTCCAAGCTTGGCAACAGGACAAATTGCACTGGAAATCTACATGTCTCAAAGAATTGTGGTGCGTTCTGGTGGAAAAAAATTGCACAAAACCATGCAGATATTTGAGAAACATGCAAAATTTTAAAAATGAGCACCTCAGAAAAATGTCCACACACATTGCATTTCCATGTGTACATTAGTAAAAAATGGCAATGAAATATATTGTAACCCAATATATTATGAAAAGGGTGACCACATGTGGTTTCTTAATGTTAATTTCCTGTAACTTCTTTCTAGTTTTATTTCATGTGCTGAAGAAAGTCAGACTCATGATATTTAAGTGACCTGTGACATTTTATTACAGTATATTTGTGTGTATTGTTTTTCAACTTTTTTTTTACGTAGGTGATGCAAATGCTGTTAGGGAATTCTGAAAGAATGCAGCAAAACTGTAACATATTTTTCAAATCCTTAGGTTTTATAGGCACGACCATGGGAAACAAAGACAGAAAGAATATCACTACAATTCCAGTTCCTCACTAAATGCAATCAGTGTTACTTCCAAATACTCAGTGACTTACCAGGCATGTTATGAAGAGCCTCGTGGCACAGTGGTTAAATGCCTGTACTGCAGGTAAAACTGTGCTCAAGACCTGGGTTCAATCCCTGGTAGCAGGCTCAAGGTTCACTCAGCCTTCCATCCTTCCGAGGTCGGTAAAATGAGTACCCAGCTTGCTGGGGGGCAATGTGTAGCCTGCACACTGTAATTAAAAAATTGTAAACCGCCCAGAGACTACTTGTAGTGGTATGGGGCGGTATATAAGCAGAACACTTTGCTTTTGCTTTGCTTTATGGGGCTGTTACCTCACTGGCCACTGGAAAGAGTAGTACATTCCTACTGGTAGCCCTATGGGTGTATGTTCTGTGCCATCATGTCAGAACCAATTTATGGCAACCCTAATAGGGCTTCCAAGGCAAGTGAGATATTTAAGGAATGGCTTTACAATTTTGTTTGTTTGTTTGTTTGTTACCCATCTGGCCAAGGGCACTTCCTCCCAGTCAGTTTCCATGGCTGGTTTAACCCCTTTCACCCAGAAACCTAATTCATCACTCTGTCCACCAGCCCTGTGTAGGATCCTCTTTATTTTACTGCTCATTTGATGATTGATCTGGAATGGTGGGCCCGAGTTCCTTCATGGCTGCAAAAGGTGTTTTCTCAAAGCAGATGTGAGCTTTTTTTCTGAAAGCAAGAACAAAACACCCTGATTGGATCTGCTAGGCAAACTCACTGGAACAGCTTAAAGAGCTGAGGTGTTAAGTTCTCTCAAAACAGATAGCAATGGAGCTCTGAGCCTTTTTCATTAAAGCAGCAGAAAAGAAATAAGAAATGTTATCAATAATTCTCTCTTTGCTAGTGGCAGCGCAGGATCTAATAAAAGCGAGAGATGAAGTGTGCAGAAGCACTCGGTTTGAAGGCTAAACAAAATTAAAGGTGTTAAAAGACTAAAATTTTCATAGTCTCATGCTTTGGGAGAGAATTATGTATGCCTCTTCTCTGGAACCATCTTTTGTTGAAAAAAACTTCTGAAGATAGACGACATACTTACTCCATACACTTACAGGAACACACAACGTACAGAAAGATGTGTTATTTGTTTAATCGTAATCTTTGATACATTGATGTTGTTAAGTGCTGTTAAGTCCCTTCCAAATTATAGCAAACCAATGAATTAAAGACCTCCAAAAGACCCCATCATTAACAGCTCTGCTCAGGTCTTTCCTTACTGAGTCAATCCATCTCCCATGATGTCTTCCTGTTTTCCCAGTCTATTCTACTTTTCCTAGAACTATCAGTTTAGTCACCTGAGCATGTAGTGAGAGTTCAGAGTTGATTTGATTTATAATCCACTCATTTATGTTTCTGGTAGTCCAAAGTACCAATAAAACTCTCCTCCAACATTACTTTTCAAATGAATTATTTGTACAAAAATGTAGCAATAAATATTGTACAATGGCAGAACTGAGCATTCAGTAAATTAACGAACAAATATTAGGAGTGCTCAAACAGAAAACAACAACTTCGAAACTGGCTGTAGGACCAGCACCAGATTTGGCACAAATGTGGAGGATAGTCATTCCTTGCTCTTTGCCAAGGACATTTGGGCAAAGGGTATTTGGGCTATGAATTTTTTTTAAACATCTGTTTCAACCACCACCTACATGTAAACAGCAGTGAAATTTTCTGTCTGTATATTTAAAACAGATCAAATACAGAATGTTAACAAGACCAAACATGCTTATCTTGAAAGAAAATGTTCATTTCCAGCCCCTTTTATGTATTTTGAAGTCATCAAGTATTCAGGATGAGTAGATAACACTGGTTTTTGAAGAAAGCCACTTGAGAGGCAAAAAACAAAACTAAATTAAAAAAACAGTTTTAACTTTCTTATCAGTTTGAACATTCTAAATATTCTAAATGTAAATATTCTTGCAAGCTTGAGAGGGAAGAGAAACATGTAATTCTTCCAGTCAGGACCAAAATACATGACTCTCATAAGAAGGCTTTAACTCCTTCCTGGCCAAACAGGCTTTAAAAAGAGTTGCTATTTGGGGTGTGAAGTACAGTGGTCCCTCACCCATTTGCGGTTCATATACTGCGGTCCCACTATATCGCAGAACCGCAGTATAGTGGAACCCTGACTTGCAACCACCCCAACAGGTTTCCCTTGTTTTTTTTCCCCTGTCGCTTTATGAGCAACAGATGGGTTTCCCTGACTTGCGATGTTTTTTTAAAATTTGTTCTCCCGTGGCACTTTGACCTGATTGGAGGAAGGAGAAGCAACATTTTTTCAAACTTTTTTTCTCTCCCAATGCAATTGCCAATGTCTGACATCAGTGCTTGATTCAGGAGAGAAAAAAATGGGTTAAAAAAACCCCTCCCTGCCTACATTACTTTTTAGCCTCGGCCATGTTGAGTAGAAGTTATCTGTTGACAAAATGAAGCTATTAAATATGATAAGACAGAGCAATTCAAAATTGATTCTTGCCCAGATGGCATGCAAATGTGTGTGTGTTGTGTTGTTACAGCTGTGACTGACTCTTCGTGACCCCATGTCCATGGAGTTTTCTTAGCAGGAATACTGGAGTGGTTTGCCAGTTCCTACTCCAGGCACCTGCAGCACCTAGTATTCCCTGGTGGTCGCCCATCCAAGTACTAGCCAGGGCCAATCCTGCTTAGCTAAATTTTTTTTAGCACAAACCAGCTCCTCCTGGGTCTCGTCGGTACTTTTTAAAATATTTTTTTAATTTCCCCTCCCCACCAGCGCTGATCAGCTAGCCTTAGGGCTGTCAGCATTGTTTTTTTTTTTAATTTTTTAAATTTAATTAAATTTTTCTAGCGCCACCTGCTGGACCTGGGGCTGGTGTGCGCTTTTAAAAAAAAATCCTTGTATGTGGGAACAGAGATCATGTGACCAAGAAAAAAGAAAAGCCAGACTTTCACAATATCCGGATCTTCCCCCAGGTGAGATAGCAGCTTATGTGACACACATGTGAGTGGTGGTATATCAAGACACTGCTCTGTTAATAAGGCAAAAATGTTCAGAAATGTTTGCTCCTTAATCAAAATGCTTGTAAACCAAGTTACTTATTAACCAAGGTACGACTGTAACCATAGTTGATTTCAGTTTCAATCGACCATGCTTTGGGTACAAATATCTGAAATGTAACTGCAAAACACAAGTCCCCAACCTTTGCAAAATGGACTTTAAAAACATGCACATGGTGAAGATCAGGTTCTGAAAAATGATGCAATACCCCCACCCCGCATACACAATGCAAAATGGACTTTAAAGGTATGCACACCACAAGGATCAGGTCCCTACCTTTGCAACACTTGACAAATGCACCAAAACATTTAAATTTTTCCAAAAAGTTCTGCAAAAACTTCCAAAAATGGTGCCAAAACAATTTATGTTAGGTTTAAGACCTTTACAGAACACCTAAGTGCTGATGATGACCTGCCTCAATGGGGTCCTCTCATGTGGACCCCATTTACATTTTGTGGACTCCCAATTTTTTCTCACTGCCATAGACCCCCCCCTGCAAGTCGCAATAGACCCCTGGGAGTCTATATAGACCACTTTGGGAACCATTGGTTTACAATAACAATGGCAACAGTCAAGATGGTCTGCAGAGTATACATAAGAAGACAATTAGAAAGAATCCTGAACTTTTTGCAGCTTTTTCACTTGTCCCTGTGAGACAAGCCATTCTTTGGAGTGTAAAAAGTCCATTGCAGCAACCGATTCCTGTGTTGATGACATCTATTTCCTTAACAGTTGTGTTTACTAGCAGTATTTGCTTTAGACTTTTTAACCCCACTCCTGTGACTTCATGTAACTAACCTCCCACTGCTTCAAACTGAGAAATATTGTGCCTCCTCGAGGAAAGGCTTGTTGAGAAACACAAGTTACTTTTTTCATTGTTTAAACGTTGTTACTTTCTTCATAACCGGCAATGGAATAATCATTAGATACAAATAATTTGAGGTGTTAAGAAGCCAGGCACACACAAAATGTGTGCCTCAATTTCAATGATTTTAAAAAATAGATTATCCTTAGGGGTTCAGTCAGTAGCCTTATTTCAAGTAAACTGTAAAGTTGCTTTGGTCAATATACTGTATTAGTTTTCCTCCAGCTATACAGTTTCAACAGCAAAGTAGCCATGAAGGCCGTTAAGCCTTTGGAATTGTCTATCAGTTCTGGAGTTATAGATTTTTTTTACCCATAGAGATATATGTATTATCCTCAAAATGAGAGTTCAGTTAACAAAAGAAGAACTACCACATGTAATTGCTGAGATTGTATCTGGCAGTTTAAGCCGAACCATTTTGGTGTGTTATTGGCAAAGAATATGAAAAGAACCTGCCAGCCTAAATGGAACTTTGCGGTGAAAATAATACCTGGACAAAATCTGGAGAAGAATGACAAAGTCTAACCTTGGATATACATGAATAGAAAATGGCTCTTCTTCTGTGCTTTTTATTACAAGAGCAATAAGGGCTGCAACTTATAATCAATATTTAGGAATAGGAATAGGAATCTTTATTTATGTCATGCAGAGTGAATGTCTGGCTTCATATTGCATTGTGCTGTTGTTACCACATGTAATAATAAGGAGAGGCAGGATATTTTTGCCTACTTGGCTTTTCAATGGAAATACAATCTTCTGAGAAAGTTTATTTTCTCCCTCAGGACAATTTTCATTTGATTGCCATTTATCAAAACTTTGCTTATTCTGGCCATTGTAAAGCCTTCTATGTGGAAAGGAATCATTTTGGAAATTGTCTGCAGTGAAGACGCCAACCTGGCCTTTTGTCTAGTTGTGAAGGGATGTGCTATTAATGGGAAAGAGAATAATTGGGGGGGGGGGCTGTACCAGGGAGCAGCTATTGGGATTGTGCAGGACAGGGGCAGATAGGGTGGGGGCAGCTCTCATAGCAGCATGTGAGAGTGAGGGGGGAAATGATGTTGGTTGCCCCTCAAACTCTGTCCCCAAACTCAAGGAGCTTGGATAGCCTTGGTGACAGACCTCCTGGTTTGAAACTGCTGCTGCTCAATGCCAGATTGTTCAGTGACAAAACAACAGGACTTGACTCTGAATGAGCAGGCCCATCTGGCTTGTATCACAGAGACCTGGATGGATTAGGCTGGGGGTGTCAATCTCTCTCAGCTTTGGCCCCCAGGGTTCTCTCTGCAGCAGCAGGCAAGACCTGGGGGGAGTTGCACTTATATGTCATGATACTACCCCCCTCAACAGAGGGCACAGTCCTCCCTTCCCCCTGTTTTCTGCCTTTAAATGTGTGTGTTTGAAAGTGGGAGTCCAGGACAGTATAGAGATTTGGTTGGTGTAACAACCATCCCCGCTGCTCAACAATCTCCCTGCCTAAACTCACAACAGCACCTCCAAGATACACCACCTTGGAGGTGGTGCTGGAGTCTCCTAGGCCTGTTGTGCTGGAGAACTTCAACACTGATGATGAAGCAGGAGTGGCTCAGGACTTCATGACTGCCCTATGACAACCATGGGTCTATCCCAAATGGTATCTCCTCCCCTGGTCGTTCTGCAGGGCACACTTTAGACCTGGTTTTCTATATTGGGGAAGATGTTGGTGAGCATTTTATGAAAACATTGCTTCTGATAGGGAAAAAGTGCCCTTTAGCCTTTTAGTCCTGACTCAAAGCAAAGAGGTCAGAGGATATAGGTCACTTCCTCTCAGGGATGCAATGCGGTGAAGCCAGGAGAGCTTGCTCTGCACTGAAACTCCTTCATGAAACATACCCCTCGAAGAAAGGTTCCCAACACTCCTTCTCAGCGGAAAACGAGATCAAGGAACAGGGTTGCAGCTTGTGATGGATGAGGTTACACTCCCTCTGAAAACACAGGCATGGGGGTTCCTGGATTCATCCCTGAGACAGATGCCCAGATTTCAGAGATGGCCATGAATGCCTTTACACTGTTAAAACTAGTGTGTATTCTGTGTCAGTTTCTTAAGAGGTCTGACTTTGTCATAGTGATACATGTCCTAGTTATGCCTTGTCTGGATTACTGTAATGCACTCTATGTAGAACTGACTTTGGAAAGTCTTTGGAAACTTCAAAGGGTCCAAAATGCTGCTGCTAGATTATTAACTGGGGCTGGCTATAAGGAACATACAGTATTATTCCCTGTTACAGCAGCTCCACTAGCTGGCAATCCATTGCCAGGGACAATTCAGCGTGTTAGTTTTAACCTATAAAGCCCTAGGCAACTTGGGTCCAAGCTATCTTAAAAATACCCCACACATCTCCCCATGTAAGCCTACCCAGGCATTAAGATCATTAGGGGAGGCCTTTCTCTCAGTCCAACCACCCTCAGAGGTGTGCTTGGGGGGTACACAGGGGAGGGCCTTCTCTGTTGCTGGTCCCCACTCTGGAACTGCGTCCCATAGGAAGCCAGATTGGTCCCATCTTTCTTATCTTTTTTCAGGCAGGCAAAGGCTTTTCTCTTCAGGCAAGCTTTTCCTTAATGACTGGTGGTTTGAGAGGGGTTTTAAATGTGCTCTGTTTTAAGTCTGTAACATTGATCTTAGTACCATTTATTTTAATATAATACTTGGGGGGGGGGTTTTTTGGTAGCAGTGTATCTCTTATTTTTAGCCTTTAAATACTGTTTTATAATGTAAGCCATCTTGGGTCCTTTCCCATGGAAAGACAGTTTAGAGATAAATAAATGAACTGTGGGTTCTCTCTTGGTGCGTTTTCCTCTTGTTGGTATGGGCAAGTGCCTTCCCTTTCATCTGCCACCCCAAATATTTCATTTTTAAAACCAGGTGGTCCAGAACTGAGGACTAGGTAGCTTCGTAAGAGGAGGAGGTAGCATGTTAATTTTTACAGTGTTGCATCTTTGATAAGCTTTGAAAAATCAACTGGAAAAACAGAGCTGCTGTTTCCTCCCACTGACCAACAGCCAAGCTAATTCACTGTGTTTAAAATAATAAAAGCTGTATGCAACCAGCTCTTCTTTTAGCTGAAAATGGACTGTTCGTGTTCTTTGGCCTTATGTAACTCTCTAGCCTGCCAAAAATGGATGTCACCTGTATGAGAAAACATTATATCCTTTTATTACCTGTCAGTGCTTTCAGTAGAGCTTGTGTGCAAGCAGAGTCTTGGCAAACTCTCAGTCACACTGGCATGGTAAGGACCAGTTCTACACACTTGCAGCAGGGTGGGGTGGCAACATTTTGAGATGAACAAAATGAACCAGACTAACTCATAATATTCAGATGGAAAACAGTGTCTGTGAATGTGAGCATTTGAGAACAAATAGAAGCAGTAAAGCAGGGAATGGGTTGGATTCAAACCTTTTCTTCCGACTCTCTTCTTTTAAATAACAGCTGAAGAGATTTGTGTAAGGAAATATTATAATCACACCACCTCCTTTGTCATCTGAAATTTCATCTGTTCTTCCATTTCAAGATTCTCCTGCATGGGTAGATCAAGCCAGAGTTCCGTTAGACCACGTTGGAGCAGCAAATGCTCAAACTCGGTAGAGACAGTATTCCTCCTACCAGTTATTGGCCCAGGAACCCCTTCAGGCCCAGTCATGATCCTATGGATCCTTGGGTGCTTGCAATGCTGATCTCTCCTGGAAGATACTATATATTTCTATTATCACTAATCAGATGTTGAATCTCTATTCCCATAATTCAGAAAAACCTAGCCAGCGCTGAGAGAAGAGGAAGAGGGATGAACACAACACAAAAAAGAGAGAAACATTTATTTTCCTAAGATTCTCAAAAGTTTTTTCCAGAAGAAATATGAAAGCCTTAAATTAACTTCTTCATTTTTATCACCTGATGAGCATAATTAACAAACAATATATAATGACAGGAAATACTGTACTGTAATTTTTCCTTTTCCCATTCATTAAATAAGCATAATGACTGCATTCTTCACAGATAGGTTAAAACTACATTGGATTTACCAGTTATATTAGCCTAGAAAATGGTTTGTCTGTCAAAGTAACAAAATGCTTAACTTTAATGTAGAATAATTTTAGAGGGAGGCAGGTTTTTTCTCCATCACTAGAAAGTGATGTTTCTCTGTCACAAGTTAGATTCACATCTTAGAAATGCAAAAGGCTAGTAAGCAAACCAAAACATCACCACCACCAAAACTCAGGGATGTTCTTGTGCAAATGGAACTACCCCTGCCTGCAGTGGATTTACTGCAATGGAACAGCTTAAGACCTATGCTGTGTATGAAGGAAACATATAAACAGAACCACCTGCTCAGGAGAGGAATGGGCTTGATTAAATTAGCTGTCAAAGGGAAGTGCTATTTGAAGACATCTTATATCTGAGGAGCTGTCCTGTTTAAAGAAAGACAAATACACCACAGGGCTTGATGTTTTCCATCAGTACATAGCTCCTTGACAGGCACAACTTATGTGGCCACAACATTCCCCCATATGATGGAACAGTAAAATTACAGTAATGTCAATGGCAAGATCTCACTATGTCTTGTAATAATTAAGTCTTTATGATGTGAGCACGATAATTTGTACAGAGCAGTGGTTCCCAACATTGCGTAACCCAAGTGTTCATGGACTACAACTCTCAGAAGCCTTCACTACTAACTGTGCTGTCTAGGGTTTTTGGGAGCTGCAGTCCAAGGACACCTCGGTTAACCAAGGTTGGGAACCACTGATATAGAGAATCAGGCAAGTTGCAAGATTCTTACAGTTTAATCCATTAATTATAGAATATTTTCAGTGATTCAGGCTTAAAATATATGTAAGATGGCAGACACATTATTGCATTTCTGGTCATTCAACTTTTCAAAGTCATGTGGCTCTCTGAAAAAAAAAAAGACATTCTCAGCTACTGTTGTGTCATTACATGAACCATCTGCTGCAAGTGTGGTCCTAATGTTACTCTGTACTTAATCATATGGGTGCCATCAACAACCCAAATTGCTTCTTTACCTAGATTCTGGAGATTAGAAAAACTTTCAGAAAGATAATTAAGCATGATGATCCCACTGGAATCACTATAACTTTCAGTAAGAATGCCTAAGAGATTGGAAATAACAGTCATGATTTCTAACCTTTGTAGTAAATCTTATTGTTCTCAACCATGCACAGTATCTTCTTCACATGTAACACCAACCCTATCTTTCAACACAATGAAGTAGGCACCTGTGCCATTGGATGCTGCCATGTTGGAGGCCTGAGACGCATGAGTTGTGCAGACTCTTCACACAAGTTCCCCAGCTGCATTGTGCCATCACCAGCAACTGGATGCAAAAGAAGATGGCAGTTCAACTTGTGTTTTTCACATGGGTGTGCCATTCTGCCTTTTGATGCAGGGACCAAAATGGCTTGAGGTGGCTTGGTACACACAAGAAGAGGACTTGTGTGATCATGTACTGCTTCTCCAGTATTGCCTAGCCATCTGTCTTTTCCAATACAGTGGACCATTGTATAACAAACAGCTTGTATAACATAAAATTTGTACAACATAAAAAATTCTGGAGATAGGGGAAAATTGCTTAACATTATCACCTATGGGGAGAATCCATACAACATAAAAATGGGATTACTCAGTTTTCAATGCATTTTTATGGTAATTTGTATAAAGGAAATTTTGTTTAACATAATTCCATTTGGAACGAATCAATTCCTTTATACAAGGTACCACTGTACTACTAGGAAGCCTATCACTGTGGTCAGTTCTGGATATATTGTGTACTACGTAAAAAAGCTTGGCCTGATGGTTTTGCACTTCACTTAACTGGTTAGCAAAGTGAGTTCTTCTAATGGTCTTTACCATCACTACATAGATGTTAGATGCAATCTTAGCAGCTGTTAGATCAGCTTCCACCAGGGCCCAACTCCAGATACTCTTTAGCTTTCTCCTATTCCACTTCAGGTTCCACAGTTTTTGGTTAAACCAATTGGCTCAGGTTGAAAGGGGTCTTCAAGTGCCACTATGTACCAACTGTCCACCAGGGCACTGACAGCAGATCCAACAAGTTCAGCCAGGATTATCTCTACCCTGGTCATACAAGTCAAAATGTTGTCATTAATAATTGCACATTGTTGAGCCAATTCCAATTTATTGCAAACCTTTCTAGAGTTTCTTATTACAGAATACTCAGAGGGGGTCTACCATGTCTTTCTCTGGAAGCCACTTGTAGTGTGCTCAAAGACATGCAATCTGGTTCTTCTCAGATCCGATTACGGGTTCCTCAGCTCCAACTCACTGAAAAATACAGGAAAAAATAAAAAAAATACAGGAAAATGTTCCCCAGTCACCCGAAGTTGTCAATTCTGATATTGCATGTTATAAATATTTGCAAACTTTAAAAATAATGTTCCCCTTATTTAAGATTGGTAGCAGATTGCCATAAAATCTGAACAGTTCCTGTAAAAGTTCCTCCAAAATGCCCTTATCTTTTCAAAGTACCTGGAAAACATTTCTTTTACACCTAAAAAGCAAGTTTGTAGTTCCTTGCTTCCTTGCTTTATTATGTTTGTAACAGCTCATTACTTTACTTGTTAGCCTAAAGTAACTATTTATAGGTAATGTTGCTGTTTTTAAGTACATCTAAGCTTTGCATGAAGCTGTATAGCAGATGTTGAGTGTAGTTTTAGTCTTGAGACTGGATTGCTCCAAATGAATCTAGGGGCCTTGAGGTTGATGTGTTCTGAAATGCCTGTCGGAAATACTGTGATGGGGGTTCCTGCATGGCAGGAGGTTGGACTGGATGGCCGTTGAGGTCTCTTCCAACTGTATGATTCTATGTGACCAGGAATGAGATTCTAACTTTATTTCCCAGACTTAATTAAGTCTAGGTTTAAAGGGAAAAGTTCTGCTGTCTTACAGATCAAGTATTTATTTGATTTACTTAGACTTAGAGCCTGTCCATACTGGGATATTGTTATGACTAGAGATGGGCACAAAACGAACATTTTTTCGTTTCCATTATTCGTTATTCGTTTTGTTATGTAACTAAACGACAAACGAAAATTGTGATGAAAATGGAACGAAACGAACAGAACCACGAAAATTGTGTTCGTTACGTTTTGTTTTCGTTAAAGACGACGCGCAATGAAATGAGCTGTTTTAAATGTTAAAAATGCCCTAGACATCCATAAAAACGCAGCAATAATTATTTATACTGTCTAATAATACCTACCAGGGGGGTTGGGGTCCTTAAAACATGCATTTATGTCTTTTCTCAGATCGCTGTATTTTTTTACTTTAAGAGGAGTTATGGGACATCGACCCAAAATGGCTCCCAGATGCCTAATATTGATTTCTCAGGTATTAAAATGTCCTGGACATCCATAAAAATGCAGTGATAATGCAATAATTATTTTAAAATATTACTTACCAGGGGGTTGGGGTCCTTAAAACGTTTGCTTTTGTCTTCTCCCATCTCAATGTATTTTTCTTTTCCCTTTAAGGATGACAAAATGGATGTCGCCACTCCAGCCACAACATGGAGGCAAGCCATGTGATGGGATCATGTAAATTCTTGGACAACTTCAACCAATAGCATGCCCAGTTTGCAGACTGGGCAGGTCTGGCAGCCACAGAGGGCATAAAAAGCTCTGGCAGCCCCCGTCCTCCTTGCAGTCCCCAGTGGGAGTTAGGATGGGATTGCTGTTTCTGCGACTCTAGCTTCAGTCCTGCAGCCTCCCTGTGTGCGTGTGTGTGTACCTCTCAGTGAGTACTCTCCCCTGCCCCACAGTGCAGTCACTCTGCGGCTGCCTTGCACCCTGGGCAATGCCCGCCACTGCCTTTGCAGCCTCCCTGCGTACCTAGTCTATACTGTGTCTCTGCCAGCATCAATTTTTTTTAGTGTTTTCCCTCTGGTCTGGGGCGTTGGGGGACGCCCCCGCACGGAAATGCTTTAAGAATCGCGCAAAAAGCGGATAGAAACGAAAAACAAAAAACAAAAAACAAAAACAAAAATTTTTTTAAAAAAAAATCACGAAAAACGGAAACGAAACGAAATGGACCTCTCAACGACAAAACGAAAAACCGAAACACCATTTTTTTTTATTCATGCCCATCTCTAGTTATGACTTCTGGCTCCGTGATGGCACTGATCAGCACAGGGGGGGGGGACACCTTGTCCACTTGTGTTTCTACTTTAAAATGATCTACCCTTCTCCTTTAAGAGCTGGCCCATATCTTTCTGGAACAGAGCTAGGGCACACAATCTTTTGAGGATGATTCACTTGAAATGCAAAACAACTCTTTGTTCTGCCTTCACAGACAGGTATTTGAGTTAAAACAATTGCACTGGACCTTTCAAGCACTGGCTGTTCACACTAAATTTTACAGTGGGAGACAGGCCTGTTTAGACTCTTAGAACCCAAAAACTGGGAGCCATGGCCTTAGAGGGGTGCTATCAGAAAAATACAGGCTTAGATTAACCATTCCACAGAAGAGAGGGAACTAAATGCCGGCACAAGAGTCGGACTGAATGAAGCTGTTCAGAAACAGAACATAGCCAGTACAGTTTTGGTAAAGGTAAAGGTAAAGGTTTCCCCTGCACATGCATGCTAGTCATGTCCAACTCTAGGGGTGGTGCTCATCTCCATTTTTATGCCAAAGAGCCAGTGTTGTGCAAGTCTGTGGCCACGTGGCCAGCATGGCTGCATGGAACACTGTTTACCTTCCCTCTTTTTGCGGCACTACCTATTTATCTTCCTGCATGTACATGCTTTCAAACTGCTAGGTTGGCAGAAGCTGGGCTTAACAGCGGGAGCTCATTCCGCTGCATGGCACCTGGGATTCGAACCGCTGAGCTGCCGAAGTTGCAGCCAACCGTTTCAGTGCTCTAGCCTGCTGAGCCACCTACAGTTTTGGAGGAGAGGGGTAATTCTACAAATCTGAGAAGCTTGATTCTACTAGTAAGATTAAATAAAAGTTATAGATCCAGAAGATATTTTGAAAATTATAAATCATACTGACATTTATTCAAGGCAGCACGGCATTAGCATTGTTTTAATAATTATTCCCACTGAAGAAAAATGATGCACGTATAATTTAATGACTGCATTGTGTCATACAAATAACCATGCAATGGTATCATTAGAACTTCATGGTTTTTCATAGAAAGACCAAATTTAATTGCCATGTAATCCGAAGAAAAAAAGCAGGGGTGTGATTATTTTGTAATCCAATTTAATTACAGTGTAATAGATTGGTTAGTTGTTTCTTGAAAAAAATATACATTTGAGAAAGAGTAGTCAGAAGAGGAAAGATTAATTTACATTTGGAGAAATGTGGTTCTTTTTTCTTTTTTTTTGAATTGTTGACTGACATATTCTGAGGGGAGTAGAAATCTATGGGAAGAACTCAGTCTTAAAATACATGAACGGAAATGTCTAGGCTGGGGAAGCGAGGTACAGCTCCAGTGACCAATAAAGAAACAAATAACCTCCTAATTAGCTCTGGAAAGCCTACAGAAGCATGGACTCGCATTTTAAATAAGTCATAGGGCCACATGCATTAAACCCTCTCTCCTGTTTTTTTCATAGATTTTTATCTACTTGTGGGGATTTTCTTTTTGTTTGGGACCTTTTTGCGGTCTTGCATGGCCAGCAGAGGGGCAGAAAATTAGTCCTCCAAGAAAGTTATCCTTATGTGTGCAGGCTAAATGGCCCATAGGGTTCTTCACACAAGCAGATTTCACCAGATTAAGACAACAGATACAGGTAGATCACTTGTCATAATGTCTTCTGCATGGCCGATACTTGATTCAGTCTCATTCTACTCCAATGGTAATGAATGGAACATAAACATAGACATCAGGAGGCAAATGTCACGAGTAGTCTGGTCCACATTCTGCTTCACAAGGGCCCCATGACAGAATCTTGTGGCACCCCATTACCTCCACAATGACAAGTAAAGTAAAAAGGGGTGAAAGGAACAATAACATGCAACTGTTGATCTTTGGGTACAGAAGGCCAACCAGCTACAAATAAGCCTATGTGTAGCATCATCATCAGTAGCATCATCTAATCTACAGTCTACGAGATAAGCATTTTTTTAAAGTTGATCAAAGAAAAACATAAGTCTGGCATGATTCATCATTGAGTAACTAGTTATGGGTTTTGGCAATTATTTTCTAAGTGCATACCATTTAGGATAAGGATCTAAAACCTTTAAAAATATATTTGGATTGATTTAGAAGTAGATTTCATTGAATTGACCCTGCACTAAATTACAATTTAGAGTAAGTTGGAAATATTTAAAGAAATCAACCAGTTTTTGCTGGGTTTCTTTGAATCTCATCTGCTTTTTCTTCTCATAATTGTCTCATGTCAAGATGTGCATATATATTTTTGTTCCAGTACTGAAACTTATACTGTATGTATTTTTCTTTATATATTTTTCCTAGAGGGAACATTTTTACCTAAAGCATACATTTCCCATATTGACTAAAATGTATTTGTGCAATATTCCATTTATATTTTAATATGTTTGCCTTGTTTTAAAATATTTTATTCCTCTGAATGACACACAAATAGACCTTGCAAACCTGCAAATTCTTGAGGCAGGATATGTTACTTCCCACAGTGTGAAAAAAGTATGAAAAAGCTACTATTGTCAAGAGAGTAAAATTTTAAAAATTCTTGCCAATTCTTCATTCTAACCTTTTTGATTTTCCACTGTCCTTTAAACTAATCTGAGTATGCCGTAAATGGATACATATATCCCTTTATTGCATCCTACAAAGATAGGGTCATAAATATTTGTTAAGAAATCCAATGCAACACAGATATTCCTCTTTCTTTTCTCTGGTCAGCTTAGCCTGCTGTGTTCTTCCATTGAGTCCTAAACTTACATGCTCTAATCTCCGATGTCCAGTCTTTAATCCTTTTCAGAAAACAGTAGAAGGAAGCATGGGGAACGGAGAAGGAATACAAATAGTCAGTCCTCCCACCCACCTTTTAAAAAAAAAATTCCAGCTGCTTTTCCTGGAAACAATTTCAAAAATGAATCAGCTCCAAGTTCTTACTCTTACAGGATCTTCTTAGTGAACAATGTTTTTTATGTTCAGAATCCAAATGTATACTGTATTCTGGTTTAGCAGTCTATAGAACATTTAATATTCTGATGGGATACAGGTAGGGCAAACCAGTGCTCTCGTGCTCTCTCTTATGGGCCACACTTCCTTCCAAATTTCAGACCACTTTGACACCTTCCTTTGTCCTGTAAAATTGTGGGATTGCGCATTGCAAAGGGTTTTTTTGCCAATGGGCTAGCTGGCTTTCTCCTGGCAGCAGCTGTGTACACAACTGGGTATATGAGGGAAGGGGGGGGAAGGAATGGAGGAGGAGGAGGAGGAGAATGAGCATCGAGGCCACCCTCTTAACAAGGAACAGGAGCACAAGGGAGAATCGGGGGCATTGTCACTAAGGTCCAGGCAAGCTGGGCCAGGTACACATTGAGCTGACCTTTCCTCTGTCTCAGAGCCGAAGAGAACACAGCAACTACCACAGTTGCTTCCCTCTTTTGACCAGCAGCAACAAACAAACAAACAAACAACAATGTTGTCCCTCTAGAAGCTGCTTTTACAGACATAAAACAGTCAGTATGGCAACAATATATGGTGTGTTTTGGTTTCCCTTCTCCTTGTTCACTAAGTGATGGAAACGGGGAGATTGGGGGAAAATCCAAGAACCCTAGAAATGGCTCCTTATTTGATAGCACATTATCTGGGATACTTCTTTTGTTGTGATCAGAAATGGGGATGTGCTCCCTTGGCACCTTTTTATTTTGGCAGGCTTTTCGAAGCCATCCACCTGAACCGCCGCTGCGAGTATCAGCTGATCATTTTTAGTTGCTGCCTGTTGTTAAGTGTAACGTCAGCTTAATCTTGACTTCACTTTTTATTATGGTCCTGTTATTTTATGTTACAATCATTGTTTGTGCAATTCCCAGAGTTTGTGCAATTCCCAGATGAATGATGCAGAAATCAAATCAAATCAATAAATAAGGTGGTTGGAGTCCCTGGTTACTTAATAGCTAGAACACATTTTGTAATACAGTAGGATCCCAGTATCCGCTGGGGATTGGTTCCAGGCCTTCCTGTGGATAATGAAAACCATGAATAAGAGAGAATGCCTGCCCATCCAGCCCCAAACTGCTATTACCTGACAGTAGCTTGCTTTATAACTGCTGTCTTGAGACAGTAGCTTGCTTTATGGCCACTGTTTGTGACAGTAGCTTGCTTTACAGGTGCTATTTGTGACAATAGTTTGCTTTACACCTGCTGTTTGTGACAACAGCTTGCTTTGTGGCTGCTGAATTATTTAATTTTTCCTCTGCCAACCATGGATAACTGAATCAGTGGATAATGAATCATTGGATATGGGGGTCCTACTGTACATCATGTGATAATCAGGAAACAGTTCGCAGCCGACCACTCTACAAGCAATCCAAATGGTGATCTATTTACCGATGTGATTGCACCCTAAGTTACCATTATTAACTGTTAATTAAAATGTTACATCTGCACACACACACACACACACACACACACACACACACACACACACATAATGGGACATTTATCACACAAAGGTATTCTACTTCTTGATTCAAAATCATCTTCAGTTAACTTGAACGTTTTCTAGGTGGGTCACAACTCCTACGCCATAACTGTTAGTTGGCCATTTTAGGAAAACATGTTCAAGAACTCTTCAGTTTAAAACAGTTGCCAGAAGAACCTTGATAATTTACATTGGTGTGAGCATAAAAGTGTAAATCACAATGGCAACTCCCTCTAATTAATAAGTTGCTGCTTGTACTTCTGCTTATGTGCCAGTCATGTGACTCAGCATGAAACCAGCAATGCAAGAGGCAACTCACTGATTAGCAGCAATTCACTACTGTACTTTAGCCTTACACCAGCATAAATCCTCAAAAGGATTCTGTCCACAGGATGCTCTTCGTTCACCCTTAAGGAAACAGAGACTATTGTCTATAAACAGTTACTCATTGTTCAACCATTTCTAGTTATACTATCATATAACACTATGAAACATATGAGTGAAAGTATAGTTAGAGAATTTTCTCACTTTCTCATTCCCACCCCAACCCCCTGCTTAAAAGTACAAAGAAAGACAAGATGAATTGTATAGGTGTACTTGCACAAATGCAACTTTCGGGGAAATCCAAGCACTGGATTCCACAAGATGGAAATGTTTCCTGCCGGGAGTGGGGCAGGAGCAGGGATACTGTAGGATATGAAAGGATACATAACTGGGTAGAGGGAGGGGAAGCACAGTCCTAAGTTTCTTTTTGTACTGTTGGGTTTCTCTGGCTTAGGTAGCATTTACAAGTGCCACACAACATTGCCAAAATACTGTAGCTTTTCTCTTACAATCTTCCATTACCAGATCCCTTTGGTTTTCTCAAAACAAGTCTTTATTTAATGCAGACCTTTAGGTTTATCAACTCCATTCATACACACCTAATTGTTCGCTTGCCATTAGGAAGTATTTCAGAAAAACACTGTTAAAACATGTCACAGGAACAATACTAATTAAACCAAATCATGGCAGTAGGCTTGCTGTGTGTAATAGCTTGGTGGTATCTCAACTATTCCAGAAGTACTAAATGGGAAAGCATTCAGGATTTTCAAAGTTATGGCATTTCCTTTCTCGTAAAAATAAGGGAGGGGGGAATAAAAGATAATAATTGTAAGATGTAAATTTCTTTTCTGATATCTTGTGGCAAAGCGATCACTTTGTGCACAATAAGAGAGCTCTAATGAATCTATTCAATCTGATCTTCATAATCACGGTTATCTCTAAAGTAGAAAATTAATTGGATGAAGTTAAATATCCCCTTTACATGTCAACAAAATTGGTTTTTCTAGGGATTAAAGGATTAATGCAGTGTTAAGTCCCTAAAGAGGTTAAAACACTTTATTATTCATTACAAAGCACATAGATTGGGCTGTTATTATGTCACCACTCTTCATTATAGGGAGAGGAGGAGGTTTATTTTTACATGCATAAAATGATATGAAAGCACATTGAATAAATGTATTACTCAGAGATATATATATACTGTATAAATGAAGGAGGAGATGGAGAAAGGAGGAAAAAAGGGAAAGCATGCATTTTGCAATAAATTGTGTTATGTTAACAATTCATTGTTATGAGCCATTGAGTCTCTTCTAGTTTATGGAGATTCTCTAAATAAATGACCTCCAAACAAAAGGTAGCCTACTTGACAAGCCTACTTGCATCTTGCAAACTGATAAGGCTGTGGCTTCCTTTACTGAGTCAATCTGTAGGAAGAAAAACATCCAGAACATGGCCAAGCAGCCCCAAAAAACTCACAACAACCATTAGATCCTGGCCATGAAAGCCTTCGAGAATACATTGTCTTACATTAGGTCTTTTCTACTAGCATTATTGTCTTCTTTCCCTAGCATTATAGGTCTTTTCCCCCTAGCATTATTGTCTTCTTGAATGAGTTTTGTCTGGTCATATGTCCAAAAGTATAGTAGCCACAGTTTAGTAGAGTAGCTTCTAATCAGGGTTCACTCTTGATTTGATCTGAAACTCATTAATAGAGATGGGCACGATTTAGCGGTATTCCCGTTTCCGTTTCCGTTACTCGGTTCCGTTACTCTACGGAAACGGTAACGGGAATTACTCCCCCAGACTTCGAGCTCGAACCGACGAACGAACAATTTTGGTCTGATTTGTCGTGCTCGTTACTTGCATCGCGAGATCGCGCGATGCCACACACGGCACAGAAAAAAAGTTTTTAAAAGTTAAAAAAACCCGGTTCCCGGCCAAAAAGCAGGCGGGAAAATGCCTGCCGTGCCTCAGGGCACCTACCAGAGGGGTTGTTTCTGGAGGTCCCCGGCCTCCCCCCTCATCCCCCGTCCTCGGCTGCTCTGGTGGGACTCGCCGCAGGCTCGCAGCCAACAAAAAGCCCAGTCTCGCCGGCCGCCGGCCGCCGCAATTAAAACGCAAGCAAGCGGCACGGACGGCACAGGAAAAAACTTTTAAACTCTCTCCCTACCCATTCCCGGGCCAAAAAAGCAGGCGGAAAAATGCCTGCTTGACTAAGGGCGCAGGGCACCTACCGGAGGGGTGGTTTTTGGAGGGGGGGTCCCGCCTCCCCCCCGTCCTGGGCAGCCGGACTCGCGAGTCGCCATCGCCATGCCATGCGGTGCGGGCGGGGGATCCAAAATGGGGCGGCGAACGCAATATTGTTTTTGAAATCGTGGTCCAAAAACACACAAGCACAACAGAAACACGCGAAAATTTATAAACTGCCAGATTTTTCACAGTAGCAGTCGGTTTTTTCTTGCAACAAAATCTCTCTCCTCTCCTCCTCTGTCCTCCATTGATTTTATTTTATTTTATTTTATTTACACCTGCGCAATGATGGGCTGGCCAAGTGGCCAGCCATGTGGGAGTGGACAACCATGCAAATTTTTGGAGCCATCCCACCAGTCGCATGGCCACTTGGCCATGGAGACTTCTGGGATGTGCCAAAAAGCCCCCTAAAACCTGCCCTAGCCCTAACCCTAACCCTTGACTCCGTACCCATATGTCACAGACTGTCTTCTTACTGGGTCAGAGAGGCACCCAGAGGTGCAACCCACTAGCCCACCGTAACCTTACCCGTCACTAGCCTAACCCTAGCTCTTGCACTAAGCCACCTTAAAGCCAGATCTACTTGCTTGCATTGCACTACACGCAGCAAGTACAATTTCCTTCTGTGTGAGACATGGTGGTGCAGGAGCCTTGTGCAGGGAAGGTATGACCCTATCATTCTCACACTGGTCTCACGTCTGCACATTATGTTATGCAATATCCATATGGCTATTGCATAGCATTTTGCAGCAGCAGCAGGTGAGGAAGGGAGACCCCCATGTAGAGGGGTGTCTCTTGGAGCCTGCTTCCCCTTCCTAGTGGCAGGAGGCACCCACGGGTGCCTCCAGGAGCCCACTTTCCCTTTATAGCGGGCCAGAGGAGGCACCCACCCCACAGAGGTGCCTCCAGGAGCCCGCTACCCCCCCCCAAAAAAACCAGTACTAACGACAATGAAAAAACGAAAAAACGAACCGACTAATTTTTGCGAATTTTCGCAAAAACCGGAAACGACCCGAAATGGGACTGGCCCGACTAACGACAACTCGAAAAATATTTTTTTCAAGTCGTGCCCATCTCTACTCATTAATTTTTCTTTTCAATAGTCCCAAATATAATTCTTTGGTAGTTACATTTTGTTGTCTTTTCAATGCTCAACAGTAATCATGCTTTTCCATTTTCTCCTTTAACGTTAATCACTAGTATGAGTGTGACCAACCTCGGGTGCATCAGGAGTGCAGCAGCTAGGTTTCCTGGCCCAAACTTCATGGGCTCAGCTTTAGGGCTGAAGCATACGGATGTTTTGTTTCTAAACCAGAGTTGTGCCAGATCCCAGCAGTCTCTGAAGTTGTGGGTGGAGAATACACCAGCCCTTGGGGCCCTCCTTCCTCAGTGGGATCCTCAGTTACCTTCACTGAGAAGTCCCTACAATTCAGGCCCATCACCAGTTCAAAGAGTGTTTGTATTGTCCTTGATAAAGTTGCTACAGCTGCCCAGCGCTTCTCTTCCCCAAGTCCTTACCACTCCAGGATCTGCATCCGCTTCTTCCCCAAGTCCTTACCACTCCAGGATCTGCATCTTTTTAAAAATGCCATTACTTATTGGGGGGGGGAATCCATTTCCCCCTAAATTCTGGCCCAAGAACAGCCTCATGGCAAGAATACAAGTTTTGCAGCATGACAATCAAATGTTATGGCACAACTATTTCTTTTTGAATGATCCACAGCTTTCTCTGATCCATACCTTCATAGGTTCTGCTGTCAAGTACATTTTCTTCTGAAATTCTTTTGCATGCTTCAGTAGTTGACAGACATTTTCAGTGTGCTCTCTGGTGCCTTTTCTTTTCTGAATCCAGTTTCTCTTTCCACGTGTAGTGACCATCTTAACTATCACATCTGGAATATCACCCTGCTTGTATGGGAAATTAATGCCATGGTCTTATAGCTAGTACAGCCTTTAGTGTCTTCTTCCTTTGAAATTAGAATGTATATGGAACAATGTAAATCTTCAAATATTGACCTAATAATTTGCTTTCCTTGAAATGCAGCTAGCAGCATTTTTTGTTGGGAAAGCAGGAGAGGCAGAAAGATTTTAACTCCTCTAGACCAGCAATCCCCAACCTTTTTTTGCACTGGTTTTCTTGCTACACCGTGTGATTTTATGGGCATGCCTGTATCCACACAAGTCACCCACCCCATCCACCCACCCATGCTGGCTCTGTTGCGACCAAAACAAATATACTGTAGTCACAAGGAGTGCACAGGGAAGGAAAAGTACTGTGCAAGTGGGAGGGAGAAAGAACGTGTGTGCCCCCACATGGGTGTGTGCCATAAAAAGAACATTGCTGGCTGTGCAGCCCAGTTCCTAACAGGGCACAGCCTGGTACTGGTCTGCAGAATGGGTGTGGGCACCCCCTGTTCTAGATTCCACAGCTGTTCAGGCTTCTCCATGGCTGCTCTTAACATTTTTTTAAATTACTTTTTTAAAAAAAAGGTATGTTGAGTGCATTCACACCATTACAATTGGATCTTATTTGGTTCTGTATGTTTCCTCATCATACCTAAGGAAAACCCTTATTTATTTATTTATTTATTCATTCATTCATTCATTCATTCATTCATTCATTCATTCATTCATTCGATTGATTGATTCAATTTGTATACTGCCCATCTAGCCACTCTGGGTGGTAAGGAAACAAAACATAATGCAGTCACGTGAAAATAACTATAAACAATATTAGGCATTAATAACAATCAGTAACAGTGATAAATAAAAAGAAACAGCAAAATAATAAGAGACAAAATATAAGTATTCTATTTCAATGTGCCTGGGAAATACATTCTACATCTTATTATTTTGATGCTGTATATGCTATGAAGAAACAAGAGGGGTGATTTTAATATATTGTGAAGTTTATGTCTATATAGTGAGTTCTACATTCGTAGAAGTCACCTCCTGCATATACCCAGAAACAATGAGTATTGTTTCCATTCCTTCTGTGGGTGTATCTACACTATCCATACCATTCCTTCCGTGGGTGTATCTACACTACCTACTTTCTACCTGGTTCTGTCTTATGGCATCCTTGGGATTTGCAGTTTGGAGAGGTACTTCAGCTCCTATGCTGAAGTTGATGGGAGCTCATTAAAATCTTCTCTAGCAACCTATGTACTCCAAGAAACTACAAATCCTAGAATTCTTTACAATGGAGCCGTAGCAATTTAGGTGGTATGAAACTTCTAGAAATGCCTAGTGTAAATATGCTCTGTATTTCAGTAGTGATATGCAACTCACACAAGTGATGCCACAGCGAAAGAAGCCAGGAAGGACACAGCCACCAACGGCTTTCAGTCAGACATCAGGGCAAGCAAGGATTGTTTTTCAAATTGGCATGATGCATCTGCCTACAGTTTGTTCTCCATACAAATTCCCGCCATTTGGTGGACATCTCACTGGTGAGAATGTTTAACTTGAAATTTGTCAAGGCACTGTAAAACAAACAATGATGATCACCTCTTGACCTGCTTCCGACCCCCATCCTTATTCCGCTATGCAGGCTGCAGAAACAGGACATAGAAAACTATTTTGGTACAGGTAGAAGCAGGTGAGTTCCTGAGTCCATTGTTTGGTTTTGTGGTGCATGAGGGCTCTGCAAAATAAAATATATAGCCCAGTACAAATCTAGAAGGATATGTGATATGATATCTGCTTCCTTCTTCCTGGCTTTACAGCCTATAAATTTAATTGTGTGCAATTTTGGAGAACTGTGAAAGAAGAATGGAGCTTTGCCATCTAATGTATGCAGAATCAGTGTCCAGCCACCTGGACATTTGCCAGCGGATAAGATTACACCCTCTGGCATGCAACAGGGTGTTTGGAGAAGAGGGAATGTGTGTGAACCTCCAACAGGAGGCAGGGAATGCAAAAAATATGAAAGATGGGGATTGAGTTATTAAGTGGCATGAATTTGCAAACACTGTGCATAAGAAATTTGGGAACGAAAGAGAGATTTGCACCTTGCACAGTTTTATATTGCACTATTGGCATTTGACCAACAAGTAACAGCACATATCTCTGGATTTACCAGCATCCTGAGGTGATTTTTTTTGTTTGTTTTTGAAAATACAGCCATCTCCCTTGGGCTATTCATGGAGCAACACACAGCACTATTCCTAGAATACAGTGCTTATTTTTGCCTACTTGGACCATGAATGAAGGGTTTGCCATGAATAATCCATCCTCTTCTGCTTTGAAATGCCCTGCTTTAGAATTTATCTAAATTTTTGTAGCGTTCTTCTCAGAATTTAGACATTCACCCTCAGTAGCCTCTGAGCTGACTGTCTGCATTCATGTACGTATAATGCAAAATATGCTTATCTAAACTGTCCACTTACTGTCTCTCCTGACTTTGGCTCACAAACAGTTTCTCAGTTAGTCAGATATATTACTCAGAGAGCTAAATATATGCCCATAAGAAACATTCTCGCCAGAAATCTTAACAAAGATGGAATCTCTAGATATTCATATCCCAATAAACGCAAAGCAGGAGGAGCCAAAAATCCATTCTAGTGATGAAAAATGCACACCACAATATACAAGCCTTAGCCAGGAATTATTTCTCCATTTATTTCCCTCGTAGACCCCTTTGGCAAGCCTGGACGGTTACCTTTCACTGAAGCAATGAGGAATCCATGTAAGATGTCATAACAGCTCTCAGTGCTGGACTATGCAGGCAGAGGGATTTCACACTGACTGTAGAATCAAGAAGTTTTCAACAATCAACTTTTAGTCCCAAACACAATTATAACCAGAGCTGAAACTTTTCTTTTTATGATCATCTTGTAAAATCCAAAAGGAAGGCACTTATCTAAGAAATGCTGACAGAAGTCAGCTTCAACAGCACAAAGGCTATTGCTATAATAGGTGATATGGGCAAGTTGGGAGGAGTATATCAGAATGAACCTGATAATCAACGAGGCCTATTACCAAACATTTCTTAGTAAGCTCTTTGTAATGGACCATCAATCTAAACGAGAAACTTTATAATTAAGTGACTTTACCTCCAGATCCTGTTCAAGAAGACTGTTAATAAGTATGAATGTGTTTTGTAAAGATGATAATAATAGCCCTTAATTTAGTTTTAAAGCCTCTGCGTCAAATGAAGCCCGGATGCAATAAAGCAGTTATTCCAAGTCTGCTTGAGAGATCCTGCTTATACCATAAAATAAGTGATGACTCAGCTGACTGCCTTTCAAAAGAGACCTATGAAATGGAGGTCAGTAGCATGGGCCAGAAAAAGAGAAGGCAAAGACTTCTCTTGGAAATCCTCAGGGTGGTGACATGTTTGCTTTTTGGTGTAAGTTTTGTAATTTGTACGTCTGTGAGTTCTTTTGCCTAGCACCTACACTTTGAGTTTACTCCTTCCCAGAGACCTTGACACTTAGAGGCCCAGTCAAACTTAGGCTGATACTTCACGTCCATCTCATCGCTGTTCACGGTCCCGCTGGGGACTGGTACAAAGAAATCTAACTGCACGTCCATTGCGGGATGAGGGGAGTTTGCCCCGACCACGCCCCCTGAACTGCGATCTAAGCGGGATGAGAGATTCCCCTCCCTGGCCTCGGGAATCTCCTCATCTCGCTTCTTGTTCTGATATGAGTGCCCATGAGGTAAGGCTCGTCACGCAACGTGCCATTCTCCATCTAGTGGCAGGAGTGCAAAGTGCCATTCGCCAGTACATTCCCTATGGAGTCAGCAATGCAGTGCAGAGAGATTAAAAGACAAATGCCTCAAACTTATCTCCGTAACGCATTGAAGGCAAGGCTTCGGAGCACCAAAACATCAAAAAATGGAAGGTTGGGCCAAAAAAAAAAAAAAACTGGAGAACAAAGGCATGGAATTTCACATCTCATCACGGAACAAGGACGTGTGGAAACAATCATGCCGGTATCATCCATCACGCCCGTGCGTACATGGGAACAGGGACAGAACTGCAAGAACACCACATGGCCACGACCAACAGTAACACGCAACGAACTTCCTCCTGGGATGAGAGTGGACATGAAGTAACCGTCTTAGATATGGCCACTCACATTGGCACATCCTTTAGTCAATGTCCTCCTTCACTGACATTCACCCTATGCTGCAGCCCATAGGCACGAAATGTCTGTACTCCTGGTGTATGTTACCTGGGCATGTTATCTTTTTATAAAGAGGTTGTACCTCAACCATGTGAATTGTTAAGAGCTGAGAGTTGTAACTCAGCTTCCTCTCCTTCAGATCAGGCTGGACCAGAGAAACATGTCAACACTTCCTGGTTGGGGTTATTTTTCTTGCTGTTGCAGCATTATAGGAAGATGACCATTAGGCAGAGCCCATGTGCCAATCAGCTGAACCCTACAGCTGAAATCCTGTTGCTTCAGATAAACTGCAGCTAGAGTTGGCCCATTTGAATCAATGGGACTTATGGAGTGGATGACTCACTCCATCTCCAGTGACTCTGTGGGGCTACTCTGGGCTTACGAGTGGGTAAAACACACCACCCTCTTAAAGAAGAAGAAAACAATTTGAAGACAATGTTCTACTCCTGTGGGAGGGGTTTCTGAGAGCAACAATTTTAGGAGCCAAAGAACCTGCCAAAAACGTAAATTGAATCAAACCCAGAAGCACTCACCCAGCACTTCTGTGTTTGCTTTGTTTTAAAATATCAATTTCTGCCCCTTTTCAGGTCTGGTGTGGATAAGAATAGCTCCTTGGGGCTGAAATCAGCCCATCAGCTTTGTCTACTCCACTCTATCCACAGGAGGAAGGAAGAAACAGACAGACAACCCACCCACTTTGCTCTGAGGACTTCCACTGAGGCTGACTTCCATGAGCTTTGCTTATTGAAAGCGTACAAAGCAATGGCAAATAGAGATGGGCACAACCAGGGAAAATGACGTTTTCGAGTTGTCATGTGTTGGAGCCGGCCCGTTTCGGCTCGTTTCCGTTTTTCGCGAAATTTTTCAAAAATTTGTCATTTCGTTTGTCGTTTTTTCGTCTGTCGTTAGTACTGGTTTAGGGGGGAGCGGGATCCTGGAGGCACCTCTCTGGGGTGGGTGCCTCCTCTGGCCTGCTATGAAGGGAAAGCGGGCTCTTGGAGGCACCTCTCTGGGGTGGGTGCCTCCTCTGGCCCGCTACAAAATGGCATGCATAGCCAATTGGATATGCATACCAAGTTGAGACTCGAGGCACCTCTTTTTTGGGTGCCTCTCTCTGTTGACCACAGGCCCACTGCTAACTGCAGTGTCACAGTGCGCACACTGGGGGAAGGCTCCTCCTCAGTCTCGGCGCTCTATGGTTCACCAAGAAGGGAACTGTACTTGCGTGAGTGCAATGCGAGTACAGATTTGGCTTAGGGTTAGGGGGGTTAGCGCAAGGGCTAGGCTTAGGGTTGTTACAGGTAAGGTTAGGGTGAGTTCGTGGGGTGCACCTCTGGGTGCTTCTCTGACCCACTAAGAAGGACAGTGTACTGGCATATGGGTTAGGGTTAGGGTTCAGGTTCGGGTTCGGGCTACGGTTAGTGGGCTTTTTATGCCTGACAGGCACATCCCAGAAGTCTCGGTCAAAACCTGGTCAAGTGGCAATGCAATTGGTGGAATGGCTCCAAAAATTTGCATGGTCCACTCCCATGGCCAGCCCATCATTGTGCAGGTATAAAACAATAAAAATAAAAATAAAATAAAATAAAATCAATGGAGACGTTTTGTTGCAACTTGCAAGAAAAACCCACTGCTGCTACTGTAAAAATTCAGGCAGTTTTAAAATAGCTATTTTCACATGTTTCTGTGGTGCTTTGGTGTGTTTTTGGACCACCACGATTTCAAAATAAATAAATATTGCTTGCGGTCGCCCCATTTTGGATCCCCCGCCCGCACCGCATGGCATGGCGAGTTGGCAAGACGACAAGGATGCGCATCCCAGGAGAGGAGAGGGGGGAGGCCGGGGACCCCCCCCCAGAAACCACCCCTCTGGTAGGTGCCCTCACTCAGGCAGGCATATTTTCGCCTGCTTTTTTGGCCAGGAATCGGGTTTTTTTTTTTAACTTTTTTCTGTGCGGGCCACTTGGCGAGTTGGCGAGACGACGAGGATGCGCAGCCCAGGAGAGGAGAGGGGGGAGGCCGGGGACCCCCCCAGGAACCACCCCTCTGGTAGGTGCCCTCACTCAGGCAGGCATATTTTCGCCTGCTTTTTTGGCCGGGAATCGGGTTTTTTTATTTTTAAAACTTTTTTCTTGAGCCGCTTGGCATCGCGCGATCGCTGCGATGCCGCCAGGAACGACCACGACAAATCAGACCCAATTTTTCTTTAGTCGGTTCGAGTTCGAGTTCTGGTGGAGTAATTGTCGCTCTTCGTTTCGTTACGTAACGGAAACGAGGAACGGAAACGGAAACGAGGATTTCGCCGAGTCGTGCCCATGTCTAATGGCAAATGAGAGGGTTTGGGTTTTCTCCAGTGATGGTGCTCTGGATTTGGTATGCTGTCCTTAAGGACATGCAGCTTAATGCACACCTGGTTGTGATTACTTCAAAAACATCTAAAGGTAGCTCTCCCATATCCTGACCAGGATATTCCTGCCTGGTTGCAAGCACTGAGTCAAGAGTGTGTCCAGTCACGTGTCTGGCTAGTGATTAATAGGTGACTCCATGACCTCCAGAGCTGACCTAAGCACACATGTACAGAGTTTCATTCCTGCAATATTCCATTGCTAAAAAGGAAGGATCTTCATTGTTACATATATCCATAATTTAGCAATTTAGATGAATCCTCTTTGGACTCCTGGCCTACAAAACTCTGTATTACTCTACATTGCTATAATGATGTGCACTTTATGACTGGAGGAATATGAAGAGGGAGGGAAGAAATCAAACTGTTAGTGTAACACATGGGTACTACTTATATGGAGGGTTATGGAAGTATTTTCTCCCATATGGATTGCTTTGCTCCTCCTCCTCCTCCAAATCCTCAGCCATTCACAGTCAAATGTCTATGAAGATTCTCAGTCATCCAGGTGAGGTCATCTGGATGTTGAGTCGTGGCAACTGGACTTCTTTTCTTGAGAGATTGCAATGTTTCACTACTCATCCAAGCAGCTTCATCACTCTGATGAAGCTGCTTGGATGAGTAGTAGAGATGGGCACACAACAAACTTTTTGTTTGTTTGTTTCATTATCCCAGAGTGGATTTAGAACGAAACGAAATGAAATGAAAAAAAAATTGGTTTGGTTCAGTTCTATTTGTTAATGGCAGTGCTGGAGATATCTCCTACCTGGTGCTGGTCCTGGAGGTCTGATCTTCCTGGATGCAGGGAGTGGCAACCGGGGGGGGGGGGGGAGCCACGTGGTCGACAGTAAAAAAAAAAAGTAAAATAAAATAAAATAATAAAAATAATAATAAAAAGGAGCACCGACACGGCCCCAGGGGTGGCCAAGTTGGTGCCGTAAAATAAAGGAAAAAAATATAAAAAATAAAAGAAGTGCCGACCCGGCCCCAGGGGCCGTGCTGTCGGCGCTTGGGGGGGCAAGTCCCTGCCACAGCGGCCAGGATAGCCCCGCCGCTGCTGCCGCCACCGCCGCCACCCAGTAAGGATGAATGAAGATTATGATTGATGATGATATGGATGAGGATGAGGATGCTGCCAGTCCAGTTTGTGCAGTTGTTGTCAACATCTATGTTTTTTATATTTTTATTTTTTGAATGTTTTTCCCCCCACCGGCGTGCTGTCAAATGTATTAAATTGGGCAAAGTGGGGAAAAATGAATGACGAATCAACAAACCAACAAAATGATTTTTTCAAAAAGAATAATTAAATATAAAATGAAATGAAACAAACCCTAAAACGAACCAAACTAAAATGAATCACCATTTTTTCGATTCGTGCCCATCTCTAATGAGTAGTGAAATGTTTCGGTCTCTCAAGAAAAGATGTCCAGTTGCCATGACTCAACATCCAGATGGTCAAGTGTCATAAGGCATAGATAGCCTTTTACCTTGCCAATATTCTTGGCAGCTACAAAGAAGGTTGAATCAGCCAAGAAGTGGCAGCTCATCCAAGGCCAACTACACACTGGGGGCATCCATATTTATATCCATCTTCTTCTGCCCCTTTAGCCATTCTACCACATTTTACTGATGGCACCCTAAGAGAAAACAGATGCTGCTCTTTTCAGTGTTCTCCAATCATTTATTTGCACAGAATTAGCAGCCAAAGTCAGGAGAGAATTTTAATTCAGATACAGTTCATCTTAAGATGAAATATTTTATCTAACTTCTTGTATCTAACTCTTGCAGATACAAGGGAACCAGGGCAAGGTGGTGTAGTGGACAGAGTGATGGACTAGGATGTGGGAGACTAGGACTTTAATCCCTACCCTGTCTCAGCCATGGAAATGTATATTACTAAATGGTAATATCACCCCTTAAATATCTCACTTACCTTTAAAGCTCCATTAGAGTTCCTGAAAGTCAGTTTCCGTTTGATGGTACTTAATGCACGCACATATAGCTGTTGGATACACAAGAATATATTATTGTTCTTTTCAGTAAGCACATTATAGTCATCTCACATTTCTCTCATCCAGTCATAGCTGCCTTTTAATTTAAAATTTAAAATTAAATCATAACTTTAAAGTGCTGTGCTGGCACCTTTGAAGCATGCCAAATCGCAGGCCTGAAATATAAAACGGATGCTGAAATTCTGGTAATATTTATTGTGTTCTTCATAAAGGATCAATTTTTCTTCAGTTAAGAATGGCCTGAACAAAAGAACTTCCATTGCTTCTGATCTCTGAAAGCACACAAAGGTTATGAGAATGTGTCTGTCTGCAACTACAAATCAAAGAGCAACACCAAAACCATATGTTGCAGAACATAAAGTATCCCTTCACCCATGTTATAAAACTCCAAAAATCCCCACCAAGAGAGTTGCAGCAGCCAGTAGGAAACTTTGCGTCCTCAGGCTACCAATATATATAACGTTATTTTATCATGATACACCACCACTGGGAGGCAAGGAAAAAACTGCTGAAAATTTAGCAGGATTCAGGTTATGAAAGATGGTCTGCAGCAAAGCACCCTCGTATTTTCCACAATTTGAAAGACGGGAAAGAAAATTTTATTTCTGCTAATGTCCAGAGGCCGTGAGTTTAAAACATGTTGTGTGGAGGCTAAATGTAAAGTTTAGACATTTTGATCAGTTTTAACGAACATGGCATACCCTTCTACTCTAGCTTGTTAAGAACAAGATTGTCACACCTCCTTCCTTTGCTCAAACAGTATCTAATTGAGGCCTGTGTCATAATGTTGGATCTTAAGTATTACAGGAGGGAGCTATTTGTCCACCACTTCAAAGCCCCTTCCAGCTCATACCCACCAAAAAGGGGTTTGGTGGCAGCTGTAAGTCAGAAAATCTTTATATTTTGGAATCCTTCCAATTAAACCAGTGGTTCCCAAAGTGGTCTATATAGACCCCCCCCAGGGATCTATTTCTACTTGCAGGGGATCTATGACAGTGAGAAAAAAAGGGGGTCCATGAAATGTATGTGGACCCCATTTAGGCAGATCATCATCAACATTTAGACGTTCTGTTAATGTCTTACACCTAACAGAAATTGTTTTGGTGCCATTTTTGAAAGTTTTTGCAGGAAAACTTTGGGGGGGGGGGGATTTCTCAAGTGGTGCAAAGATAGGGACCTGATCTTTGTGGTGTGCATACCTTTAAAGTCCATTTTGCATTGTGTGTGCAGGGTGGGGTTATTGCATCATTTTTCAGAACTTGATCCTCGCCATGTGCCTGTTTTTAAAGTCCATTTTGCAAAAGTTGGGGACTCGTGTTTTGCAGTCACATGAGATATATTGGTACCCACACCATGGTTGTTTGAAATTAAAATCAACTATAAATACAGTCGTACCTTGGTTAACAAGTAATTTGGTTTACAAGCATTTTGATTAATGAGCAAAAATTTCTGAACATTTTGCCTTATTAATGAGCAGTGTCTTGATATACCAGCACTCTCATGTGTGTCGCATAAACAAAAGTGCTCTTAGCCAATGGCATCTCTCCCTCTCCCCCCCCCTTGCTGGAGGTGGGTGATTGTCTGTTTCAGTTTCTGTTTCAGGCAACAACAGCAGCAGAGTTGAAGGAAGAGCAACAGGCTCAGTAAAAGTATGAACAGTTGCCACCCCCCATCAGCCCCTGTCCCCAAAGAGGCCACCTCCATGGGGCCTCTCCACACAATCTCTGCCACCACCACTGCAACCAGGAACACCCATCCCCGTCATCCCATTTTTAAAACAGACCCCTCCATGGAGGCTTCCCCCCTCCTCTATACCTGCCACAAAGGTTTTCAAATGCAGGTTATTGTTCTATGTACTGTACTGTATTTTGTACTTTGTACTGTATTTTGTATTTTATTTAGTACCTTGTATTATATCACAGTATTGTAATCAAATATTTTTGGGCTGTTGAATGAATCATCTATGTTTCCATTATTCCCTATGGGAAAATTTGCTTTGATATTCAAGCTTTTTGGTTTCAAACATGCTTCCAGAACGGATTATGCTTTTTAACCAAGGTACTACTGTACACATGTTTTCCCTAATGGGGTTCCCTTCACTGTTTTAGCAATCAGTATTACGCACTTAAATCTTTATAGAAAAGATTATTTGGTCCATGGCATGGCCAGGATTTAACCAGGGACCTAGTCATCTCAGTCCGTACCCTTTGAAATTGCACCACCGACACTTACACAGTATCACTACAAAAGCAACATTTTTTATCCTGATTCCTTTCTATATCGACCTAACTAAAGATTTAAATAAGGATTTACTCCACCCAAACAGCACACAATATTTCAAAATATTTTTCAGAAATATTTCTGTAAGCTATTTTTGCAGACATTTCAACACTTTTAGAAATATTTTAAAAGTATTTCCAATGTTATCAAAAATGATAAATGTTTTTAAAATATTTGTATATTGCAGGAATCAATTTTGAATTGCTCTGTCTTATCATATTTATATAGCTTTATTTTTGTCAACAGATAATTTCTACATAACATGGCTGAGGCTAAAAAGAAATGTTGGCAGTATAGTATTGATTATTTGAAGTTCCACCCCTGTCGGGCAAATATCTACCCATGTGACTTTTGTGCAACAGAGTTTTAAACAACGATGCTATGAAACCATCCAAGCTTGAGGATAATCTGAGAATGTGCCACCCTGATAAAACAAATAAAGGTTTGACACACTTCAAAACACTGAAAGAAAAACTTCAGAAGAGAACCACAGTGGACAGTATGTTTGTTTCAACATCAAAAAGAGATTATGATGGTTTGCGGGTGTCTTACGATATCTCACGACTCATAGCAAAATCAGGAAAACCTTATACTATTGGGAAAGAGCTGATTTTACCAGCCGTTGAAGGGGTTTCTAAAACTGTTCTACACAAGCCTGCATATGATATACTCGAAAGAATTCATTTGAGCAACAACACTGTTCAAATATTTATTGATGAAATGAGTTATGGTGTTGAAAGCTTCTTGTGCAATTATCTGAAAACGGACCATTTCTCTATTCAACTATTATTGGCATATGTTCAGTTTTTTATGGACCAAGAAATCCATGAGGAACTGCTCTTTGTGAGAACTTTGACAACAGACACTAAAGGCAAATCAATATTCAATGTTTTGAAAGATTATTATCAAATATATCAGCAGCAGCAGATGGAGCACCAGCCATGTTTGGGCACTATTGTGGCTTTATAAGCCATTTAAACAAAATGTACCCGGGGTGATTGCAATTCACTCCGCCATTCATCAACAACATTTAGTAGCTTAAAATCTGAGTGCCAGATTGAATCAATCTCTTCAAATTGTCATAACGCAGTAAACAAGATCTGTATCAACATATTGAATTCTAGGTTATTTACACAGTTGTGTGAAGAAAATGATGAGTACTTTCATTGATTACTCCTTCACACTGAAGTATGCTGGTTCTCTAAAGGCTTATGTTTGACAAGGATGTTAAAGATCCCAGTTTGAATGAAAATTTAAACAAATTGAAACCAGACCTGGTTTCTTTAACACATTTGCTTCTAAATTTATTGAGGCTAACTTGCAGTTACAAGGTGACAGTCTGAATTTAATAAAATCAAAGTCCATCATTGCAGCTTTTCTTGCCAGAATTAATCTAATGAAGCAAACCATTGGACGGTGTGAATTTTCCCAGTTCCCCAACTTGTCATTGACAAATGATGATGTTTTGGTCTACGTTCAACATTTAAGCATCCTTTGCACAGACTTTAAAACCAGGTTTGAGGATGTTTTGACTACGGAAATACCACAGCGAATTATCAATCCATACGGTGACATTGAAAACTCAGATGTCACATTACAAGAAGAACTGATTGGAATAAGAACTAAGAACTTAAGAACTAAGAACTAAGAACTTAAGGTGCAGTTCAGAATGGGGTATCAGCTGTTCTGGCTCCAGAAAGATATATGTGTTGCTTATCCTGCATTATGGACTATCACAAGAAAGTTTTTGATAGCATTTCCATCTTCATGCCTTGTGAAAAGGGGTTTTAGCATGGTTGCCAATCTTCTTATGAAGAAAAGAAAATGATTATAAATCACTGAAGGTGGAGATTTAAAACTATACCTCACTAATTTGAAGCCAAATTTGATCCCTCCATTAACAGCATTATTTGTGTATTAATTTTATGTAAGAATTTTACTAGGTTCTTATTTGTTTCATTCCAAATCCAAATATTTACTTGCAGTCTGTGTCTTTTCAATAAAGGTATGAATAAAAATTGTACATGTTTTTCTTTTTTTACAATTGTCCATGCTACAAAATCCCCTATCAAAGTGAGTAGCACTGTGTCAGCTGTCAAAAAGTTTAGGAAAATTCAATATTAGGCAGGCAGGGCATCTACAGAAAACAAAAAAAAAATGGCAAGTGGTCTATGGGGTGAAAAAGTTTGGGAACCTCTGATCTAACTCATGGCCAAGACTGGACTGCCTTTTGAACAAAAGAGTGAAGTCAGAACTTGGAGGTGCTAGAAACTCACATTTTCCTAGTGTTGCTGGAAATATAGATGTTTTCTTTGTTAAATGTAAAAAATGACCAAGTGAACTGTTTTTGCTCCATTTCTTTTTAATACACCTTTCATACTTTCAGCATAGAATGGGGTCACCATAGCAACTCTTCCTGCACCCCTCGTAAGACCATGCAAAAGGGTTTTTGCAACATTTAGTCCACTCCTCAGCCTGCCAATCAGACACTACAAATTTTGGAAATAGTGGTTGCTTTCCTAGGTCCCATGTATCCTTCTAGATACATTATAAACTCTAGGACAATGCCAGCCACTCTTCCTATATTCACATTAAATTTGAGTCATCCTAATGCTATCTAGTCAGCTGCAGTTGGTGACTTGGAATACCTTGGTTAACTTAAAATATTGGTGAGATTCTGTGGGAAAGCACCAATTTCTTTTTCAGAAAGAAAAGGTAGATGGCTGATGCAGCAAGATGAAAGCACTTTGGTCAGGGAAGGAACAGAATTCCAGTAGCAGCATCTACTGCATCATCTGTTGGATCTTGGTGAATCAATGAAACCACAGACAAGAGTTAATAATGGAAAAGATTTATCAAACCAGGAATAGTTTGGGATGTGTGTGTTTACATTGCTTGTACCTAACATACTGAACAAATTTCTGTTCTTGATCCAAACAAATACAAACCTGAAATCAAAATGTGTACAGCGGTGTAGGGGAATCTTGCATATTGGGTTGGGACATCATCAAAGGGAGGACAGTAATAAGGGCCCATGAGTATTTTATGCTGAGCCTGCGTATGACCAGTGTAATAGGATTGCTTGGTCATAAACATAAGAGTTCACTGGGATTAACCGTTTGGTACGCAAGCTGGAGACTACACCAACCTTAAATGGGGGGGAGAGAAATAAAAGAATGATCTTGGTAATATGTGTGCTAATAGTGTCGTGCCATTTTTTCTGCTCTAGGCTGTCAACGGCAGCTATGCTGTCACAGTTTCTGTGGTGTTCATCATTGTACTCTGAAAGCATTAATGAATTACATCTCATGCCAAGGTCGAGTGAGGGCAAGTCTCCCTTTTTTTTTATTAAGAAATTTTAATATACAAAAAAAGTTATAGTTATAGTCAAACATTGACAATGGCAAGTCTCCTCTCCAGGGTACCAAAGGAGAAGGAGAGACCCAAGGAGATTAAAAATCAGAGAGATTGGGAAGGATCCACATTTTGGCACACTGTCATTTCTGCAGCTCAGCATCCTTCTCTGCAAAAATGCAGGCCAGAGTTCTGACATTTCAGGAAGTATTATACAATATGGTTCTCAGGACTGCTGAAGTCAAACCCTGAATGCATGTTTTATTAATAGTCCCCAAAGCAAACATTTTCAATTGAGGTAGATGCAATGATCTAAAATAATTTTTTAAAGCAGAAGCTACTGAGTAATAATGCAAACTACAAGATAGCCTTTAATACAGTATGCACATGTTCAAAGTGGTGGTTCCCTCCCCCTATATTTCGTCCTTATATAAATATGTAAGCTGCTAACCTGAGGTCCTGGCTGCGGTATGAAATATTCCTCTCTTTTGCTCAATGGAAAGCAAAAAAAAAATCATTTTTAACTTAGCCTAGATAACATGTTCAGAAGCTGTGCTCAGATGATAATGTACAGAAGATCTAATTTATTCTGGCCTCCATGGGGATTCTTGTACTATATAAAGCATGACTCCAACAATCTGAACCAAATGGTGAAAAAGACTGAGACAACCAAATCCAGGAAAAGAAATGTGATATAGGAATGAAAGAGGGGTGGAATGTCTCCCAGATGTACACTATAGTAGTCCCTTCTCCCCATTTATATGGGCCAATACTGGGGAATCTTTGATCCTCCAGTTACTGTTGAACTTCAGAGCCCATCAGCCCCAGCTAGTACAACCAAAAATGAACAATGATGGCAGCAGCAGTTCAAAAGCCCAGAGACCTTTGGGTAGTGGGCGGCATATAAGTTAAATAAATAAATAAATAAATAAATAAATAAATAAATAAATAAATAAAATACAGAGATTTCCTGCTCTTTTTCTACATCCTTGCATTAGGGTTACAACGTGCAGCTCTGTATCGTGCCATCAAGCACAGTTGGCATGAAGTTACCCAACAGTTGGTTGGTCTGTCTCTCTTTGTAATTCTTTGCCTGCAAAATATTTTTAATTTACATTTTTATTATGCCAATAAAAGGAATTCTTATTAGCAACACAGTTCTGATCCAAACCAGAGTACTTGTGTTTTAGCCTCATTGCAGTCAAGAGAACTTAAGTTAGCCATCCCTAACTTTTCCCTATCAATTTCAACAGTCAAAATCCAGTTGTTGTTTTCAGTCATTCAACAGATGAATGAGTGAAGAGGCACAATATTTCTAGAAATTGAGCAAAGAGGTATTCAACATCTGCTTTGTGCAAACAGAAGCCCTATTGCCGAGGTTTTGCAGGATTCAGTGGGTGATCGCTGGTACATATAAGAGACTGGGTGGAGTGATGGTGATGGGGTGTCCTACTCAGCTGACGGTTGTTGTAGATACAACCCTGTAATATTTGTAACAGGAGTTCATAATTTCCACTGTTTATTCTGCTCATTATGTATAGCCAGATAACAACACCAACACCACTCATAACTAATCCTATAACTGCAGAGCTGGAAAGGGACGCCATGAATCACTGAGTCCAGCCTCTGCCAAGTAGGCATGATGGGCATTCAAACACCCAACCCCTGGCTCTGTAGCCCGAAACCTACACCGCTGAGCTATCAAGTTACAATCAAAAGCATACAAAGATTTTCCTCTCACACAAACATTCTACCAAAAGGCATATAACCAGGTGCATGATGCTGTTCAGTGGTGCTTCAACAGCCTATAAGATGGTAAAATGTGTTTCCCATTATCTGCCTCATGACGATGAGAGCCCAGTAGCTGCCATCCTACAGGCTGCACTACAGGAGGCTCATTGAATCATTGGGGGCTTGGTGAGTCAAATTCCTGGTATAAGGTTATTGGTTCTATAAGTCTCCTCTAGTGAGACTCAGTCAGTAGACAAAGCAACATGATTTCAACTGTTGAAAACGTTTATCTCTTTAAATGCCATGCATGATGGAAACAAAGCTATTTGGACATTTCCTCCAAAATCCATGAATTATTTCACAGTAACATCCCTTCAGACAATCATCTGGTGAAGACAGGAACAATACAACATGTAGGTAGAGATTCAAATCAGTCTGTACATGAGCATGCATCTCTTAGGTATTAAATATCTTCTGTAGTTTTGAATGGAAAATGGGTCACTTAGGTGCCAGCTGATACTCCATGAGAGCAATTCAGTACTCCCAGTAAAGTGTTTTAAGTTTTACTTCCCACTTCCTCCCTAAGCAGGAACATTCTGACAAAAGGTTAATTGGGTTTACTTATGAAGGCCAAACAGAGGAAATACCTATTGGCAACTCCTAATTTAATCAAACTTTACTAACCACGTGAAAGTAAGGATTCAGAAACCATTCTCTTTATGTTGCTTGACTTGTACAGACAAACATTATGGCATTAAGTCTAATTGGTACTTTTCATTATTGATACACCTTCAAGAGATAAGCTAGCCCAATAGCAGTGGAATGATATCCTCATCGGTGTCTCTGTTATTTTGAGCTCTTATGCCATGAGGTACTGATTTGGATAAAATTATTTCCTCTGTCATCTCAATAGATCACCTTGCATGAAAGTAGGCGATGGCTCAACAACATACATCATTATTTTTCATTTCAGATCACCAAATGTTGAACTACCGCCATCCAGGCCAGTGCAGCATCTAACAACTTCTGACTACACAAACCAGTAACAGCTTTCCAATGATTTCACACTTGTCTGGTCTGAAAATGCAAAGGAATATCTGGAAGTTGAGTCATGGCTACTGGACTTCTTTTTTGAGAGATAGAAACGTTTCACTGCTCATCCAAACAGCTTCATCAGTCTGAATACAGCTAGTGTGAGTCTTCCATCTTATAGTCAGTCAGCTTTGACCTCTTGTCACCCTGGTCTGAATTAGGCTCATAAGATGAACAATGGCCCTGAATAGGTTCGTTAGGTTCCCTAACAAGCCTATTTAGGCCATTGTTCATCTTATGAGCCTAATTCAGACCAGGGTGACAAGGTCAAAGCTGACTGACTATAAGATGGGGGACTCGCACTAGCTGTATTCAGACCGATGAAGCTGTTTGGATGAGCAGCGAAACGTTTCTATTTCTCAAAAAAGAAGTCCAGTAGCCATGACTCAACTTCCAGATAAACTCACCTGGATAACTGAGAATCTTCACAGACATCTGCAAAGGAATACTCTTGGGATCTTCCACAGGCAAGGTCTATGCTCCACTATGGAATTATGGCCCCTTTGTCTCAGGAACAATGCTCTTTCCTCAATGAATTTGCCCTGCTATCCTTCCTTACTAACCTGTCAACCACCTGCCTAGAGAGTCATGAAGGAATCATGGGGATACAAATGTTTCTGCAAATAGGCCACTTATGCTTCCTTATCTTCTGAGAAAACCTGTCAGGACCACCCTCTCATGCTCCTCATTACAGCAAAACACTCTCCCCCCCCCAGGTGCAGCACACAATCCTTTCACCCTGCTAACACTTTTAGGTTGCACTGGTTTGCCACAGTATGAGCTGGGTTCACATCTTGGCCTTGAATATTCTTGTGCTGGAAATGAAGTCATGCTCAGGGTTTTAAAAATCTGCTTTACTGAATTTCATTTTTATAGTTATAGCTCTTAGATGTTGTGAATTTCTTGACTTTATACTGTACCTATTGTAACCTCCCTCATATATCATGTACTTCCATTGTCATTCTGGTCTCCTAAGGCAGAAATCTGGTGTCCAAGCAGTGGATCTACTGGAATCTGTGGGCTATATAATGCATCCTGATGCAATCCCCAGAGTCCTTGAAACTTTCCTTGTGTCTGCTGGACCCCCAAAACACGAGGGAGGAAAAACCCTTGTGATTACTATGGGAGCAATTCTGTTGTGTGAGAAGGACAAAATCTAGTTTTGGAGGGAAAGTTCCCCACATATGTAAAACAGGTTTGAGGGGGAATAGGCATGGCAGCATTGACCCCTGGAGGAAAAGTGGGGGAATTTAAAAATATTTTTGTTGCTGCTGCTGCTGCTGCTCTTGCTTTTTGTAAATATATATATATTGATGGTACCAAGGGTTGTGGGGAGAATGGTAGTCTTCAGGCCTTTAGAGGTTATCCACTCTCACAACACATACATAACATGTGGTAAGTCTCTTTGGGGAAAAAGTGAAACTATTTTTGAGCAGACGTGCACAGGATCACACTGCCCCAGTATGAACTCCATCCCCATCTGCCTTCTGCATATGATCGTTTTTGGGAGGAAAATCAAGCAAACAACCTTCTGCCAATTGGTTTCATTCTGTGCTCTATTAGCTATCCTTTCTTCAATGTGAACAGTTTTTCCATTTATTTATTCCCCCCCAATACAAATGTAAAATATATTTTGCATTTCAGCATACACTTTAACTTTGATAGGTTGTAAAATAATGTGGCCTCTCCTGCCGTTTGTACCTTGATATATGGAATCATTGATCATTCTAGTAGCTCTCCCCATGACAAGCTTTACATGGGGATGGTAAAGAAATTTGTATCTCCTGAGGCTGGCAACAGGATGAATTGCATCTCATCTTAGAAATCCATGCAGTTCTGATATTTTAAATATGCTTCAATAAAAAGAAGAAAAAATGGCCAGAATCTTTTCCCAACTTATGCTCACATAAGGGAAATTGTGTAGATCTTGGTGGTAAACTGTCACTCATTAACAGGGTGCTGCCGGCATTCCTAGGCATGTACCTAATTGTTTCACCAGTTTTGCACGTAAGAATGCAACCAGCACCTCATTAATGAACTGCAAAGATACATGCAATTTCCTTCAGGCAAGCTTAAATCAGCAATAGGATTCCAGCTGATGTGTATAAAACCATGCACAGGTTTCCAATATGACTCAAAAGGTCCCATGGGATAACATTTCAAAAATGTGCAGAAACATACAGTACTGTACTTGAGCCAATTCTCCCCAACTTCCAATCAATGGCCCATTGAAGAACAATAAGACTTCATTCACATAGGGCCTTTTTACACGACCCCTAAGATCTGCTGGTCCCTTAAATTTGGACCAGAGATCTTGAGGGTTTGTCGCTCTCCCTGCCCCCTCCGCACTTCCTTGTTCTGTCTGTGTGAGGGGAGGAAGAAAAAAAGGGAGAAAAGAATGGACTCTTACCTCTGGAGTGCTGGTGGAAGTTGCTCCGACCCCCCGTCACTTCCTGGTTCCTCTTAAAGGGGCGGAAGGCAAACAACAACAACAAAAAGAAGCGAGGAGAGCCCGGCACTCTCCGCATCAACATTTTTCACTCTCCCAGAGCAGGTACCTGAAAAGGCGCTGGGTCGCGCTTAGGTGGGTGGGGTCACACTTAATTTTCTGTTAGCTCCGGAGCTGGTGGGGAAACATTTTTAAGTTCCGGAGCTGGGAGCCATTTGCAGCGGAGCTTAGGGGTCGTGTATAAACGCCCTAAGACTTCCAAAAGTGAAACTCTTCTTGCGTTTGAAATATTAATCTGCCAGCATATTCCTTTCTTCCCATTGTGATTTCAAACAGATAAAAGAAGAGCCAAGGCACCACAAGGAAAAGAAAACTGGGCAGGAGAACAGAAAGGAAAAGATTGTGAAACTCTTTTAAGAAATCCCTCAATGTCAGATGCTCTGGCCAGAATGTTTGGAAGGATTCACCATGCAAGGTGACAGCTTTGCACTTTCTTCAGACCTGTTTCTGATTTGATATTATTTGATTTCAGACAAATCTGGGCAAGGGAATTCAGAATCAGTATTTGTCAGGGAAATGCAATATTTTATATAAAGTAACAAATAACATAAATATTTTCACATTCTTATCACATTTAGGGGCTGTGCTGATTTATCGTGAACAGGTTTCCTAGACAGTTAATATTTAGATCTCCTACTCAAGACCTCTATTGAACCTTGTATTTCATTGTCACATAAACTGTATAATAAAACTGTGGAACAGCAGGCTTCTGATGACCATTAACATGGTAGCAGTTCGTACATTTCCCACCTATTATACAACTATTGTTGTTAAGCACAAGAGACTTGACCTCTACATGTCATTTCAATTCTGCAGTCAGCAATTAGAGTTCTTAACCAAACTGGGCTGTCTTGTGATGTAGCTGCTAGAGTTTTGGATGCAAAACTCAGAAATGAGGTCAACTTGACAGGATTTAAAAATTGTTCAACTCAAATTTGCACCAGCATTTTGATTTACGGTGTTCCCAGCTTAGCACTTCTGATCCAAACATTTTCTGCACCTCTTCCATGTTTTCCTACTCTTTTCTGGTATGAGAAAATATGGAAGAGGCAGAACAAGACATCTGGACAAACTGTAAAATTATGGGGTTTGATGCAAGGTGACAATGGGATAAAATCCACATCTGGAACTACAACTAAGGATGTCTGTAGTATTGACACATCTTATATGCATTAGAACAATATGCTGACTTTAGCCATAAGATAGTTCTTCTTCTACTGAGTAGGAGACAGCTAAGTGCATAAATATGTATACTTCCTTCAAGCCACCCAATGTGTGGAATGAGAATACATTGTTATATGGAATGTTGGAAACACTCCCTAACCATTAGACTTGTTAGAACAGTACAACAATGAGACTGATTACTTCGGAAGGTGGCAAACGCTCCAATTGTGGAGAAATTAAAGAGAATATTAGATAACCATCTATCAAATATACCATTCTTTGATTAGGATTCCTGCAGGGCAACTACTCTCATTTATTGTCCCTTGTTCATCATAGGAAGCCTAATTTGGAACCTACAAAGTGTATAATCCTGCCTCTTCGTAATATCTCTTTTAGCAGGTTTGAGAAAATTAGTAGTGTAAAAGCATGGTAATTCAATGCAAATGAACAGTTAAACAACAACAGAATTAACATTCATACATGAGATGCCATTCATGTAACTCACCGATTTTTGAAGGTTAACAGGGCACAGCAGAGAAGGAGAAAAGAGAAAGAAACCAAAGGGGAAGTTTACAAAAAACAAAAACAAAAAAACCCCTCTAACTTCTGATCCAGTGTGACCAGGTTTAATCCCTAAAATGAGTAAGGATTTTAGCATACTGCAAAGTCTCAAGCAGCTGAGGAAGTTATAAGAGACTTATAAAAATGACAAAGTCCAGAGAAGTGCTTATTTTTAATAAAAAGCCCATTATTTATCAGGTGGTCAAACATCCATGACCATGTCACTATTTGCAGTGGTCATGGAATAAGCAAAGAAAGGCAAAACAGAAAAGCTAAAGTGAGTAAAAGCATATACTCAGGATAACAATATCATATAATCGCATCCCTTCTATATATAAAACAGCTCTTTAGAGAAGTGGGACTATAGTTGCTGTCTCATGCTTCTCCACTCATACTTGACTACCCCATTATTTCTTGGAAGGACCTATAGCTGTTTATTATTACTGTATACATTGGGTTTTTTAATACACTACTTTAAGGATTTACTGATGTCAACACTGAATGCTGTTAAAATACACTGTTTTTTTTAAAAAAGCTTCATATAGCCAAGAACAGACCTTTGAACTTTGCTGAAAATCTTATCTCCACATGAAAGGACTAGAATTGTCTACTAGTATGAGTACCACCATTTTCACCTCATCTCAAAACTGCTAATATTTCATCATCTGACTTACTAGTAGACCAAGGTTCACAAAAGCTTATATCATAATAAATGTGTTAGTCTTTCAAGTACCACATGGCACTCTTTTATTTTTATTAATATCTTCTCCTACAGATTGGAACGGGCTACTCTTTGGCAAAGTGCCTCAAACTGAATTATCTTTCACAACTTCATACTATTAAAACCTGAAATATTATGTTATACAGCCACTAATTTCTGAGGCTGGCTTCACAATGGAATTCTTCAATTAACTAAGCACATGCCAGTCTGACAACCAGGGGTTTCTGAGTGCAAGCATAATGCAATAGAATTTAAAATGGCTGCCCATATATTATTAACCATTCCAAGCATCCTGCCATCTCATTTTTGTGGTGACAATAGTGTTTCTGGTTTGCTTTCAGCAGCAAGAGCCAAGCTTTGTGGATACTAATAGTACTGGTACAGTGACCCAACACTATAACTATGTTTAACTTTCAATGTGTGCATTTCACTCAAAATATTCCACACCAGGGGGAGAGTGAATCAGAAATTATCATATGATAGGTCTCCTAATGCTATGTCCTTGTTTCTGAAATTCATATCTGTCTGGACAAGACCCTTATAGCTTTCTTGAGAAGGCAAGCGAACCACACTGTCTATCTGGGATATGCTCATAAATAATATAAGGCATAGTTAAATCTGATCTTTCAAAACTGCTTCTGTAGTTCAACCGCAAGCAACAAAAGGTGAAAGAAATCATCCTCCATAGTGTTCCTATGGCCAGCTCAGACTAGACTATCTTCCACATAATAATGTCTAGGCACTTCAAAGATAATCATACCACCAAAGAAAGAAAGAAAGAAAGAAAGAAAGAAAGAAAGAAAGAAAGAAAGAAAGAAAGAAAGAAAGAAAGAAAGAAAGAAAGAAAGACTTCAGAAATTGTCTTTACCTGAAAATATTCCAAAAGTTTGTGTTTCCCTAGGGAAAAAAATCACCATCTGATTCAGACTGGCTTTTGAGCTGTATTGTTTGAGATGAAAGTTGTAGTTTGCAATTTTTGCCACATGTTAAATACTCCTCTTTTATTTGCAGTTGCCTTCATTGTACAACTCCTCCCTCATACAAACCTCTAGTTTAGAATGAACTGAGCTAGTAACATCAATTAAAATAAATAATTAAGCTAAATATTATTCTTGGAGTCCTATCTTCTGCTGTTACATGAACCAAAGCCCTAGTTTGACTGTTTCCTTCTCTCTTTTAAACTATTACATATTGCTTCATATTCCAGTCAAGCTGGTTTATAGCTATAATTAATTGTAACTTTTTATATATTTGGAAACAAGTTTTAAAAAATCCCAAACTGTTCCAGCTTGACTGGCCACAACTCTCAAATGCTTTTGGAATCAGAAGGTCCTGCAGTTCCTTCTAAAGCCATTCAAGATATGCTTCAGTAAACTTCCTTCCTGAGATGAATGGGCTTAAGGACATCTTACTCTATACAAGACCAGTAGGTTAAAGGGCTCTAGCAACCCTGTGTGAAATTTAAAATGACAACAACAGCAGGAGTAGCAGCAATGGTTGTTAGATATTCTAATAAGTTCATTTCGACTGGAACTTCTTTAGTCATTTCCCCCCATCTTTTCTCATCTCTCCCCTTCATCTTCTTTTCAAAAAGCTCTACTTTCATTTTCGTACCTCAGAAATTTGGCAAAATTAGCCTCCTTCTCAAATTCGAACTGAAGGAGAGGAAAAAAATAGTAATAAAGGAGAAGAAAAGAAGGGGAAGCGTCCTCTCCCTTCATTTCTAAAAAATTCATAACACATTGGCCTCCCCCTTTCCCTTTATTATGTTAAAATGTTGTTTTGTGTTGAAATTATCGGGCCGTTTTGCATGAGTAGCTTGGCTATGATCTAGGCAGTCTGCGCTGTGGCTGCTGCTGGTGCTGCTGCTGCCAGATTTCAGAAAAGATGAGTAAACTTCTGAATCTGATAGTGTGTGCAGCAGCATACCAAAAAGGGTCTTCTTTCTTCTCCATAAACAGAGTATTTACTTTGATCTGGTCAAATGAATTAATGAAAGGAAATGGCACGTTCACATTTTGCGTTTGTTCAGGCACATGAGACGGAAATGAGTTTAATTTATTGTGGTAGGGTGTTGGGTATTCTCCCCCCCCCTCCTGGGGCTTTTCTGGAGGGAGGAGGTGAGCCATCGTTTCTGAAATACGTGCCACAAAAGCAGACCTTTTCTCTGCTTAAAAGTCACCTCATGACACTGTATACAGCCATGGATATGCAAGCCGTTTGGAGTTATTACAAATCTCAGATAGGAAACTATTCACTTGATCTTTGCCTCAATCCTATTAGGACCCCCCTGGAGTTCTAAATGGATACCAGGCTGTCACAGCACTGTTGCTGTGACTACCTAGCCTTTGTAGAACAAGAAAAAGAGGTGATAGTGATTGGCAGACCTTCCTTGCCCTAGTAGGTAACACAAAGGGAAACAAAATGAAGAGGAAGTGCAGCTCTTATTATAGGTTTGATGCTTCTTAACCTTACAGAACCTTACACCCGATAAAGTGCAAAGCTTCCAAAGACTAGACTTGAGTCATGTTTCGGCGTCAACTGTAGGGAGGGGGAAGTCAAACCAAATGGATTATCTGCATTTATTTAGAAAGGCTTGTTGGGATGTGAAGGTGATGGCTGGGTCTAGGACTGACCAAGAGTGGGGAGAAAAGATCTCAGGGCTAAAAATCTATTTTTTGCCTCACACACAAGGACTCCTGCTGAAGCTAGAAGCGCTGACGTTTGGGTAAGATGAGCAGGTTTGGGCCCCCACTGTAAATGAATGAGAGGCTGGCAAAGATTGGGAATTATATGCGGCACTATTTGCCCTGCATGAGAAAGGAAGGAATTTGATAAATCCCACCATATGGTGCCATACTGTATCTTGATGGCTATAAATAATAGCCTTTCTGTTTCAGATTTCCTTTTGTTTTTCTTGGTAGCAGTGACAGATTTCTAGCTGTGGTGGTTATGAGAAGTATAAAATGTAGTTTGTTGGCTTTTATCTGTCCTTGGTGCACCATCTAAACACACAGGAGCAGAAGTAAACAGGATAGAAGACTTTGCAGCCCTTGTAGAGGAAGAATTTGGAAATCCAAATTACAAGTGCATAAATAAATAATTTGCTTCAGTTTTGTCATGCGGTGCTTTGATCTTATTTCCCCAAATAAGAATGACTAAATGAGCCAAGAATGACAAAGAATGAAGATGATGACAACAACCACAATTTTAAAAACGGATTTAGAATATCTCGCTGTTGTGCTCAAACAGAAAACAAAGAACAGGTTTCATTTGGAATTATTGCAAATATCATTTCAATATAATGCAAAATTCCAAAAGTACATAAGGCAGCTACCTCTCACACTGAGTTATACAAATGTGACATTTTGCTTCTTTTTCACTTCAGTGAATAGTTTGGGTTGTACAGAAGAGTGGGAACTTCACAGCCCCTCTTTCAATGACACTTTCAAGATGCATTTCATATGCATTCATTTGCTTAGTTTTAGCACAATGTTTCACAAACATTTGATTAAATATTCACAGTGAATCCAAGATTTTAGGGTGGTGATGTGAGGAATATTCTGACTGGGTATTTATTATTATTATTATTATTATTATTATTATTATTATTATTATTATTATTATTATTATTATTATTATTATTATTATTATTATTATTAACCATGTAAACATTTGCAGTGGAAAATGAGAAATTGTAATATAATGGGGGAAAGTGAACTCTTCTAGGGGTGGAGGCAGGCTTTTGAGATCACCAGTTCTTACTGAAACTTGTTTCCAGAAGTTGCTTGCAATAGAATGATCCCTATATGTTTAACTTACATACAGCCTTTCAGATAATTGAATAAACAGAATAAGAAACAAACTAACTCTGATTATATAGCATATTTTCAGGTCTGGTTAACTCCCAGTGAAAGGTTAAAATAAAGGAATAGATGTGTGTCTAGAATTATGCAGTTTTCTAAAACAATTACCAACATTGATACTATTAAGCTGGACGTGAGTGTCCAAACTCTGTATGCATAATGTACATTTCAGAAATATAATAGAACTATTCACAAAAATATTTAGATAACTTCTAGAAATTTATCATTTCACTTCTTCCTTGAACCCTACTTACGCTGGCTTTCCTTAAATAAAATATTAAATAAAATTCTTCACCTCAATTAATTTTTAAAGGATTACATTGATTTAAAAAAACAATAATGTAATGCAATGTTCTTTCATAATGTAAAAGCTAAAGTTAAGCATTCTGTTTGGATTCTGCTTCATTAGTTTCAGAATGAAAAGCAAGCCCTTTTATTAAAGGATTCAACAAATGCGTAACATGAGTTTTGCTGGATATAGAAACAAAATTAGAAGACTGATAAAACATAGTTCATTAATGTCATTATACATTATTACACACTGCATCACCACCACCCAAATTAAAGAAATGGAGTATGCAACATTATTAAAAAAAAACAGAAGCCACAAACTTAAAATATTACTTGTTCATCACAATTGCATTCCCTTCACTATAAGGCATTGTTTTGAATCAGGATATACTGGATTCTAGATATATTTTTTCTCTGACCCTTTTGTGGACTTACATTTTTTTTTAAGGGGAGAAAATGAAAATGTGTGCAGGCTGAAAAATTTAATTTTAAGTAACTGGACACAAACTCTTGCCATGAATGGAACTCTTTGAATTAATTTCAACTAATAAAAAGGCACAAAGGCAATTGGACACATTTATTTGCAGAACGTTTCTCGATTATAGAAGACATTTTTTATTACTGGTTTTGTTTATGTATGACTCTTTTGTGGAGGTATATATGTCTACACATCAATTTAATAGCACATTTCTTGCATTATCTTCCATTTATCCCACACTTTTAATACTGTTATTCACAGCTCCTGTACTGTATGCCACTTCTGTTTCCCAGAATTTATGGCTGGCTAAAACTATCATTATTGTATATCATATTGTCTGTCCATATCTTTGTAAAGCTCTTGTTTTCACTGTGTGTATAAAATAAAACAAAATTATTGACAGACAACGGAAAGCTAAGTTACTTTTTAAATATATATACTGCATCGCTCCAAGGACTAAGAATAAACCCCTTTCTGATCCCATAATATAATAAGATAATGCTGACTTTTTGATTACCCTTTGGAGTTCTTTTCTTGCATGAAAGCAACATCATTAAAATTTTGACCTTTCAACTCCATTTAGCTCTCTTATGCCCACTGTTTGCTCTCCGGAAATCTGCTCTTTTTTGCAACCCTTTTCTTACCACAAAAGTTAAAACTTACCTTGCCCGCTTTTCAACCCTCACCCTCACCCCCACACACACACCAGATTCCCGTCCCAGCTCACTTGGAAAGCTAAACATTTCCATTTCCCAAATAGAGCAGTGAGTTTGCACCACCTCCTGGCACAATGGTGTACTACAGCAACCAATGCTTTTCTGCACAGAGAAGTGTTTTTCAGAGCCTCAAGGAGAAATACTAAATCAAGAGTTTTCGAAAGATAAGAGTCAATATCTGTGGGCCAGTCATATAGGGCTATCCCCATAGCTGAATGGAAGTGACCTTGTTTCCGAAGAGAGAAATGATGGCAAATAGCCTCTAAACGGGAGGACAGTTGAATGTCTGGTGAACTGCAAAGCTTCTCACTTTTGGAGGATCGGTGCTGGTACCCTGGACACCATTTTGTACTCTCCACAATGTCCCTGACCTTACAAGGCATTAGCAAGGGATTTCAGCTATCCACCCATCCTGCTGAAAGTACTAACGCTATACTGTGTAAAATCCACTCAAATTTCTGTGAACCAGAGAACTGGAGAGTTATAAGAGCTGTCTAGTCCAACCGCTTGCCAACTTCTGCAGGTTTAGTCAGTTGAAAACCCTGATCATAAAGGATTATCCCTCAAAAACTGAATAAATGTAAATTTCAGGTGTACAGTGTAAACACCCTTCTGATCTCTTCCAGAAGAAGGGGCAGCACTCTCTTTTCAAGCCAGAGGTGGGAAGGATCACATTTCTTGACTCTTGTTCCACATAAAAAGTTCTCTCTCTATATAAAAAATAAGCAGCAGGGATACTTTTATGGAGAACATATCTTTCTTAACCTGTTCCCTGAGCGCTGGATTTCTGCTTTCAGAAATATTATTTTTTCCCCAAATTTTTATGGGAATTAAAAACACATAACCCACGTGGTATGAAAGGACTAACGTTCAACCCCTCCACAGCAATTTCATAACTTCCTTTTGCAGGTTGCATTTTAAAAAGGAAGAGAACTAAGTATTTTCATTCTTCCCTGTCAGCCATGCCTCCTTCTGTTGCCTCCTCTGAACATAATTCTAAAATTCTAAGCTCCCTAGGACAAGAAGATCACTTCTGTTGATTATTCTAGAAACCACAACACAATGATAGTACTGCATATATAATAAATAGGCTTTTTGGTTTCTGCCTAAGTCTGATTTGTTTCATCCCCACCACCACAACTACCAGTTCTTTGCAGAATATTCTACACAATAGTACTGGAAATTAATATAACTTTCTAGCTATTGCTTCAAAACAGATCATGGCAACAGTTCCACTATTCTTTGTTGTTGTTTCTCTTATTACGTGCTATCAAATAAGTTATGTGAACCCCATGAAATAAAGATTTCCAGAATGCCCTATCCTCAATATTCCCACTCAGCTTTTACAAATCCAAGTCTGTACTTCTGTTATTAAGCCAATCCTTATCATATTTGCCATTTTCCTTTTCCTGCAGCCTCCAACCTTTCCCATCATCATTGTCTTTTCTAGAGAATCTTGCTTTCTCATGGTTGCCCAAGGAGGCAACCTCAAATGAGTTTTGTTTTGTCTTCTCTTGTTTTGTCTCTCAAAATAGTTCAGGCTTGATTTTCTCTAATACCCACTTCCCTGTGTGTCTGGTAGCATCCACCTCTCTTCCAGTACCATATTTCAAATGAAACAATTTTTCTGTCATTGTCGTTGTTGTCGTTCTCATTGTCGTTGTTGTTGTTGTTGTTGTTGTTGTTGTCGTCGTCGTCGTCGTCATCATCATCATCATCATCATCAATTTGATTTATATACTGCCCATCTGGCAGAAAGCCACTCTTTAATTTTTCATTAACTTTATGGTTTTCACACCCATATATGGTGCTCAGAAATACACGAATGTGGATGACCTTGGTCTAGGTTTCCAGTGACATATAGAGATGGGCATGACCAGGAAAAATTACGTTTCGAGTTGTCGTGTGTCGGAGCCGGCCCGTTTCGGCTCGTTTCCGTTTGTCGCGAAATTTTTCAAAAATTTGTCATTTCGTTTGTCGTTTTTCATCTGTCGTTAGTACTGGTTTTGGGGGGTAGTGGGATCCTGGAGGCACCTCTCTGGGGTGGGTGCCTCCTCTGGCCCGCTATGAAGGGAAAGTGGGCTCCTGGAGGCACCTCTCTGGGGTGGGTGCCTCCTCTGGCCCGCCATGAAGGGAAAGAGGGCTCCTGGAGGCACCTCTCTGGGGTGGGTGCCTCCTCTGGCCCGCTACAAAAGGGTATGCATAGCCAATTGGATATGCATACCAAGTTGCAGTGGCAGGCAGAGGCACCTCTCTTTCGGGTGCCTCTGTGACTCACTGCCTGGCATACGGTGCACTTGGGCTGGGGATGGGGAGGAGGAACAAAGTGAGAGAGGACCCCTATGGGCGCCCTCTGGCTCACTAAGAAGGGAAGTGTACTTGCTGTAGTGCAATGCGAGTACACACATCTGGCTTAGGGTTAGGGTTAGCGCAAGGGCTAGGCTTAGGGTTACGGGTAAGGTTAGGGTGAGTTACTGGGGTGTACCTCTGGGTGCCTCTCTGACCCACTAAAAAGGACAGTGTACTGGCGTATGGGTTAGGGTTAGGGTTAGGGTTCGGGTTCGGGCTAGGGTTAGTGGGCTTTTGTATGCCCGACTGGCACATCCCAGAAGTCTCGGTCAAAACCTGGCCAAGTGGCCATGCAATTGGTGGAATGGCTCCAAAAATTTGCATGGTCCACTCCCATGGCCAGCCCATCATTGCGCAGGTGTAAAAAAATAAAAATAAAAATAAAATAAAATAAAATCAATGGAGACGTTTTGTTGCAAGAAAAACCCACTGCTGCTACTGTAAAAATTCAGGCAGTTTTAAAATAGCTATTTTCGCATGTTTCTGTGGTGCTTTGGTGTGTTTTTGGACCACGATTTCAAAATAAATATTGCGGTCACCCCATTTTGGATCCCCCGCCCGCACCGCATGGCATGGCGAGCGAGTTGGCGAGACGACGAGGATGCCCCCCACCAGAGCAGCCCAGGAGAGGAGAGGGGGGAGGGGGGAACCCCCCCAGAAACCACCCCTCTGGGGTGCCCTCACCAGGCCCCCCTTTTTTGGCCGGGAATCGGGTTTTTTTTATTTTTAAAACTTTTTTTCCACCCCTCTGGCGAGTTGGCGAGACAACGAGGATGCGCAGCAGCCCAGGAGAGGAGGGGGGAGGCACAACTCAGGCAGGCATATTTTCGCCTGCTTTTTTGGCCGGGAATCGGTTTTTTTATTTTTTAAACTTTTTTCCTGTGCCGCTTGGCATCGCGCAATCGCTGCGATGCCGCCAGGAATGACCACGACAAATCAGACCCAATTTTTCTTTAGTCGGTTCGAGTTCGAGTTCTGGCGGAGTAATTGTCGTTCTTCGTTTCGTTATGTAACGGAAACGAGGAACGGAAACGGAAACAAGGATTTCGCCGAGTCGTGCCCATGTCTAGTGACATATCATTACGCTTGATTATCATTTAATTCCTTCATTGCTACCCATCCTCGCCTCAATCTTCTTCTGAGTTCTTGGTGGCAGTCTTCATTTGGATTGATGATTGAACAAAGGTACAGATGAAACCATGGTATCCTTTGATGTTACATCGCTCTTTACAAGCATCCCCACCACTGATGCCCTAACAATGGTAAAGAGAAGACTAAGAGAAGACAGCACCCTCACCTCCAGAAGCCGCCTCAACCCAGACCAGATATGCCTGCTCCTGGACCTGTGTCTGAACACCACATATTTCATGTACAGAGGGGACTTCTACAGACAGAAGCATGGCTTTGCCATGGGTTCCCCAGTGTCACCAATTGTTGCAAACCTATACATGGAAGAAGTGGAGAAGAAGGCACTCAACACCTTCCCAGGGACAACACCATCCCACTGGTTCAGGTATGTAGATGATACCTGGGTGAAAATCAAGACTCAGGAAGTACGACAGACATATTGAACAAAGATATACAAAAATCCTCAGCATTGCAGTTTCTTTAAGGTCACCAGCATTATAGTTGTGTTGTTCTTCTCTAGTTCTGATTTTTGTCTTCTAATGTTCAACTGTTATCCTGTTTTGGCACTTTCTGTCACTTTCAAAAAAAATCATTTCAAATCATTGCTGCTTTCTGCCAGTAAGGTGGTGTCAATCAGTTTTTCACACCTCCTTCATCTGGACCTAGTCTGCCTTAATGCACGGTAAAGCTGAGAAAGAAGGTGCATCATCATCATCATCATCATCATCATCATCATCATCATCATCATCATCATCATCATCATCATCATCATGTTTGCCTGCTAAAAACTGTATCTTCGTCCATTTCTCCCATGTGTCTGGAAGGGCAATGTTTAAATGACCTAGCCATGTAGGGAGAGGCCTACTGCACAGGTCATTCCATAGCATTCACTCCCTCTCACATTTTTCAGGGTGCCAATGTTGTGGTCAGGGCTGACATGTTGGACCCTGTCCATGTATTGTAATGATTGAAATATTACACCTGCTATGCAGGAGCCAATCACGTGAAGTGAATTCCCTGTGACTTGAGCACATTTTAGCTTTACCTTTTAAAGTTTCTAATTAAGTCATTGTCTTAATAAACCTCATTCCCTGAAAAGATAGATGCTGCTGGCAAAGTCTAAGATAGGAATCACAAATCAAGATCTCTCAAATAATGTACTGTCATGAATCGCTGCATCTGCTGAATACTGTACAGTTGAGTTCAGAAATCTGGAAATCGCCCAATATACCTGTGGAGTTCTGTACTAAAGGAAAGGTTTTTAAAATTAAACCAAGAAAGCTAAATCGATTTGAAGGGCATTCAAGTGACCCATCTGGATCCCATCTGAGACTGGAAAAAAAACCTAAAGTCATCCCTAGTTAAACCATCAGACGGGCAACTTTGCCACTTATAAGAAAGGGAGAGATGTCTGTGGGGAGAAACTGAAACATCTGCATGTTGTTTGCTCTTCCTCGGATGGTCCCATGTCAAATTTCAAATGCACGCTCCTGGACCTATTGTCTTGCCTCCTGTAAAGCACCCAGGATATTGTAGGGAAAACCCCACTGGTACGATGGCAGCCTCATCTACTCTAGTTTTACAGTTCCAAGGTGTCTGACTTTTTTGATTATGCAGCTTGTCTCTCTCCCCTTCTTCCTCCTTCTCTCTCCCCCCTTCCCCCACATCCCCCACTTTCCAATAACTACGCCAGTTTAAGGACACAATATTGAAAGTTGGATTTATAACTCAAACTTTCAGTGTGTGAGCGTGTGCGTATGGGTAGCAGGAAAGGTATTGACTCAAATTGCTCTGTTGTTGTTGGGTCTTCAGTGTTACTATTTCATATTTCAGTATGGTGGGGGCAAGCACAAGGTTCACATATTCTAGGAATTTTCATACCTGAAGAAACATGTGTACATATGTGGCACAACTATGCATTCTTCTCTGTTACCAGAGTGACACAGCCCCAATCGGTTACTTGCAACCCATTCCTTTTTGCAGCCATTATGGTAAAACTATCTTGGATTATAACTGCAAGTGAATGAGGCATAACTTTGCTCTTTTCGTGGTATAACAACTTCTTGCTACTTTCATACCTACAGGGGCATAGCCCCACTAAGGGAAGTGCTGGTTCATACTGAATTGTCTGCCCTGCTGTGAATACGAAGAGGCAGTGTAACAGTGTGTTTCCCAGCACCTAACATCTGGAATTATTTTTTCTCAGGGAAGGAAACTTTCACAGGTTACAAACCATGATGGAGATCTGTAAACTCCAGGCTTAAAACTGGGGTACTTCAAGGGCCAGATGCCGGGGAGTGGTATCAGGAGACAGATATCTAGTCTCGTGGGCTCCCAGACACATCTGGTGTGGCCACTGTGAGATACAAAAAGCTGGACTAGATGGGCCCTTGGCCTGATCCAGCATGGCTCTTCTTATGTTCTTATGTTCTTATGAACCCAAAAGTGATTACTTAGGTTCCTTTAAAAATGGGAAGAGCTGCCCCATATAATGGCAACCAATTTGGGGCCCTGAATACTATAATTATAATTAGCTAAATTGAAAAAAATAACTTCCCAAGTACTGCATCTTGACACTCACTGGCTGAAATCCTGTTTAGCCTCAAAATTTGCACTAATATAGGGCCATTTCATCAGTGGAGATTTGATGAGTTAACTACTCTCCAAGTTCCTTTGATAGAAATGTGCCTACTCTAATTACAACTTACTTGAGCGTATTAGACAAGAAATGAAAGGAAAAAGGCACAAAAACACTGTGGCACTTTTAACTGCTATATTTTAATGTGAGCTTTCACGAATCAGAGCTGGCTGGATCCCTCAGTGAGTTAGGGAGCAGTTGAGAGTTCATTTCCTCAATATCCAATCAAGAAGAGCCAGCCTATGCAGCCTTGGGCAAGCTGCACCGACCCAGGATTCCCTGACAAGAGTACTCTCTTCCTAAAAAAACCCTGCCAAAAACAGACTTGATGGAAAAAAATTATATATATATTATATTTTTTTATAAAAACATCATGAAACAAGTCCACTTCCTCAAACGTAAGAGTGAGGCTGTGTGTCAATCATTTATACATGGCCCCATTTACCAGTTGGGATACTGAAGGACAAAGTGATCGTGGTTCTTTAGTACAGCAGATACAAGCTGCAAATTGTGTGAGTCAATGTGACACTTCACACTCGGTAATGAATTAAGATCCCTGATTAATATTTGGTTCTTTTAAGTTGGTTTCTCTTCCTTGAAGCCTTGTTCTGTAAAAAGGAATAATGGGTTTTTGGGGAAGGAACACCAAGCCATGGATAACAACAGCGGATAACAACACAGTCATAGCATTTCACAACTGATGACTTATCAACCTTTGACTGATATTTATTCCTTTAAGATAGGCTCCTAGCATCTATCTACATTTTGTCTCAGCTTTTTCTCTTTGAAGTCTTTTTCTATAATGTTTCTTTTCCAGGATCATGACTTTCAAATGTGTAAAGGGTGCCCAGAAACTCTATTGAAACTTATTGCACTGAGCAACAGGATTTTAACCACCAATTCCTTTGCTCTGAGAATGAAGCAGAGTATGTAAATTAACACCCGTAAAACAGATAGGATTAGATATTTGGATTTTGTGTCACATTTTTCCGACTTTTCACTTCCCCAACTACAAACGGTTTCAATGCTAAAATATTCCAGTTTCAGCTCACCTTGATTGCATATGTAAAGAAACCACTGAAGGTAAACATGAACAGGTAGGAAACCATCCAGCAATTCTGATAGGGATTGTGTTACAGCAGAAAGGAGAACAAATGTGCGGGATTCATAATCTATTTGGCTTTGTTCAGCTAAAGCTTTTAAACAAAAACAAGAGACTGCAGCTCGAAGACCCAGGAAACAAACACTCTTCTTTCTGAGGTTCATAAAACACTCATTACCCACAATTAATCATAATGACATGTTGCATTCTGGGCTTTAGCTAGGAACTGGCTGTGAGTGCAAAGACTTGGCTCTGGGTAGGTTGCAATCCTTCACACATTGTGTTTTGACGGATGCAGAGCTGATTTATCAATACGCAACCGCCTGTCTTCATGTGCTGTTTCTCTTCCTTACCTCCCCCCCTTGCTCTCTCTTTATTTGATTGTGTTTATTATTTTTTCCACATTTAGTGCCATTTCCCATGCTGGATCAATCATTATCATTATAGTGTCATTACTAAGAGCAGTATTATATACACCAAGATGCTTGTATTAATTGCTCAACTAGAGAAAGGCTAAGCCACAATGCAGTTGTTGTTCTCTGTTGTTAGTTCAGGGGTAAAGCTTATAGGCCAAATACCTTTAATGTTTGAAAATACACGTTCCATTTCTGCTCTTCCTTTGTTTTTTGTTTTTTGAAGAGCAGGTGTGTGGTGACAGTAGAGAGGTAGGTAGCTGCTTATGGATTTCACATGTCTGCAAGGTGTAGCCCTTCCAGAATCTCGAGGTGGAAGGAAAGTGTTCTTAATCCTCCTCAAGAAGCATCTGCTTGAAAGTTCATTGATGTTCAGGGCTTTAAACATGATAGATACAGAAGAAGTCTTGTGGCATGTGGAGTTCCATGCGAAGGAATTTGCTGAGGCTGAGTTTTCCTGGAATGGAGCCAACGTCTTTGGATGCATCTAGAAAAATGCACTGAATTCCACGAAGGCTTATGCCAAACAAAACATGTTAGTCTTAAGGCTGCAGTAAACTTCGCTGTAGGCTTTGATGCATGGCTCTCTTTTTGTAAAGTTCTGCAAATAAATAATGACTGGACAGCCAATGCAAACACGATACTGAAATGCACAAAGAAAACAAGCTAAAGTAATTACAGTTTTGGCCAATATATTTCCACGGGCCTCACTGGAATAAATAAAGTCACACGATTCATTCTGTCCAATCACAAAAGGGCAGTCTACATAAGAAACACTTTTACTCCAAACTTAAGAAATACATTCTTACCACAGTCCTTCTTGCTAGCATGAGAAACAGTTTGCCTGGCGTTGTCATATTAAAATACTCTAAATCTAGGCAGCCTATTTTGCATATTATTGCAAATTAAGAACATAAGAACAAAAGAAAAGGCATGCTGGATCAGGCCTGTATCTCACAGTGGCCCCCACCAAACGCCTCTGGGAACACACAAGATATCTAACTCCTGATACCGCTCCCCTGCATCTGGCCTTTGAACGGCCCTGTTTTTTAAGCTTGGAAACTGCACATCCCCATCATGGCTTGTAAATAATCTTTTATATATTTTTCATCCAGAAATCTGTTCAATCTGCTTTTGAAGAGATCCAGTCCAGATGCCATCACCACATCCTGTAGCAGGGAGTTCCACCTTTAACAACAGGCTGGATAAAGAAGTATTTTCTTTTGTCTCTTCTCACTCTCCCAACCCTCAATTTAAATGGGTGTCCCCTAGTTCTGGTATTTTGTGAGAGGGAGAAGAGCTTCCCTCTATCCACTTTACTCATGCCCTGCATTATTTTATACGTCTCAATCATAACCCCCCTCAGACGCCTTTTTTCCACACTTAAGAGCCCCAAATGTTTTAGCCTTTCCTCATAAGGGAGGTGCCCCAGCCCAGTAATCATTTTAGTCAGTCTCTTCTGCACCTTTTCCAGTTCCACTATCTCTTTTTTGAGATGCGGTGACCAGAATTGTACACAATAATTCAGGTGCAGCCTTACTATCGTTTTGTACAATGGCATTATAATGTTGGCTGTTTTACTGGTATTTTCAATCCCCTTTTTGATGATCTCTAGTAGAGATGGGCACGAAACGAACAATTTTTCATTTCCGTTTTTGTTTTTTTGTTTTGTTACGTAACAAAACGACAAACGAATTTTGTCTCTAAAATGAAACGAAACGAACAGATACACCGGAAATTTTGTCATGCGTTTCGTTTCCGTTAATGCAATATGAGTGAATTGCTTAAAATCCTTTAAAAAATCACAAAAAAATTGAAATAAATAGTAACGAAACAGTAATGAAACAAACAAAAATGAAAACGAATTTTTTTGCAAAAATCCACGAAAAAACGGAAACGAAACGAAACGGACCCTACAAATGACAAACGACAAACGAAATGCCATTTTTTATTTGTGCCCATCTCTAATCTCTAGCATGGAATTGGCCTTCTTCACTGAGTTGGTACTTCCATTGAGCTGTCCACCAGCACACCAAGGTCTCTTTCCTGATCTGTCACGAATAGTTCAGAACCCATGAGCTGATAAATAAAATTTTGATTTTTCTTTGCCCCAGTATGCATTGCTTTTCATTTTCCTACATTGAAATGCATTTGCCATTTCACACCCCATTCCCCCAGTTTGGAGAGATCCTTCTGGAGCTCTTCACAAACTTCTCTGGTCTTCATCACCAGGAAAAGTTTTGTGTCATCTGAAAACTTGGCCATGTCACTACTTATCCCTGTCTCTTCAGTGAGCACATTGAAAAGCATCAGTCCCAGGACAGATCCCTGGGGCACACTGCTTTTCACCTCTCTCCATTGTGAAAATTTCGCATTGACAACTACTCTCTGTTTCCTGGATCTCAACCAGTTGTCAATCCATAAGGGGACCTGCCCTCTTATCTCCTTACTGCAGTTTTCTCAGTAGCCTTTGGTGACAGACCATGTCAAACACCTTCTGAAAATTAATATAGACAATATTCACAGGTTTGTTCAAATCGACATGCCTGTTGACCTTTTCAAAAAAAATCTAAAAAGTTTGTCAGGCAAGACTTGCCTTACATAAGCCATACTGATTTTCCTTCAGCAAGGTTTGTTCTTCTATGTGTTTTAAGATTTTCTCTTGGATGAGGATTTCTATCATCTTTCCTGGGGCAGACGTAAGGCTAACCAGCCTATAGTTTCCCAGGTCTTTCCTGCTTCCTTTTTTAAAAAATTGGTGTACTGGCCCTGTGGCCATTTAAAGAGACAAGTTGCATATTTCCATTAGGAGATCCACAACTTCATTTCTCAGCTCCTGAATAACCTCTGGGTGAATGTCATCTGGGGGTGGTGACTTGTTGATCTTCAATTTATCAATTACGCCTAAAGCATCTTCTCTTTTAACCTGTATTTGATTTAATTCTTTAGTCAAGAGGGGCCATTCGGGCAGCAGAATCTGCCCAAAAGTCTTTTGTCCTGAAGACAGATACAAAAAAAGTCATTTAATTCCTTTGCAATTTCCAAGTCCCCCTTTACCTCCCGTTTACCTCCCTCACCATCCAGAGGGCCAACCAGTTGTCTGGCAGGTTTTCCACTTCTAACATATTTTTAAAAGCTTTTATTTCCCTTTATATTTCTAGCCATGCTGTCCTCAGAACCATTTCTTTTGCATCTTGTATCATCTTCTTACATTTCTTTTGACAGAGTTTGTGTTCCTTCCCCCTCCACCTCATTTCGGGAGGATTCCCATTTATGGAAAGACCTCTCCTTGCCCTTTAGAGCCTCTCTAACTCTACTTGTTAACCAGGCTGGTGCCCTCTTAGACTTATATGAGCTCTTCTTTCTTTGTAGTATGCACTTCCGGTGGTCCTTTACTACCGTTGTTTTAAACAGGCTCCATGCACTCTGGAGTGGTTGGATTCTTTTTACCTTCCCTTTCAATTTCTTTCTAACTAGTTTCCTCATCTGAGGGAAGTCCGCCCTTCGAAAATCAAGGGTTTTTGTGTCAGATTTGCTTGACACTCTTCCCCCAACATGCATGGCAAAGGAGATTGCAGCATGGTCACTGTTCCACAGCAACTCAGTGACATTCACATCCATGACCAGGTCCTCAGTATCACACAGTATTAGATCCAGAATTGGCTGTTCTCAGGTGGGCTCCATGACAAGTTGCTCTAAGGCACAGTCATTCAGCATGTCGAGAAACCCAGTTTCTCTTTCTAGCCATGAGTTCTCATTGGCCCAGTCAGTGTGGGGATAATTGAAGTCCCCCATGATTACTATCCTGTCCATCTTAGACACCTCCATAATTTGTCTTCGCATTTCAAGGTCCCCTTCAGTTTTTTGATCTGGTGGACGAAAGCACACTCTCATTATCACATCGCTCCTTGGACCTGGTAGTTTAACCCACAGTGATTCTATGATGGAGTCAGACCCACCAGCAATCTCCATTCTGCTGGATTTTACCCCTTCTTTGACAAAGATGCCCACTCCACCTCCAGCCGACTGCTCTCAATCCCTCTTGTAGAGTTTATAGCCTGGGATTGTGGCACCCCACTGGTTCTTCGCACTCCATCAGGTTTCTGTTATGGCCACTAGATCAATGTTATCCCTAGTCACAAAATGTTCAAGCTCTCCCATCATTGCTCAGAGGCTTCAGGCATTTGTATAAAAAGCACCTATATAGTGAGTCCCCCAAAAAGGGCTGCTTGCTTGTTGTTTTCCCCCGTAGCTTCTCATTCCAGTAGACAAACTATCACATCCCATTATTCTCCCAGTCCTAATACCTACTATGTCATCACTTTGTGGTTCTCTACCCTCTCCAACCTAGTTCTGGGGTGGTGGGGGTGGTGATGAGGTGTTCCAAACCGGATGCCATTCAGCTCCTGTCAGATTTCCCCCAAGTTTCAGTTTAAAAGCTGCTCTGCCACTGGTTCCAAAATGTTCCTCAGTGCCTAATGAATCTAAATCCCCCTCTCTGGCACCACCTTCTCATCCACACATTGAGACCCCTGAGCTCTGCCTCCCTAGCTGTCCTGTTCGTGGAACAGGTAGCACTTCTGAGAATTAAGAAGTTCATTTGCATATTACTACTGCAAAATTGTGCCCATCTTAATCTCTTCCATCTTAATTATGCCCACTTCAATATATTCCAGTTTTGGCATAATTTCTATAATACTCATTGATCTAAGAGAGAGAATTTAGAGTAACAGTTAAGGTGCCAGATAGAAATCCTTCCTTTGTCACAAAGCTTACTTGGTTTGCCTGTTCCAGTCAGTACCTCTTAGCCAAACCTACATTGCAAGACTATTTTGAGGGATTAAATAAGTAAATAAATAAATATGGAGAGGAGGGAATCATATAAAGTAGGCATTATGTTACTCATGCCTCTAATTTAATAATTACATTTTGAAACACAAAAGGTTTCTAATATTTTCTTTGTATGAACCTACAGATCCAAGGAAGTTCCACATGACTGACACAATGCTGTCTGATTTGAAGGACAAATGCAGATGAAAATGAGGGCAAACTGCAGAATCACAGGGGCAAAACAAGCTGTGGTTTCCTTCAGAGATAAGGATTCACTATAACTAGAAGATATTCTAGCTAAACTTTTCATTACAACACATGCACACACAATACTTCTGCATTATCACCCAATCATTGTTTGACCACGATGTAATGATTAAAGTTTGCACTTTTTGTATGTCAAATAAGGCTTAATATTCTACTAGGTACCGCAAGATATTTCAGTGGTTTGATTAACATAGCTATTTCCCCAGAAAATGTGTGTGTGTGTGTGTGTGTGTGTGTGTGTGTGTGTGTGTGTGTGTGTGTGTGTGTGTGTGTGTGTGTGTGTAGATATAGATATTGATATAGAGGCCAGAATCCTGTGAGTTTTCAGAAAATGTTTGCATAACTTACTACAGCAATTGTGGCTTCTTTATAAAATGTTAGGTTACATTTTGGTTACACAAGTGCGTGTATAACAACTGGGATGTGTCCTGACACCTTGTCAATTAGCTGCAGTCAGCCATGGTAAGTTACACAATCTTATGCAAATGCCGATATGATTCTGGCCATAGATACATAGATAGTTCAAAGCAACGGCTAATCTAATGTGGCATTCTCTTAAATCTGAAATTCCATATTTTGCTTCCGCATCTTCTCAGTATAAATCCTTTCTAATCCCCCACCTGCACTAGCAGCTGCTTTATTTCACTGTTATGGGCTACACTGTAGTATGGAATAAGACTCATAGCAGAGCAGATATACCGGTCTCCTATGCATATTTAACAATGTGAAAGACTGCTTAACTCAGTAGGAACTACATCTCAGTATGCAGATCAGAGGATCAGGCCATATTCCCAAGACTAATAAATGCCAATAACATTCTTTTAGAAGAACTAATTTCCTTATGACATTCTGAAACTTCTGTCCAGAAGACCACAATTCACAACAATCATAAACAAAACTAGCATACAAATAATACTAGTAGTAATAATAGGCAGAAGCCTTTAATAATACCCCTCCCGTTCTTTTTCATTCCAAAGGGCCATGCTATACTTCCAAAAAATCACCCAAATAAATCACCCAACCAACCTCACAGAAGCACATGAGAGATAAAATCAAACATGTTATTTTCCTGAGACTTAGTACAATGCATCATATCAAAGCCTGGGAAAGTTCCTTTCCTAAACTACACTAATACCTCTTAAGACGAATTTAATTCATTCTATGAGTCATTTTGTTTTATGAAAAGTTCGTCTTGTGTAACGCGGTTTCCCATAGGAATTTTTTTTTTCTCAATGTTGTAACAGTGTTTCATTTTGCAAGGCATCCAACAACCGTATTCCGGGAATCCTTTTTTCCCCCCTTGTCTTATGAATTTTTCATCTTACAAGGCATTCATCTCAAGAGGTATTACTGCATCTGTCCCAAAATCTCCCAGACATTTGGGGGAGGGAATCTCTCCCCCGCCCATCCAAAGTTCTGTTTTGTTTGGCTGAAAGGGCATGCCTACCCAGCCCCTTTCTCACTGCCTCCGTCGGCTGCCTAACTTGGCTTCAAGCTGCTCCCGTAGACTCGGTCAACACCACCATACTAAGAGGCAGCAAGCCCTGGCCTGTGCAGAAGCCACCTGACAGCTGAGTGGTGGGCATATATGTACACACTCAGTAACCCCAGGTCCCTGAAGGGAGCCTGGCTGCTGTTGCTTCACAGACGCCTGCATATCAGCTGAGTGGTGGGTGCATCCACACTCAAGCAAGCCTGGCTCCTTGCAAGGGCAGGTAGGTCAGCAGTTCCCCACTGGCATGAACCCAAAACACACACCATGAACTGGTCCATTTTTGGAGGAGTTCACATAGTTCATGGTTTGTGGTTCATGGCTGCTCATGAACCATAAACCATCACAAACCACCAATCCCCGCCCCCCTCGGTGCCCGTCTCTGTCCTACATGAAAGCCCTCCCCTGAGAACTGCAATCAAAATGACAGCTTATTTGCTCTTCCTGTTCTATATGAAAAGGCCTTACCATCTGCAGAGCTTCATTTACTGTATTTGTTTGTCTTATAGCAGGCCTGCCCAACAGGTAGACCGGGGGCTACCAGTAGCCCGTGAAGGGTTTAAACGTAGCCCGCCAGCCATCAATAAACATGTGAGGAGATAAGTTATCCACCTCTACCTTCCCCACCCCAAGGACCACCACTGCCCCAGCAAAGCTCTGGGTCTGCCAGGCCACTGTCTCAGTTCAAGGGCCATGGCACAGTCCCGTGCTCTCCCTACCGGCCAGATGATTGGTGCGCCACTGTCTCGTGACCAATTGAGTTGTTGGTGCAGGGCGGAGGAAGGGGAGTGGAGGGGACAGCGAGGGCTGGGCTTCATGGGCATGCCCACCTCCTTTGCGTTGTGATGTCCCCCAATTCTCCCCCCCGGAGAATTATTTCCTCCCACCCTTCCATCCTCATCCTCATCCTGCCCCCACAACCACCTCACAGAGTCTGTGACCTGCTGCTCCTCCTGCTCCCCTTCTGAGCCATTCCCTCCTCCTTGTGCTGCCGTGGTGATGTGATTGCCCCGCTACTGGCTTGGCCCATCCCAGCTGCACAGCGAACATGGCAGAGATGAATGAGAGCTATGGGCGGCAGCAGCAGTGGCAAACAGGAGGAGAAGTAGAGTCAAGTCAGGCCCTGGGTGGGTTGGGAGGGAAAGGCACCAGCAGCCTGCACAAGCAGAAGGGGCAATCTGCGCAAGCATGCACACGCCTCCCTTGCACCCGTCCACACCGGCTCGAGCAGGTGTAAAGGAAGCATGTGCATGGTCAACCTTACCATAGGAATGCATTGAAATATGTTCCCTCCAGAAAGGATTAATTGATTTTCAATGTGTTCCTATGGGAAACCGCTGCTCTACTTACTTTTTTTTTTACTTATGAGCATATGCTTGAAACAGATAAAATTCACAAGTTGAGGTTTTAGTGTAGTAGCCCTCAAACACTGTCATCCGGAAAAAGTAGACCTCGTCCTGTTCAAAGTTGGACAGCCCTGTCTTATAGAATGTACAGTCTGCCCTTCTCCCAATAAGGGGGCATAAGGCAGCTCTCGATATTAAAATAATAGAATTAAAAGCATAAATATATATACATTTAAACATTAAATATATATACACACTAATTAAAGTACAATTGAATAATTTAAAACAAGCAGACATCATAAATTTCCTTAACTTAAAAACAGCATTCAGGAACTGAATCCTGATCATTACAAGCTTGCTTTAAAAGATGTGTCTTCAGCTGTTGGTGGAAGGAGAAAAAGGAAAGAGCTAGCCTGATCTCCCAAAGGGGAGCATATCATAACTTGGGAACTGCCGAAGAGAAGGCACTGTCTTGTGTTCCCACCAACTGTCCCTGCGCTGGCAATGGAACCGAGAGAAGGGCCTCTGTCAATCTTAAAACACTGAGAAATGGGAGATATAGTCCTTCAAGTTGTTCAGCATGTGGGCATCGGGGAGGGGGAGATTGTGTGACCTTTGGAATGGGATGAACAGCAATAGGCAGAAAATTATTTATTCTATTCTATTCTATTCTATTCTATTCTATTCTATTCTATTCTATTGCAAGGTATGTAATATCTTCTGCCTTGTATTTACTACCTGGAAGGGGCATTATTTGGGACTCATTTTAATAGCTTGTGCTCATAAACTAGTATTAATGATTGTTGATCAAAATGTTTCTTCATGACTCAAACTCAGCTGTTTGAAATGTCTGTGCCATAAGCCCTAGAGTCAGACATGTGAAATGTTGTGTATACCTCAGCTAAAGCCTACTCAATTAATATTTTGATGTGTGAGGGGTTAATTTTGAAGCATTTGTGTACTTCTAGACCATTATTGTCTTTAATCATTTTTGGAGTTGTGTATGGTTCAATTAATGAGTGGTTTATGGGATATGTTTTGCCTCATGCGGCATCACTGAATAAAGAGTTTGTTCTGTACTGGTGCTTACTGATGTGCCCTTCAGCTCCAAACTCTGCACTTATGGGAGCTTTTTAGGAATTAAACACTGCTTATCAGTCTATCATGATTCTATCATCACTTTGAAGTGATGATATATGGAGAGCGGTGGCTTTTTTTTTTTTTTTACAAAATTCTTATTTTTCCACATTATTTACGCCAGCATCGTATGATACGCTCTGCATCAAAATGAGACCATGCAGGTACAATTCTCTTTGTAACATACTTTTTTTAAATTCTCATACCAGCATAAACTCCTCGTACTAGCATAAGCCCAATTGGCTATCCTGGCAAAAAGAATGTGAAGATTTTGAAGAATTTGCTTTCTGTGGGACTGGGTGTATTATACAGTCCTTTTGCCATATCCATACTTTCTGTCAAAACACCCTCACAGAAAATAAGGTGAATTATTCTCTGAATAAAACTACTTTGTTGTTTTAAAAAATTGACATACCTTCAATACAACATTCATTAAAATACTTCCATAATGCAGTTTCCACTTACCTTTGGCCATCCCTAAATTGATTGTTTCCATGAATGCACTAAAAGCTTGTCTGCATGCATGGCTATCATTTGGATACAACTTTTTAACCTGTCATGGATGCATCCTAAAGGCATATGACCATTTGTCCTTTGGTGAGGTGCTTGACATCTGCTATTGCAGTTCTGGGACATACTCTAGAGCTGTCTAGTAGAGATGGACACGGAACAAACATTTTTTCATTTCTGTTACCGTTTGTCGTTTCCATTACACAACGAAACAACAAACGAAAATTGTGATGAAAATGAAACGAAACGAACAGAACCACGAAAACTGTGGTCATTACGTTTCGTTTCCGTTAATAGCGACACACAATGAAATGAGCTGTTTTAAATGTTACAAAACGCCCTGGACATCCATAAAAACGCAGCAATAATTATTTATATTATCTAATAATACCTACCAGGGGGGTTGGGGTCCTTAAAACGTTTGTTTTAGTCTTCTCCCATCGCGATGTATTTTTCTTTTCCCTTTAAAATGGATGTCGCCACCAGCCACAAAATGGAGGCAAGCCATGTGATGGGATCATGTTCAACCAATAGCATGCCCAGGTGGCAGACTGGGCAGGTCTGGCAGCCACAGAGGGCATAAAAAGCTCTGGCAGCCCCCGTCCTCCTTGCAGTCTCTGGTGGGAGTTAGGGTGGGATTGCTGTCTCTGCTGTGACTCTAGCTTCAGTCCTGCAGCCTCCCTGTGTGCGTGCGTGCTGCGTACCTCTCGGTGAGTACCCTCCCTTGCCCCGCAGTGCAGTCACTCTGAGGTTGCCTTGCACCCTGGGCAACACCCGCCGCTGCCTTTGCAGCCTCCCTGCATACCTAGTCTATACTGTGTCTCTGCCAGCATCCATTTTTTTTAGTGTTTTCCCTCTGGTCTGGGGCGTTGGGGGATGCCTGCGCACGGAAATGCTTTAAAAATCGTGCAAAAAGTGGGTAGAAACGACAAACGAAAAAATGAAAAACGGTAACAAAATTTTTCAAAAATTTCCCGACAAACGGAAACAAACCGAAACAGACCTCTCAACGACAAACGAAAAACCGAAACACCATTTTTCTGTTTCATGCCCATCTCTACTCTCTAGCAGTGAATACTAAGTTACCAAACAAGAAATTCCAGGATGCCATGGGATAGAGCCATGACAGTCAAAATGCCATCTAGGTCCTATAATTATTTAAGGCATTTATACCTCATGTCTGGTAATTCCTTTGAACAAATGACCTGTGGAGCAAGATGAAAGTGGTAGGAACAAAACTGTATGACTAAGACAAGGCAATTTAACAAAGGCCTTGCCTGGGATCACCTTTCGTGTGGCCGTAGTGCAAGACATAGTAAAACTGGTGTTACCTTGTGCAGTGTGGCATCATTGTGCTGGTGGATGTGGTACCACCTTAAATATGATTAGTTTTCTCTGATTTGAGGAGCCAAGATCTCTCATTAGGGCTCAGAAAGCATGCTGCTTAAAACCTGGTGAGCTGTGCCAGTAAGAGTTGATGATGCTGGGCGAGATAAGCCATAGATCTGTCTCAGTCTAAGTTAGTTTCCAATACTGTGTGTAAGACATGTATGCTATTGGAAATGTGCATGAACACCAAGTGCCATTTTGGCTATCTGTCAACCAAGAGCAGTTTCCTGCAATAGCAAGTATAACAGTCAGCTGTAAGTATCTACTTTGGACATACAGCTCTAAAGTTTCTTAGGACAGCTCTCAAAAATGAATTGCAGATGCATTTTGACTAAGTTCATTACTAGTCTTTTCAAATCCAGTAATGTTTCTGTACATAGTTAAGGAATAGTCCAGTAGGCTTGCCCTGTTACTATCTCAAATACAACACAGACTGAAAATGGCAGGCGTTTTTCAATCACAGCTGATCTGGAAAAGTGCCAGCCATTTTGTCAGTAATTTTGCTTTGGGTGCACAAATCTTCTGCGCAGCTCCTGTCAGACTTTAAATCCCAATAGATCCTAGTAAAATACTCCGCTGGAATCCAAAGTGGTGCTAAACCTACTTTATAAGCAGTTTCCTATATAGAAAAGCTTTTTAATTAAATCCCAGGATTTTTTTCTCCAAGAAAAAAATATTCAATCTCTTCACCTTAAAGATCCACTTAAAATAAAAGGCAGTTTTATAACAAGTTGCTTAAATTTTAGCTGCTTAACAGCTCTCAGTGTGGTCTTTAAATCCAGGAGGAGATTTCCAAGGGAACAAAAGGTCCGCGAGCAACCCTCACTGAAATACACAAGACCCATCTAAAGCCTAACAAAATATTCTTTAAAGGTGGCTTTTGCCCCAATAGGAGGGTTTGAGGGCTGCTTTGAGACCCCTCTGGCATTTGGCTTCCTCCTTAGAAACTGGACCTGCTACCCCTGACCAAGCGCCTTACAATGAGGAATGTACATCTCTGATGGCACTGAAAATGATTTAAAGTGATCCTTCTATCCGGGAATTACTCCAGCCTCAAAAAGATAGCAGCACTTTTTTGGTTCAGCCTGATCATAAATCAGCATCATAAAAAGGTAAAGATTCTCCTTGCACATGTGTGCTAGTCATGTCCGACTCTATGGGTGGTGCTCATCTCTGTATTCTAGCCGAAGAGCTAGTGTTGTGCAAGTCCAAGACCATGGGGCCAGCATGGCTGCAAGGAAACACTTCCTGATTTTTATTTATATGCTTTTGAACTGCTAGGTTGACAGGAGCTTGGGTTAAAAATGGGAGCTCACTCCACTGTGTGGCAACTACCATTCCTCAGACTGATGAAGCTGTTTGGATGAGCAGCAAAACATTTCAATCTCTCAAGAAAAGAAGTCCAGTTGCCATGATTCAACTTCCACATAAATTAAGACGTTTCCATCGACATCATCTTTTGCATAGTGACCTTCTCAATTCAGTGTGCAAAAGATAATGTCTATAGAGAGCTCTTGACTTATTGCAATTTGTATCTAAAAGCTATGCCATTTGTGTAACTGTGTAACAGGGTTTCAACCTAAAATTAAGACTAGACTATGGGTGATACTTTCATAGGCTGCTAGAAAAACAAAAAAAGTTGCTTAAAAATTGCTGAGCTTTCAGGAGAAGCCTCCCTTTTTCAAAGTAGGTTTAAAATCCAGGTGTGGCAAAGGATGTATTTTGCCAGGAGAGAGTTCTTAAAAGTTCACTTGGCAAGATGGATGCCAGGCTTCTTCTTGGAAGAAGCACAAAGCAGCATGTTCCATTGGGGCTGGACTTCATAGGACAGTTCAAACAAAAGGGAGTATGGTTTGAGCATCTCCTTCTGCTTACACCCATCTTCTCTCTATTGGCTCTTTGAGGCATAGAGCCCCTGATTGGCCAGAGATGGGGGATGAAGTAAGAGGTTAATACATAGGACCACATTCTCCACTAAGGGAGGAAGTTTTTGGGGGTAGAATTTTAAAAAGTCCCACTAGGTAGATCCGATTAAGACCAGATTGAACCTATAATTGGTGCACAATAAGCAGATTACCACTCCACTAAACAAAGTAACAAAAAAGATGAACAGATGATTAGAGATGGGCACAAAATGAACTTTTAGTTCATTTAGTTATTCGTTATTCATTTCATTATGTAACGAAACAAATAACGAACCCCAGAGTGGACTTAGAATAAAACGAAATGAGATCAAAAAATTGGTTTGGTTTGGTTCGGTTTGTTAATGCTGGCGCCAGAGATGTCTCCTACCTGGTGCTGGTCCTGTAGGTCCAGTCTTCCTGGCTTCAGGGAGGGCCACCAGAAAAAAAAAAGCCACCGGCCCATGCTATAGCAGTAGTGCGAGCCACGTGGTCGGCAGTTTTAAAAAAAATCAAAATCATATCAAAATAAAAAAAAAATCAAAAAAGGAGCGCCGACCCGGCCCTAGGGGTGGCTAGGTTGGCACCCTAAAATCAAGAAAATAAATAAATAAAACCAGCACCGACCAGGCCCCAGGGGCCATGCGGTCAGTGCTTGAAGAAAACAAAAACAAAAACAAAGCCCCGTGCTACAGCTGTAGCGTGGCCAGCAACCTGGAAGTAAAAAAACCCAACAACAATAAAAATCAAATAAAAATCAAATAAAAATAATTTAAAAAACAGCACTGACCCAGCCCCAGGGGTGGCACCCTAAAAAGCAGCACTGACCCAGCCCCAGGGGTGGCACCCTAAAATCAAGAAAGAAAGAAAATAAAACCAGTGCCAACCGAGCCCCAGGGGCCACACAGTCAGCATTTCAGGAAGAAAAAAGGAACCCGGAAGTAAAAAAATAAAAATAAAATAAAATAAAATAAAAGGATCGCCCTGCTGCCACTGCCACCGCTTGGTAAGATGATGATGGTGGTGGTGGTGATGATGAGGATGCTGCCAGTCCAGTTTGTGCAGTTGCAACATCTTTTTTTATTTATTTTTTGAATGTTTTTTCCCACCCACGTGCTGTCAAATTGATTAAATCACGCAAAGGAAAAAACAAATAACGAACCAACAAAACAATTTTTCCAAAAAAAATCGTTAAAAATGAAACAAACCAAACCCTAAAATGAATTGAACCAAAACGAATCACCATTTTTTCAGTTCGTGCCCATCTCCACAAATGATTGTTTGCTATATCCCCTAAATCACTTCAAATTTATAGCAGCCCTAATCACTTTTCTTAGGTACGCGAGATGTTCACTATGACCAGCTGCCAGTGAGTTTCTATGGCCAAGCTCTGATCTGAACCCAAATCTACATGAGTTGTAAAATACTTTGTCCATTATATCACATTGATTTGACAAGAAGTTTCGGCTATTCAGATTAATGTGACAAAAGTTTTAGAAGTGGCAGAGGCTTAATGAGGACAATAGACAACCATCAAAGCATTTAATGCAACTTTTTCAGGAATTGACTAATAACAGCTAAAGAAACGTGAAAGAAGCAAGAGCTTCGAAACGGAGCATACACCATCAGTGACACTGCACAGTTCCTCTCTGTAAACAGCTTGATCAGAAACTGCTAGCGTGGTTCTCATCTGAGATTCTACATTAGATCTGTCAATAAGCAAAGTCTAGCTCCCCAGCTCCTGCATCATCTTCCACATCCCTCAGGTTTACCTGACACCATGTTGCTCTGCAAAATTTGGAAGACCCACTTTCTTGCTTCCTTTTGATTTCCAAACCACTAAGCCACTTAATACAATTCAGATCAATCCACATCCAGTTTACACCAATCTGACCCATTTATGTTTTGATCTGGGATGGGCCTAATTTGGTTTGGCATTTGGCCAAATCAGTTGCATAGCCCTAGCCACAGATAATGTTTTTAAAAATAATTTTGACATCCTAATATTAAAGCAATAGCCTGCACCGGTAGTTTTGTGTGCAATGCTGCAATATATCAGAAAATGCTTTCTGTTCAATGAAAGAGGATTTCCTATGGATTTTCCTTATTACATATCCTGTCGAAGGCCATATTTCACTCTACTGATTCACCCAGGGTATAAAACTATAAAGAGATCTCAGCCAAATAAGCAAAACATACACACGTGATGCAATAGCTAATAACACACATTCATTACAAAAGTGGTTTGATGCATTAATTGATGTGTCTGGGTAGGGGGAAAGTATATTTTTGGGGATTACAGGATTTTGTGTCAAATAGCCATGCCAACCTGACACTTTCTGTACGGGGGAGGGTGTCCTGTGCTGCAAGTACACTTTTTTCATGATAATTGAACAGCAATATTTCCTAAATCATTAATTAATAATACTTCATAGATTAAAATTCAGGGCACATTTTTTTCAGATTTAGTAACATACTCACTAGAGATGGGCACTTGAAACGAATAACGAACCAACCCATCAAAGAAAAACAAAAAAAGAAATGGACATTTCCATTATGCTCATTTTGTTTTTCGTTCCTGGCACTTACCTTGCCTTGAGTACCGACGGAGCTGTGAAAAGAAAAAAGAAAAAAAGCCCCCTGCATCAGGGACTATTTTAAAAAATAAATAAATTATTTTTTAAAAAAGCACCAACGCAGCCCAGGAACCGCATGGTCAGCATTAAAAAATAAAGGGGGAGGGACCAGCTCTGACCGGGCTCCGGGGGCCGTGTGGTCGGCACTGGAAAATGTAAAAAAATAATAATAATTAATGGCACCGGCCAGCACTGAAAAATAAATAAATAAATAAATAAATAAATAAATAAATAAATAAATAAAAAAATAAATAAATAAATAAAAGAACTAGGTCTAGCCAGAAGGTTTTTAAAAATATAATTTTTTAAAAAAATTGGGGCACCTCTCAGTTGTGATTTTTTTTAAAAACAAAGCCCCCAGCATGGGGGGTTTAAAAATAATAATATAAATTTTAAAAAGCCCCCAGCCCAGGAGTGGCACAGAAACAAAAAGTAAAAATAGGGGGGGGGGACAAAATGAAACAAAATGAAATATGAAATACGGAATGATTTAAAAAAAAGGTTTCAAATTAAACAAAATGAAATTGGGGGGGAACAAAGGAATATCTCTACCCTCCATGGCTTGGGACCTGAATACCTGGCAGAGCGAATCTCTCAGAGATCATCTGAGGCCCGACCTACTAGAATGTCGTTGGTGCTCTCACTTCGGGTGGCCACGCCCAGAGAAGCTCGGAAAGTGGTCCCCCGCAACCGAGCCTTCTCTGTGGCTGGTCCTGTGCTTTGGAATCATCTCCCAAGTGAGTTGCGCCTTGCACCGTCCCTGCCAGCCTTCAAAAAAGCCTTAAAGACCTGGCTCTTTCACAAGGCCTTTGGTGACCTTTAATTTAATTAATTTAATTTTTCCCCTGTATTTTATCCCGCCATCTTGCCAGATAACTCTTATTGTAGTTTTATTTTTATTTTTATTTTTATTTTTTATTATGATTATGATTATGATTATGATTATGATTATGATTATTTATGATTATGATTTTCTTTCTTTCTTTTTTCTACTATTGTTGCTTGTTACTATTGTTGATGTTGTAAACCACCCAGAGTTCCTTCGGAAGATGAGTGGTATATAAATAAATAAATAAATAAATAAATAAATAAATAAATAATAAATAAATAAATACTCACCTAAACACTTTAGAACTGTTTCTGAGAAACTGATTTTGAGAAGAATGCATAATGGCATAGTGAAGCCATCCATAACTGAGCTTTGGTAGGATGGTATCCTGGGTCCCAGGACATCATCCTATCACAGTTTAACTATGGGCAGCTTCTACATGTCAGGTAGGTTGGTTAATATTGCCTTTTGATGCCCATCCTCAGATTTACCATCAGTCAGATCTTAGGGATGGAACATAGATTGCAGAACCTGAGTGTTGCTTATACTTGAACCTGACCTGCACCATTGCAAAAATCATGTACATTAAGAAACATGTGTCTTCCAAAGTGTAAGAGGATTTATGTCCATTTTTGAAAATTATTCAAAATGATTTTATGGATTTGCAAAAGGATATAAAGATAAGCCTAAATGATTGTGCAATACCTGAAGTGAGAAATTTCACAAAACCAACATTGAGTGAACTCAAGTTGTGAGCAGAGTCTTCACTGAAGAACTGCAGTTTAACCACTGAGCCATATAACTCAGTTCTGTGGTCCTGACAAAGTCCCTCATAGGCAACCTAGGCAGGCATGTTTTCCAGCTTTGTCTCCCAAAATGGGACAATTGCCTTATTTCCATATTTTTGCACCGGAAGAACATCTACTTTGACCAAAGACACAGGCCCACAGAGAACAGAGTATGAACCTTTTAAAAGCAAGTTGGGAGACTGGTTATCTTCCTGAAATAGCTGTGGGAGCAGCAAATATTGGCTCCGCTTAAGGTAGCCAGACCTAAACACTCTGGAATTTCTCAGCATTCAGAAGTGGAATGAGCATAACAAGATAATCTCAAGGAGTGTGACACATGGTAATACGTCAGGGATCCAACAGAGGCCTTGTGATGTTTGTTAAAAGGATCACATTTGAACTTTGCCCTTAACATTAATTTCTGTTTCAATTGCATTCGAAGCAGACAACTAGTGACACATCTATGTCACTTAACGGAAAATTGTCAACATCATATCCTGGTTTGGCCCGTTACAATTCCTAGCATCTGGAATGTGGTGGGCTGCCCTTTTGTTACAAGCGGCAAGACAGAGCATCAGAACTCAGCTATCATCAAACCGATCTGGAAGCTGTCAGATTCAAGCTGTGATTTGTTCCATCTCTTTAATTCCTCATATGTTTCCACACTAGCATCTCAGATGCAAGCCGGGCCCTCCCCTAGAGACACGGCATGATGGTACCATTGTTTTTAAAGAAAGATGCTGTTTAAAAAGACTTTGAAAGCATCTCTTTCACTTTACATCTGAGGGCTGCAAAGGAAAGAGAACCTCCACCCACTCATTTCTGCTATATAGTATTTGCCCTGGCATATGTTATGGATGCTTAGTAAGTGGACTTTACTCATTTTCTGAAGCATCTTTTTTCAAATTGTGGGGCAAAACTAACAATCCTTAAACCCACAAGTCCCTCTTGCTGCCTCCTTATTTTAGCTGAATCATGACACATCCTCTGTAGCAATCCAGAAACAGTGGCAAGTTTTACAGAGAAGCACAACACGAAAGGGATCAATTCCCTAGAATTTGTCACCCACCTCCCAGAAAAACATGATTTATGTTGAACAGGCCCTGTCTGAATTTTAATAAGTTGTTGCTATGAATGAGATTCTGCTCTTTCCAAGTATTGTGCCTTGGCTTAGGAGTAAAAAACCCCACAATGTTGTACAGTATACTGGGTTGGTTGATAAGTAGCTCTTTAGATCTGGTTGGACTGCAATTGCTACCACTCCTAGCCAGCCTAGGCAACAGTGACAGGTGTGATGAGGGCCATCCTTTAGCAAGGTGTAGAGTATCACACATTCCCCACTCCTGATGTCTCTTGTTTGTATAAGGTTTGTTTTCTTGTTTTCTAACACTATGTTATGTTGGAGTCACTCTGTTCAGATATTTCAGAAGTTTTCCCCTCAGGTTAATACTCTCCTCTTCCCAAATTCCTCATAGGCAAAGATCTGGTGGGGTGTGTGTGACACAATGGGGGAAATGGGAATAGGTAAACTAGCATTTCTCTATCCACTATAAAAGGATGAGAAGGTTTAATGTGGCTTTGATAGGACCATTTGGTGTGATATTGAAGCATGTAAGACAGGCCTGCTCAAAGTCCGGCCCGGGGGCCAAATCCAGCCCGTCAGGCCACTCTGTGTGGCCTGCGGCTGGCTGGCCTGCCCCTCCCTTCCTCTCCTTTGCCCCATTTTTTTTAAAGAATCTTCCACCAACACTGACACCGCCATGAAGCGTGAAGGGCTGGGCCGGCCAGCTGGCTGATGAGCAGAAGCTTGTGGGACTGGGTGGGCGGGTGAGGGGGCGGGCCACCAGCACCACCGGGAAGCTTGTGGGGCTGGGTAGGCTGGCCGGCCAGCTATCATGCGGGCTGCTGCCACTGGCACTGCCGGCAACCATATGAGGCTGGGCACGCAGGCGGAGGTGGCGCGCGGGCGGGCTGCCACCACCAGCACCGCTGGGAACCTTGTGAAGCTCGGCACGTGCACGCAGGGTGGCGCGCAGGTGGGCCGCCACCACCGGCATAGCCGGGAACATTGTGAGATTGGGTGCACGCTTGGGGCAGTGATTGGGCAGGCCGTGCCACCGGCACCACTGGGAATCTTGGGTGGCTGGGCGGACGGGCAGTCTGCCGCCACCGGCACCGCAGGGGAATGTGTGGGGGTGGGCAGGCCAGCGGGCCTCTGCCACCACCAAGGAGCTTTCGGGTGGGATGGCGGGCGAGCCGTAGCCACCGCTGGGGAGCTTGGGGGGTGCAAGGTCGCACAGATCGCCTCTTCCAAGGGGCAACCTGTGGCCACAGCTCCTTGTGCTTCCTTTGGTCCCCACCTTCCTTCATTCCTCCCTCCCTTGGTCCCCACCTTCCTTCCTTCCTCCATTTGTCCCCACCTCCCTCCCTCCCTTCCTTGTTCCCCACCTTTCCTCCCTCCCTTGGTCCCCGCCTTCCTTCCTGCGGGTGGGGTTGCAAGGGGTCAGTGCGTGGGGCTTGCAGTGGGGTGGCAGGGTTGGGCAGCAACCAGCCCCTGACACATTCTCAGCCACTAAATCTGGCCCTCCTTACAAAAAGTTTGGGCACCCCTGATGTAAGAGAAGACCTGGCATTATTTTCCACATGATTAGCTGTAGCAGCCCAAATGGTTAAATTGTATATGAGATGAGGGTGCGACTTGCAAACCCTTTTTGAAAAGAACAGAGATGTTCTGTTGGCAGGACACAAGTTAAAGCAAATGGGCTTTACCCATCTGTCAATGGGTTGGTGTTTCAGATGTCACCCATGCAAACAAGGCAGTGGTGTCTCTTAGCTGCCCAATAATAAAACAAAGCCAAGCCAACTGGCAAAATGCAAACTGAGGCAACTTCTTGTTCGAACACAGAGTTGTCATCTTTTCTGCTTAAGGGTCCACTGCTTCTAGATTTGAATGGCTTTGGGCACATATTTCCTCAAACAGCATTCACAGGATTGTTGTGAGGAGAAATTGTAGAGTAGAAGAGCCCAGTGTGCTACCTTGAGGTTGGCAGAGGAAATGGAATGTAACTAATAAACAACTTTATGAAGGAGGACATAAGAAAATTTATGACCTGAAAGGACAGCGGCATGTGACATTTGGTCAGACTAAATGGAGTGGGAGTCATTTCCCTGGGGATCTAAGAATGACAGCTCACAGAATGGGCATGTGTATTCTCAGCCATTTTGGCATCCTTGGAGGTCTTCCTGCTGCTGCAAACTATAACATTGGGAAGAAAGAGTTTGGCAGGACCGTGGAAATGCTCTGTTCTACACCATTCTACACTGTGCAGTTCAACTTCTACTCAGGCTCCCCTGCAGCTACTTACATTACATGGTGCTTGTTCTTGAGAAGGAAGATGCTTTCAGAAAAGACTTCATCTGTTCAGCCAACAACAGTGACCTTGATATATGTGTTTAGCAGCCCACTAGGAACATATAAACAATGGCAGCAATGGCAGAAATTGATACTTGATTATTAGAAAGCTGGAGTCTAAGCAGAGCTTGGAAATAGTAAGTTACAAGCAACAGAATGTTCTGTAATCGTTGCTTTAGGGACAATGTGTAATATAATTAGTAGTTTATATACTTACTCTTAGCTGTAGCATAATTACTTTCACAAATTACTTTATGAAGGGTGTTTTAAGGCAGTTTCCCATGGTTGATATTATGAGTGATATAAAATTGATATGAGTATCCATTATAGAATTATGTAACTTGCATCAATTATAGACCACAAGAATGCTTCCTCTTTGCATGTGTCTTGTATGTGTTTGTAGCTCCCAGGTATACGATCTGAATTGGCCAGTAAAAGGCACCAGAGCATGTCAATTTTGACCAACCTGCTGTTGACCAACAACATCCCAACCCATGATGAAGCAACCATTCAGTGATAATGATAGCTGCAAACTGATGGAGGAGAAGTGGTGGGCCATGCAATTAGCTCTTTTAGAATGTAATAGCCTGAGCCTATTTGGGGAGGGGGCAGAGATTTATTTATTTATTTATTTATTTATTTATTTATTTATTTATTTATTTATTATGGGACTTATATACCGCCTGTCTTCCTGGTGGGGAACTCCAGGCGGTTTACAACTATTAAAAAACAACAAATTACATAGACTAATAAAAGTAAACAAATAGAAACAACAGATCCAGGATATAGCAATGGCGATGGCGAGGAAAGAAAAAAAAATCAACCAAACGCCTCCTGGAAAAGATGGGTTTTCAAAGCCTTCCGGAAGGCAGTGGGAATGGCTGTGGGAAAAGAGAACTATACAGGAGGCTTAGCTTCATAACAAATTGCCACCTACAGAAAATCCTTGTTCTGCTGAGTTATTAAAGCAAAGGTGCCCTCTTCTTTTTTTTCCCACTCAACCACCTTCGGGTAAGGAAAAGGGGAAAGGTGACCCAAAACAGCTGTGGAGAAAAAGTGGAATGGAGAATCTGGATCTTCACTCTCAGTAGAACTCTGTTGCTCCCCTCCCTCTGCTTTGTTTTTCAGGTGCCAGTGAAAACCCCCTATCTGTTTGTACAAACATTTTTAGCACCCTTATCCAACCGCACTTTGATTGCTGCTTCCTTTCTATCCCTGTTATTGCCATTTTAGCAGATACTTGTTATCTGTAGCTTGAGGTATTTACTGTATAATATCACATGTGTGCAGTTGGTGATACGAGTCTGCAATTTGATTTTTAGCCATGTTTTAAATGTCAATTCTTAGGCTCCCTGGGCTCTTGTGGGGGAAAAAAGGTAGGACACAAAATAAATAAAATGGGTAAGGTGGGATAGGATAAGAACAGACAGGAACACTATAAAGCTTCAGCTGCTATACACCATGGCATCCCACCTCATAGCAAGGATGTGGGATTGCGTGCCAACTTAAACGCCAGAGGAAGAAGGCTGTTTAATGTTTCTTCATTGCAGGATATATGGGCTGTCACAGTAGCTTCCCCTGCCTTTCTTTCACAGGCTCTCTTATTCATTGCTCCTCTCCCTGATGTGCTTTGATGAATAATCAGTTTTCAAACCACTTGGGTTCAGGTTCACTAAAAGACTGTATTGTCCCTCCCACCCCCCACCCCCCCCCCCCAAAAAAAACCTGCCTGGGCTTTGGGACCTGCATCAGAGGTACTCACTTTGATCCTATCACCTTTAGAGGCACATTTGGGTGAAGACAACAAGTGAGGCTTTTCATTGGCTGCTCCCAGATGAGGGCACATGTCCCAGCCAAAGGAGGCTTCTGGCAGGAGACCTCCCAGATGACTTTCTGATGGCACACACACACACAAATCTTCTTTAGGCAGGTATTTGGCACCTGACAGCTCAGGACATGGGTTTTGAAGGAAGTGATACAGTTTTATCCTGTTAACTGTAATTACTGTTTTTAAATGAAATGCTTCTAAATAGTTTTAAGCTATCTTGGCTACAATTTTGTTCTGTTTTTAGGCCAGCACAATGCAAGCAGCAAAGTTTTCCAGGGTGAATTTCTGCAAGTCAAGATGTCAGCATAGGGATTTGCTGCTGCATGCCAAGTTGCAGGGACTGTGCACAAAAAAGCAAATGTCTATGCCAGTGATGGCGAACCTATGGCACGGGTCCCAGAGTTGTCACTTGGAGCCCTTTCTGTGGGCACCCAACATCACCCCTTCATAGCCACTTGTATTAGTAGGTTAAATTACTGTATTGGCACTTTGCAAAAAAATTAGTGGGTTTTGAATTGCAGTTTGGGCACTCGGTCTCTAAAAGGTTTGCCATCACTGGCCTATGCTGACTTCTCAACTTGCAGTGATTCACTGGTTTATGACAATTGTATTAGGCTTGCAGACATGACTAATAGGACAGCGCCTCTTCCCTTTTCAACATGACTACTGATTTAATCATATTTTAATATCTACAAATATATTGTGGTTTCTTAATTATATTGTAAGCTGCCATAGGTCCCAGGGTTTCATTTTGCTTTGCTTGGAGAAAGATGCAAATGAAATAAATGCACTAAATCAAGCAGGGGTGCAAACAGCCAACAATGGATGGATGTGAATGGCAAGAGAAGCGTCAGGAGAAGCTGTGGCAGCCTTATCTCTGTCTACGTTGGTATAAATATGGGGTGCTGGAAAGGCTATGCTCAGCATTTGTCCTTGCTGGAGACAGGAAGAACAGCTTATATCTAATTAATTGTCTTTTTCTGAGTAACAAAGGAATGAACAACCTTAGATTCTGGTCATAATGTAGAAGGAATTCCTTTACTCACTTTGTAACTAAATATTTACTAGTTATTATGGTAATTACAGATAATTACATATAATTATTATGGCAATTAATCTGGCTTTCCTATAGACCAGCAGACTGCAAACTGATGCTTTTAAATAACTAAGTGTAACGTTAAATTATTTTTAAAAAGAAGAAGATACATAGTTATTTTTAAAACATTAGGACTATATCACAATCTAGTAGCTAGTTTGAACCTGTGGATGCTGAATCAGGATGCTTATAAAGAGCAACTTTATAAGATCTGGTCTTGACCTCTTCGAAATTTCTGGCCTCAAGGAGGATTAGGATTGGGGAGGGGTTAGAGAAGGAAGGAACAGTCCTAAGTGGTGTAAATTATGGACATTCTGGATTAGCAATAATCTCCCAGCCAATCAATAACCCTTGGTGGTGGTATAGTTATGCAGCACACCAAATGGTGTATGCAATAAATAAACCACTCTCTTCACCTCCAGCATGACCAATAATACCATCTATTTTAAGGAAAAGGGAGACACAAACAGAGAGAAGCAAAATATTTGTGGAATGATTTAAACAAAGCAGGAAAAGAGAAGTAAATCCAAGGAATCGCCTGCCTCACACACGTATCCCTCACCCACCCACCCACAACCCTTCTCCTCCAATATGATGTACTATGTGTAGTTTACGAGGGAAGAAGAGGCAAGATCGATTCCTGGCAATATCTGAGTCTGACGTACCCTCTGTGTAATAAACTGTCCCACAATTATATGAACAAGGTGGTGGAGAGGTGAGGGTGGTTTTTCCCCTCTCCCCTGACTCCAAATAAACTAAATTTGTATCATCCTGTCAGGCCTGGTTCAATATTATGATACTGGTGTGTCTGTGCGCTTATTCCTGCAGGACAGTGAACTTATTTTCTTATCAAACCCTAAGGCAAGCACTGAGGCAGCAAAGTCATTGGCCTTTGTTTTTCTCCTTCAAAGCAGCTCTCTTCTTATGTGGGGCCAGCTTTGTTCACTCCCCTGGTCTCCTCCTTATATTTTCCTTATGAGGGTAGAGCCAGTAGTGAATCGAACCAGGGAGAATGAAATTGCCGTTTTCCCCTCAGCCCCACCCTGTAAATGTCTAATGTGTGTTCAGAAAGATGGCATTTTAATTACTGCGCCACACCAGCCTGTGTGTGTGCACACGCACACAAAGCAAAATCTCTCTCTCTCTCTCTCTCTCTCTCTCTCTCTCTCTCTCTCTCTCTCTCTCTCTCTCTCTCTCTCTCTCTCTCTCTCTCTCTCTCTCAGGAGAATGTGCCTCCCATCTTTTTCTCTCCACACACACCCCTGCCACACATTTCCCCTTGTTCACTAGCTACTTGTCTATGCAACCTCAAGAACACGGGGTTGATTGGAAAGGTCTCTCTCCTTGATAACAACAATTCAATGTGCCTTGACATTTTAATAGCCTGCCAACGTAGTGAACACAATCGAGCTGAGCAGTGAAGCAAAAATCATTAGATAAGCAAGATAATCTAAACGAAAAATCAGCCTTGACCACATTTCCCACTTCTGGGGGCACCTTGTGGACTATACCACTCAGTCACTTGGCAAGTTATTTATATCACACTTTAACCAAGCAAACAGCTCTAAAACCTTTCAGCTGCATTAGCTTGTGTGGAAGGATCTACTGTTTATTATTTTTTCATCCCACTGGTGGAAGGAGAGCCCCTTTCACTATCCGAGGCACCACCCAAGCTTGGGCTTAAAAAGCCTGCCATCTGTTTTGCAACAGGAAGTCTTCCTGACACTGTTGGACTACAATACCCATCTTCCCTTCTTCTGGGCCATGTTGTCTGAGAGTTGGGGAAAATAATGGCCCACAACAAATTCACAGGCTCTCCAACACTCTTGTGGGCTTAAAGAAAGAAGCAACACTATAAAAACTAATAATCTCTGGGCATGTGAAGAATGCTCTGCCATTACCATAGCTGGAGGAGGAGCCATATCCAGTCCCTACAGTGAGATGACGGGGGTGGGGTTCAATCATGAAGGAGGTGATGATTCATGCTATTAGAATGGGATCATGATCCAAAGGAGCAGCTGTGCAGAAAAAAAGGCCACCGTTTCAATTTCTACCCTAGTTAGTGTTTGTTTGAATTGAAGGGGAACCTCCCTCAGAAAAATGTGACCACATTCATAAGCATTGTGGAACAATACCGACTATTCGGCCTCAACGGACTTTTTAAAGGAAGCAAAAACCAGTGGGGGAGGACAGGACGTTTCCCAGTGGAAGATACCCTGAATTGGTGGCAGGGGCACATGTGTGTGTACAAAGCATTGCTGCAGGTCAGCTGCATGACAGAAGAAACCCTTGTCTGGACTGGAAGAAGTCTAGGCATGTTTTGCGCCTTTTAGGGAGAGGCATCCAGAGGCCAACACTGCGTCCGGGGCAGGAGAAACCTGAGTGCAGGCATGCTCAGAATATGGAAGAGGGATTATTTTTAATAAGACTGCAATTCCCACAATCCCCAAGGAAATATGGCTTATAGCTAGAGGCCTCTGGGAACAGTTGGTCCAAAAAAAGTAACTTTTTCGTATTCTAGGCATAGCACAGGAACATTTGAAGTCAGTGGGGATTTGTAATCACCTACACCCCATGTACCTGCCTGCGGGCACACAGACCCTGAGACCTTGTTGCTTCCCTGCCCACACTCTCCCTTTCTGCCATTTGCCCCTCCACGCCCTGCCCTCCTTCTCCGGATGGAGGGAGATGCTGACTTTGCAAGCTATTCACTTTACGGATACGACCCTCAGAGGGGAGAAACCTTCTCACAAGCCCAGAACTATGTTATCATCGTTATTAAGGAACTTTAAAAGGGAGCGAGGAAGAGAAGACACCGCTGGAATTGCAGGCTGATTGTGATTGATGTGTTCCTATTAGCTCCTCAGTGTTATCTCTCTGGATGGCAAGAACAGCCAGTGGCTTGTAACACAACAGATTACCTGCGTTTTCAGCCCTCGATGGATGTTTAAATAAAATATAGTCCCTTTTAGCGAGAAGCTCATTTTCTCACCGAGGCTCCCAGCCTATTTCATGTCAACTCTGATTCGCTGTGGCTCTCCTCAGTAAACATGTCTTATCATTAATAATTCTTTACAAGACCAATTTCAGGGAGTCTCTCTCTCTCTCTCTCTTCTTTGTCTCTCTCTGTGTGTGCGCGCACATGGCCACGCATACGGACGGCACGTCCGTGGGTCTCTCTGCCGCATCTTGATATCACTTTGGGCGCCCAAGGTGCTTCCTTTCAGAATTTCACCTGCCTTGCCAAAGATGATTGATTACTCCTTGCCGACTGGGTGTCCAGCTATACCCAACAAATGACTTTGGCCCCTAACAGCAGGCCTTGGCCAGATAGAAATCAATATTTCACCATTAAAATCTATCAGAGAAGAGTTAAGGCACCATCTGTCCTTGCCGCCTTTCCATGGTGTGTGAACATTAAATCCGACACTTGTAGTACATGAGTAATCAATATATAGTAGTTCACAGATCATTTGTGGTCCCCTTTTAGCAGTGATGGATGCTTGGAAGAGTAGTGATTCATTTTGTCAGACCATTAAACAAGATTCTGTCCAGTTCCTTCCTGATTTCATTTAAAGGATCATTCTTCACAGTTCATATGAGAGGAACGGTTTTACCAATCTGCCTCCATTTCAATAAGTCACTTTATAGAGATTTTGTGTCCTGTAGACTGTAAAAATTCTGGAGAGATAGTACAAACATACCTCTAAAACTATTCACTGCATGACATATGCATAAAGTGTGAAAAACTGAATGTAAATATGTTTACCTCTTTATCTACAAATATTGGTTTTAACTCTCCCAGTGCCAAGAGCAGCTGAAGTAACATGCAGAGAAGAACTGAAGGGATATTGTGAAGCCAAGGATGGCAAGATGATTAAAAGAATGATTGAAATGACTGTCAGTTCAATTACACAGATTTATGGATGGCCTTTTCTTAATCACTAAAAGCAGGTAATAGCATTTGGGCTTGTTGCTTTTGGCATTGAGTAGCTTTGTAATTACTATTAATGGGCTATCATGGAATATATGCAAACATGGATATGGATTTTGTACCCTCCCTATACAGAGGGCTCTGGACCAGTTACTTCTTTAAAAATATGCAGGGCATGAATTACACATCAGATTAAACAGTTTCAGTGTTAAAAGCTCACTTTTTTTTAGACCTTCAAGAAAAGTTGATTGCCAGGTCTTCTGTGGTCTTCCTTGTTTTCTTTTTTGTTTATGTGTCCAGGGCATTGCAGTCTTTTGGATCTGATGCACAGGGAGTTAAAAGTTTGTTCAATTATAAAATGTAACCCCACTAACGGAACACTGAGCCATGTTTTATTAGCAAGCTTTCCAATGTTGAGGAGTAGACATGGGCACGACTTGGCGAAATTCTCGTTTCCGTTTCCGTTTCTCGTTTCCGTTACGTAACGGAACGAAGAACGACAATTACTCTGCCAGAACTCGAACTCGAACCGACTAAAGAAAAATTGGGTCTGATTTGTCGTTGTCATTTCTGGCATCACAGCGATCGCGCGATGCCAAGCGGCACAGAAAAAAAGTTTTTAAAATAATAATAAAAAACGATTCCCGGCCAAAAAAGCAGGCGAAAATATGCCTGCCTGAGGGCACCTACCAGAGGGGTGGTTTCTGGGGGGGGGTGTCCCCGGCCTCCCCCCTCCTCTCCTGGGCTGTGCAAAGTGCGCATCCTCATCAAGTCGCCAATTCGCCAAGCGGCGCGGCAGAGAAAAAAAGTTTTAAAAATAAATAAAAAACCCCGATTCCCGGCCAAAAAAGCAGGCGAAAATGTGCCTGCCTGAGGGCACCTACCAGAGGGGTGGTTTTCAGGGGGGGGTCCCCGGCCTCCCCCCCTCTCCTCTCCTGGGCTGTGCATCCTCGTCGTCTCGCCAACTCGCCATGCCATGCGGTGCGGGCGGGGGATCCAAAATGGGGCGACCGCAATATTTATTTTGAAATAGCATGGTCCAAAAACACACCAAAGCACCACAGAAACATGCAAAAATACCTATTTTAAAACTGCCTGGATTTTTTTCAGTAGCAGCAGTGGGTTTTTCTTGCAACAAAACGTCTCCATTGATTTTATTTTATTTTATTTTTATTTTTATTTTTTTACACCTACGCAATGATGGGCTGGCCATGGGAGTGGACCATGCAAATTTTTGGAGCCATTCCACCAATTGCATGGCCACTTGGCCAGGTTTTGACCGAGACTTCTGGGATGTGCCAGTCGGGCATAAAAAGCCACTAACCCTAGCCCGATCCCTAACCCTAACCCTAACCCTAACCCATACGCCAGTACACTGTCCTTCTTAGTGGGTCAGAGAGGCACCCAGAGGTGCACCCCAGTAACTCACCCTAACCTTACCCGTAACCCTAAGCCTAGCCCTTGCGCTAACCCCTAACCACTAAGCCAGATGTGTACTCGCATTGCACTACAGCAAGTACACTTCCCTTCTTAGTGAGTCACAGGGCGCCCGTAGGGGTCCTCTCTCACTTCGTTCCCCAGCCCAAGTGCACTGCAGGCAGTGAGTCACAGAGGCACCCGAAAGAGAGGTGCCTCTGCCTGCTGCAACTGCAACTTAATGGTATGCATATCCAATTGGCTATGCATGCCATTTTGTAGCAGGCCAGAGGAGGCACCCACCCCAGATAGGTGCCTCCAGGAGCCCGCTTTCCCTTCATGGCAGGCCAGAGGAGGCACCCGCCCCAGAGAGGTGCCTCCAGGAGCCCGCCCCCCCAAAACCAGTACTAACGACAGACGAAAAACCAACAAACGAAATGACAAATTTTTGGAAAATTTCACAAAAAACGGAAACGAGCCAAAACGGGCCGGCTCCGACACACGACAACTCGAAACGTAATTTTTCCTGGTTGTGCCCATCTCTATTGAGGAGATCTGAACAGGGCTGGTGATAAACCTTAAGAATGGGGTTTAACACATAAAACCAGCTTCTAAGGCCATTCCAGGCCTTTTAAATGTGGAGTCCTCACATGGGGACAAAACCACCTCAGCAAGATGTGGGATTTATTTGATAGCAGTCCTCATGTGAAAATCATGGCTGCATATGGTTTGACCATGTACTCAGCTTCTTTCTTCTTGCTTGACACCATCACTGGACTTACAGTACAATCAGTGTGCCAGAGACAGTCATGTAAGAAAAGAATTGTGTTTAAGAGTTGTTTCATCAGCCATTTAGAGAAGACATCGTTAAAGTTGTTTACCTCTTGACACACTTTGCTGGTTTGGGGCCATTGCCAAACACTTAGCTTCTGGACATGGTAGCCTCTATCAGATAACATTTCCACAAGCAGAGAGCGTAGGTTGAACTATGTAATAAATCTGCCAGTTATCTCCATAACTGCTGCTAATAGAAATACAGCCAGAGAACACAGACATGTTGTTAGTATTCCACAATTATTACCCTGTCCACAACTACCACTGTAATTGTGTGCCTATGCAATTACATACCTTATTGTAGTACTCCTTCATCAAGGGATAGTGCACAATAAACATTTAGAATGATCTTGAAAGTGACCTGTTGAGATTGATTTAGGGTTGTCTATTTGTAATTAATCTCTTTTCCCAATATTTGGGAAAAATACATATTAAATGTACTATTGTTTACATGTAACTTAACAAAGGAGAACTGTACTCAGTGGCAAGATCCGACCCCCCTCGTGGTGCCACTGGAAACTCCCTGCCCCAAACAGGGTGAGCTGAACTATTCTTTTTGTGGTATAACTAACTTTTCAGTTACACTGACTACTCTTCTGGGAACATGGCCTCACTTGATGGAGGTGAAACAGCATCACACAATTTAAGAGAATATTTGTATAATACGCCTATGGTTTGTAACATTTGGATCCCCCCCCAAGATAACTACTTTATTTATTTTTGAGAATCAGGAAATGAAAGAGTTAACATATGGGAAACAAATAACTGTAATATTATATTCCTGTTACAAACTTAGAATTGTAATTAATTAGCAAGTTTCCAAAATATTTTTAAACTTATTGGTAGTACAGTATAAGTCAGTTCAATCTGGTGGTTTGACTTTCCCTTTTATTAAACATTTTAAATGCATGGGGGGTGGTTCCACACCAAACGTGCAGTTGGTGGATTTTGGTACTATTTTTTTTTTTAAGGAAAAGACACAACATGTAACAAAATTCTCATCCATTTTTACCATCCGAGTTTGACAGGTACAGCCATTGCCAGCAGCAGGGGAAGACGTGGTAACATCCCAACAGAGTTCAAAAACAAAGCTGAGAATCCTTACAGAGAAAGTGGTTGTGGTCCTAATTCACCACTAACATGGTTGAAAATGCAGGTTTGAAACTAAGCTGTAACTCTTAGAACTCTAGACTTAAATTGACAAATCAGTTGCTTTTGACTTCTCACACATTTTTTCCTTTTTCAAGCCCTTTCCAATCAAACATGAACAAACTTGCTAAGTTTTTAGCCCAGGAAGCCTCAAATGCACTTCTTGTGGATGGTTTGGATCTTGACCGGGACAGTTTGACCACTTCCATCTGAATTTAGCCTGACAGTTTTCCACAGACATTTATTCTATCTCAACAAGCATTTCCTAGGAAAGAGGATACATCTGTATAATATGTGTTTCTTTTCCAAAAGATCTTGCTGCATTACATTATATTTAGCCCATGGTTTGCCTGATTTCTACACTGAGTTTTTGTCAGTATTTCAGTGGTATCTGTCAGCCACACACATCCCAAGTGCTTTTCTTTGCATCATCCACTTTCTTTACACTTATCCTCTGCTCTTCTTCAAATCATCTGGTACTATTACTTCCTGATGGGATCATATAGGTCATTTTTCATTCATTCGGCTTAAGTCCTACTCTTCCCATTCCTTCATGCAGAGGATGAAACATATGTTTGATATCTTTTTCTTATTTGCCATGAAGAGAAAATGGCTTGACATGAGCGTTTAACAAATATATTGCCAGGAAATGGAGTTTGTAGAAATGCTATTGCAGCACCCAGCAACCTTTACTATACCTGTTCCTGAATGATCCAGTCAGAACGTGTCTGGCTGATGTTTCTGTGTTGTTAAAAGCAAGTCATTAAAAAGTGGCCCATTGGTATCAGGCTTTGTCAAACAATCCACCATGCCTATCAGATTAGATTTAGAAAGCTGCAGATTAGAAATACAGTATAGAGATATATTGCTTCTGTTTGCGCAACACACATCATTCCTCTTGTATTTCTGGTCTTCTTAGTTATAGTAAGTAACATTTGAATGCTGGGAGAGGAATTGAAAAGATGGGAAACGTAGCAGTGGAAATGAAACATGAAATGCTGTAGAAAGAAAATGGTTTGATGGCTGAAGCAAATTGTTACTCTCAGCTATAGAGTAGTTGCTTAGTTTAGCAATACTCTTACTAGCGCCAGCCTATTAAATCAATGGGGATTTAGTGAGCAAACGCCTCACATTTCATTGAATCAAATATGCCTCCTAGAACTGTGACTTTAGTCTAGTAATTTGTTGTTACAGTAGGTCCATTTGAATCAATGGAACTTATGGAGGAATTGATTCACCAAATTCCCATTGATTCAGTGGGCCTGGTCTAGTGTGATTTACTAAATCAAGCAACAGGATATTTGCTATTGAATCACTAGTTTTCATAAGTAGAGATGGGCACGAATAAAAAAAATGACGTTTCGTTTGTCGTTTGTCGTTTGGAGGGTCCGTTTTGGTTCGTTTCCATTTTTCGAGAATTTTTGCAAAAAATTTGTTTTCATTTTCATTCATTTCGTTACCGTTTCATTACCATTTATTTCAATTTTTGTGATTTTTTTTAGCATTTAAAGCAGTTCACTCTATTGCAGTAATGAAAACGAAACTCACGACAAAATTTCCAGTGTTTCTGTGCGTTTTGTTTCATTTTTGGAGACAAAATTTGTTTGTCGTTTCGTTGCGTAACGAAACAAAAAACGGAAATGGAAACGGAAAATTGTTCGTTTCGTGCCTATCTCTATTCATAAGTACAGTATTGTCTTATTAAGGTTCCACTGCTTCCCATACCTACTCTAGTTTCAATTTGTAAATGGATTTAGCCCCACATTTCTTTTAAAGGCAACAATCCAGACAAGCAGTGAGTTTCTTCTTATAGTCAGATCAACATTCAAAGCTTAGGTCTCTCTGTGTGATAATCTTTGTCAAAAATATCAAAGAACAAGTAACAGTACTTAACCATCGCTGTTGAGGCAATCACCATCCTGGAGCTTTTGCATTTTCCCATTACATTTCCCATCCTCTTCATTCCCTTTTCTGTATAGGTGAGAAAGTCACCTATTGAGGCTGTTCACCATGCAGCTAAAGAAGTGGACTACCACCCACTGATGGTAAAAGCCAAATAAAACTTGTTAGTCTCGGGTGCCACAAAACTCTTTGCAGTGTTTGATGCAAGGGATAGGAATTTGGCATGGCTACCTCTTTGCAAGAAATCTCATAATACATTGATCAGTAATTTCCTTTCTCTCCCACTTGGTGCATGGGAGTGAAGAATTGAATGTGGCTTAATTAAAAATGAACAAACTTTTTTCTAATTACGCAATGAATAAAATGGTTCTGGCACCAACCTACAGAACAGACTGAGATAAAAGTCTCCTCCACTAGACCACCCCTTATGTGGTAGTTTGCTTCAACTGGCACTTGCATTCACTCAGAGACTCTGGCAGAGAGAAAGACTGTTTTGTTTACTTCCATTTCTTCTTAGATTAAAAACAAACTTCATAGTTTGTAAAAATGTTAACTTGTAGCATCACTGAGTTTAGCTGGTTAACTTGCGTCATGACTGACTTACTGACTGGCTGCATAGCTGATAGAAGACATCACTCTGTCTCCTTCTGACAGACTCCATAACTAACACCAACAGAACCCTGACTGGGGAAAAAGGTAGGGGAAATAATCAGAGGTAGAAATGAACCGCCACATGGTTGACAGGCATCCACTGCAGTCCAGAAAAGTCCCTCCCATCCAAACCCTTTCAAAGGCATCATATGCAGAGGTTCCAATACATCCAGCAGTTTGTAGCCTCTGAGTTGTTGCCTTGAGGACAGGACAACAGACTGTCCCCTAACTCTGTAGTCTGGCCAATAGCTACGAAACCAATGGGCATCTTCAGCAGTTCCATTTCAGGCTCTCTCCCAAAGGAATTTGACAAGGTGGGAAAATAGCTGTTCTTCATGTTTTCTGATAGTTCTGTTATTTTAATCCTTATGGCACTGTGACAGTTCTAGCTTCTGTGTTTAGTGGCCATAATTCTCATGTGCACATTTGTACTGCAGTTTGATTAGGTTTTACTGAGTTACTGTGTGTGTGTGTGTGTGTGTGTGTGTGTGTGTGTGTGTGTGTGTGTGTGTGTGTGCGTGTGTGTGAACAGCTGTAGAATGGTTCTATATTTTCTGAGCTATCTCAGAAATGTACACAAACAAAAAGTGGTAAATAAATACATGACATATTGCAAGTGTATCTGCTTAAGTGCAGCCCACACTGCAGTATTAACCTAAGAACTGGCAGGAATGCCACAAGCCAGTAATTCCTTCCCTTCCCTGCCAAAATTAGTTGCTGGCTCCTCTGAGTATGCTTTCTAGATAAGCTTCAAGAATCTTTCTTTTGGAATACTGTGTCCTCTTTTGTTACTTCCATTATAACTTTAACTGTTTCTGGTGTCCGATTAGCTCCCCTTCAAATGTCACATTCAAGACACAGAAACTGGGAGCTGGCCTTTGGCCAAACTTTCTCAAGATATAACCCAGGAATATCATCAATAGAGGATACCACATAAAATTTCATATGGTAGTTTATGTGTGTGGATGCAAAATTACAGATTATTTTTATAGTCTAGGTATAATAACAAGGTGTCTCACTTGAACATTAGGGAGTACTTTGTCTAAGCACCTTGTGTGCCTGCTGAGTCTGCAGTCTGGATGCTGCCAATAAATGGGCAATTTCAAGACTGGGGCGGGGTACAGAGATCACATCACACCCCTATTAAGACAGCTCCACAGGCTTCCAATCAGCCATTGGGCACAATTCAAAGTGCTGACCTTAACCTACAAACCACTGTATGACCTGGGTCCTAGCTACCTCAAAGGTCAAATCTCACAGTATGAACCGGCTCGGGTGTTAAGGTCATCAGTAGAGGCCTTAATCTCCATCCCGCCACCCTCACACGTACATCTCGTGGGAACCCATGAAAGGGCCTTCTCAGCTGCTACGCCCAGACTCTGGAACTCCCTCCCAGTAGATTCCAGGACTGCCTCATCTCTGCTGTCTTTATGGAAACAGGCAAAGACCTTTCTCTTCAGGCGAGCTTTCCCTGAATGAGAGACCACCTATTATGTGTCTTCTATATGAATCTATATGATCACATAGACTTTGCGTTTATAACCAGTTATAACCTTGTGTGATTGCATTGACACTATGCTTTCAATGTTAGTTTCCATCACTCATAACGTTTACATGGAATTTTACTTTCTTTTTAACTGCTCACCTTCTCTTGTAGCTTTAATGTAATGTTGTCTTTTAATGTCTCTCAATTTCCTGTCCTCAGTACTTGAATACGTCTTAATTGTACAGAACTGTATATTATCCCTCATTACTGTAAGCCGCCTTGGATCCTTCTCCAAGGAGAAAGGCGGGGTAAAGATACTCTAAAATAAAATAAAAATAAGTAAAGATCCTTGCCTTTCCTCCTTGTGTTTTTCTAAGTTTTAGTCAGCCCTTCAAAGGATTGCTTTCTGTCAACCTTTCAGTTGGAAAAAATGTCTAAAAGGAGGCACATGAGCATCTTAAGCTTGTCTAGAAGAGGAAGAAACCAGAGGGATCCATAAAGAGGAAAGGTGGAACTAATCAGAGCCTGGCAACATTACACTTGTAGACTCAAAGGCTATTTTGGGTGGGGTTTCTGGCAGTTCTAGACCAGAAAAGCAATTTTTCAAAACTCAAATTCTAACAAAGTTTGCATAATCACCATTGTGTGCCTTCAAGTCAATTCTCACTTATGGGGAACCCTTTTAGGGTTTTCTGAATGAAGAGTACTCAAAAGTGTTTTACCCTTTCCTTCTTCTGGGGGTGCCCTGGGATTAATGCAGCTTCCCCAAGGCCACACAGGTTGGCTCTACTCACAAGAAGCACCCTGGAGAAATAAGCTCCCAATCTCAGGCGTGCAGGGAGATATCTAAGCCACTGAGGTATCCAGCCAGCGACAACAGCTGCATAGTGAACCATCTCATGCTGCTGCTTGTTGAGAACAGTACCGATGCAGTGTAAATCATATATAATCATAATAAGATTAGGGACCCCACATGGTAAAACTATTATGTGCAAATAAACTGAAACCTGTCATTCCTCTTTTGAATAGCTTGATCAGCTGTACTATATTCAGGCACTCACATAGATATACTGTTTGGTTACTTCACAATATCACCTGTAACTCCCTTGCTGTAAATTCCCTTCCAAGTACAAAAGCCTGCTTGTCGGTGGAGGAGTCTGTAAGGTAACAAGACTAATCAGGACTTCACCATGAGAGGAAATGCAACCAATTAAAAGCTATTAAAGAAGAATTTTATGGCACCCTGCACAATGAGGGCCATTATACCTAGTGGAAATTAATCTTAATTATTTGTACCCGTGTACATACATGCAGAGGGAAGCAACTCACATTAATCTACATTAAAGGTAATACATTGTTGCTGTATTATCTATTCAGAGTCAGAATTGACTGCTGGGCCTTGCGTACATATCGACGGTGCTAAGCCCAGTAATTGAAGTGCAGCATGTTCCAAAGACACAATTTGTTCCATGTGTAATAAATCAACGGGTAGAATCTTTTACATAATTAAAAACAAAAGCAGAAACAATAAAACACAACAATCTTTTCAGAAAGCTGAGAGGAGAAACAGATGTTATAAAGGACTGTGAAACACTTTTAAGGAGGCCCTCAGCACATATAAATCTGTGTTTCTCCTCGGTTTTAAATAGCAGCAATTAGGAAGCGCCAACCATTGCACTGTTATACCATGTGGTTAATATTGCTCACTCATGATAGCCTGGATTATAGGATTATCGGCTCAGCGGTTCCAGGGGGTTAGTTATGTTGTCTGCAAGCCGAAAAGCTGTGGCACGAGAAATAACGAACGAGGTGTTCCTTGCTTTAGATTCTCACCTAATGATCAGACACATGCACAGCCAGCTGTTCAGGATACAGGGATCAGGATAAATAGAGGATGCAATAAACTCCAGCTGTTTGGCTCTGCTGTTACTCTGCTCAATTCAAGGACATTCTTCTTACCAAGAAGCAGGCTTTGTGTCTGCAGAAAACAAAAGATGAAAATCAATTCCCATTGATTCTTTCTTTGGGGAATAGATTGAGATACTAATATCCTCTTTAAAACAAACAAAAACACACACACACTTAATCCTTTGAATGCCTTAGTGGTGAAAATCTTGCTTTATTTCAAGAGGGCCTTTGCTGCCAAAATGCTCCAGATATTCAATCCTTAAAGAACCAGACCAAAGGGCCATCCGGTCTCATGTTCAGTATCCAAAACGGTATCCAATCAGATGCCTCTGAGAAGCAAGCAAACAGGATGTGACACCAACAACTGTCCAAATCAAGTGGTTTGGACTTGAATGTTTCATTTAACCTGATGCCCTTCAAATGTTTGGGACGTCAAGTCCCATGAAGCAGTGGGAAACCTGGGGAATAAATATACTGTACAGTATTTCAATTTCCACATTAGGCTCATATTAGGTCAAAATGTGCAGAGATCCCATGGATTCATTGAGTCAAGAAGGGCTGCAGTAGCTCTTTGGCAGGGCTTATGCTTCAGCCCTGCCCTCAAGAGAGCCTTGATTCTGTCTTGGGCAAATTCAAGGAGGAGGACTTGAAAAGGGTCCTGCTTGAAATGCATGTGGGCTGCTTGGAGTACCCCAATATAAACCTCAACAGGCCAAAGATCATGCCAAGAACAAAGCCACTTTCTACATCTCTGTCCTTGGATTTTCTCCCGTAGAATGTAACTGGGATGATGAGGAAATTGCACCAACTCTGTTGACATTGCTTTGCCTCCTTCACGATCGAGGCCTGCTCAGGATTTTCTTTCTTGAGCACACTGCATAGCAACACTAAAGCAGTCAAGAAGAAAGAGGTGCCCGAAAGGGGCCTGCCCCACAAGGACTGTTGAGTAGACATGCAAGAGACGAGTGCAATTCTGCCTGCCAGCGAGGCCGACAAGTGTCTGGCATTAAGGTACACAATTAGGGAACGTCCAGGGGAATGGTTATCCTGAACAAATAAGAGCATTTTCCCTCTCCTTTAAGATTCATTGGTGACATAGAGAACCAGTTGAAATATGCTGCTGCTGCTGCTGCTGCTGTTGTTAGTGGCCTATAAAGGTATCTCCTACAGCCAAGTCTTGCAGTTGAAATATAGTTGATGGACACTCCCTGTTTTGAGCCCTGTTTATTATTGTCATCTTGGCTGCCCATGTTCTCTAACAGGACACAGATGTACCGCCCAGCTGAGTGTTTTGTTTTGTTGCCCTTTTGCTTTGGTTTTGGCCCAAAGTATCTGGAGGAAGTTACAGGAAGAGACTCTTTGCCAAAGGAGACCAGATGAGTGAAGCCCCCTTCTGTTTCACAAACTGGGTCAGCAATAGCTCTGAGGGGTACCGGTTGAATGTTTTAATCTAGACCCAATAGACCAGTGATGGCGAACCTATGGCACGGGTGCCAAAGGTGGCACTCGGAGCCCTTTCTGTGGGCACCCGACATTGCCCCTTCATAGCCACCTGTATACAGGTTAAATTACTGTATTGGCACTTTGCAAAAAAAATTATAGTGATATTTGAATTGCAGTTTGGGCACTCGGTCTCTAAAAGGTTCGCCATCACTGCAATAGACTGTGGCAATACTTCCTAAAAGTGCCAAAGGGAGGATTGCAAGTCTTGTTTTGTCAGGACTTGTAGTGTAGCAAGGCAGCTAGTGAATTCATTTAACTTCATCGCTGCCTGATAGAGTTGGGGTTTTTTTTTTGTGTGTGATGGTTGGATCATTTAACTTCATCTCTGCCTGATAGAGGTTTTTTGTGATGGTTGGATCAATTGTTGGATCAATTGTTTCAGAATATTCCACAAAGTGACCAGCATTTCTGTCCAACCGGACATTTTGCCCTGAGGTGAACATTCAGGGGCAAGCCTCTTGGAAGCGCTCAGTGATGGAAATGGTTTTAGAAGCCACTTTTCTCCCCCTATCATCCAACTTGATGTAATGTCAATGCAATGTTTAGGTAGCCTCCATAACGCAGTGAGCTCAAGCATATGGCTAAGGAGCCAGGTGTCAGGAGTTCAATTTCCCGCTGAGCCTTGTAGGAGGTGAAGCAGCTTGTGTGGCCTTAGATAAGATACATAGTCCAAAAGCACTCCCATGAAGAAGAAAATGGTAAACCACTTCTTAGAATTCTGTGACTAGAGTCACCAGGAAGGCACATATTGTAATTAAATTTATTCCATGTGCCATTACTTATATTTCTTAAATTCCCCCAAATGCCCTAGCCATAGGGAAACTAACATTTTGTGAGGTATTAATTTGAATCCTATTCAATTGATCCAGTGATTCAAATTAATCATAAGAGCAAAATAGAAACCTGTTAACATGACTCCTTCAATGAAGCAAGCAAAGGGAGACTGCAGACTCCTCACAGTGAGTGAAGTACAAATGTGTAAAAATACAATTATTTGTAGTTTTTTGTCAATATGTAGGGCATGACGGATATGCCTGCTCATGCAAAAATGAGCACAAGCCCAGTTCTTTTGCTTTTGTCAAAGAAATAAATATGGCTGTTGAGCAAGGAAGAACAAACCACAGCTGGATTCAACTGAAAATATCTCAATCCAGTTAGATTGGTTTAAACAGAAATATCACTGCAAGCTGCCTTGTGCCTTTCAAGAGCTCTTGCTAGCTACCATTTTCCCTTTTTGATTCCCCCCCCCATTTTTTAAAAAAAATGATTAAAAGTTTTTGTTTTTAACTCTTCCGGCATGGGCTAAGCAATCCTTATTTGGCTTACTCCTGCTATCATCATTGTTAAACTGAAAGAGTCATAAACCAACAACACCAACAACTAGAGATGGGCACGAAACGAACAATTTTTCATTTCCATTTTCGTTTTTTCATTTCGTTACGTAACGAAACGACAAATGAATTTTGTCTCTAAAATGAAACAAAACGAACAGAAACACCAGGAATTTTGTCGTCCGTTTCGTTTTCATTACGGCAATACATTGAACTGCTTTAAATGCTAAAAAAAATCACAAAAAATTGAAATAAATGGTAACAAAATGGTAACGAAACAAACGAAAACAAAAACAATTTTTTGCAAAAATTTGCAAAAAACGGAAACGAAATGAAACGGACCCCCTAAACGACAAACGACAAACGAAATGCCATTTTTTTTATTCATGCCCATCTCTACCAACAACACCAACAACAATAGTTGGCATCTGTGCAGCATTTTTGAGTGTTCGAAATGTTTCCTATGCATTCCCTGGTAAACCTCATCAAAGGGATGAAAAACACGAGTATTCTTGGATGTTGCTGGTTTGCAGGCTCCCATGATCCCTTACTATTATTGCCGATGTACCTTATAGAAACTGCAATACAACACATTTGAGGGGGACACATGTTGCCCATCCACCTAATAAGAAGCCAGTGTTATTATGGCAACCCCTTTGTCTTGGTGAGGGAGTACAATACGGAAGCTAAGAGAAAATATGCTTTTTGAGCACTAACTAATAATGGAGCTATGACATTTCCCCTCCTCAGTAGGGTCACTTGAAGCTTCAGAGAGTGCTGGAATAAATCCAGAAACCACTAATGAACACCAGTACCAAATGTTAAGTGTAGTTTCTCAGAATGGAAACTTCAGATTCCATTTTCCACTTTCTGAAAAGAGGAGGAGTTTTCAAAAATAGACACCTGGATGATCTGTTCTTTTTTCCTATTCCCTTCATCCTGTTAGGTCAGGAGTGGAAAAGCAATTTTTGGGTAGCAGGTCAGATACCCAGCACTCCAGCCTGGTACTGACATCGTAGATATGACCATAGGGTAACACTACAACTTCCCATGTCAAATCTCTAGCTGAAGCTTCCAGGCAGCTTTCTGTTTGTGTCTTTCCTACATGGAAGAACAAGAACAGACAGGAAATATGCACAGAGGCTCTTACCCCATCAAAGTTGTACCACAGCAAAGTAAAATGTGTATTTTATTTTGTTGCGGTCACATGGTACCACACACGGCAAATGCGTCTCCACGGACGCATTTTAATTGTTCATACCTTATGTGATCCCATGTATGGGGTCCGCATCAAAGTTTCGTTTTCATTCTGTCGGTATACCAATATATTGATTTTCAGCTATTGTCCATGCAGGCGATCGCCACCCCCGCCTTCTCCTTTTATAAAAAAGCCACGGTACAATTTCAAGGCATCCTCATCTCCCTTGAGTTCCTTCCTTCTTGTCTTTCATGGTGCCTGTGGCTCTGCAGGAGTGCCAGAAGACCTTGCTAAGCCCCGGAACTGGCAGCCAGCGCACACAAATGGGCACAGAAGGTCGCAAGTTATCGCTTGCTCTCTTCCGTCAGGTTTTAACCAATAAATTCAAGGGCTAATGATTGGAGGAGGAGGAGGAGGAAAGGAAACAAGCTTTGCTTTTGGGGGGTGAAGCTTGCTGGTTTTTCCCAATCACCTGTCAGTGGACAACCAAGGGGATGGGAAAGGGCTGAAAGGGTCCCGCAGGAAGAGGCTGCCGGAGTGGCAGCAGTAGTGGCTTCCAGCCTCCCCCAAAATCTTTGGCTCCAGTGCCTCTACCTTGTCTCGGCTTCTCTCCTCCTCCTCCTCCTCCTCCTCCTCCTCCTCCTCCTCCTCCTCCTCCTCCTCTGATATACTGCAGAAAGTACTTAATATATATATATATTCACGGGAAGATGCCAAAGCGGGACTGAAACAGTTGTGCTAAGGATTTGGGAGTTCCAACAGGCTCATGTTCCAGTTTAAAATCGGCACCGGAAGAGCAACAAGGATTTCACCACCCCGAGGTCAGGTACTTGTAAAACGTGCTGGGTCACACTTTGGGGAGCGTGGTCACACTTTATTTTTCTTAAAGCATGATGGACCTGGGGGAACAATTTTAAGATCCGCATCACAGAGCACTTTCTAGTGCATCAAAGTGGACATGGGATAAGGGCCATAAAGAGTTGACTGGAAAGCTTCATCTACCCCATTACTTTTCCCCATTGGGAAGAAAGTGGGGCAGAAGTGCTAGGCCAGAGTATCTGATGCCAGTACGTGTCCCTAAGAGCCCTACAGAAGTTTATAGATCTCTAGAGAAAAATGCGAAGCCTGTGTTTGTTACAGCTGGCATTTTCCCCAGGAAGAGATAATTCCCGAATGAAAGCAGATAACCATTTCCAAACATATGAAAATCCATTGGTACATTAAGGTAAAAGTTGCTTCATTGTTGCAATAATGACAAGCCACATTACCTTGTCTACTTCTATAAGCTTAATTCATCTACATTGCTTCTATGATCCACATGCCATAAAATACTTCAACGTTTCTGGGAACATCCAAAAGTCACACAACTATGAAAAAACTGGATGCATAAATGATTTAAAAACATATGAAAACACAATTCAAGTTGCAGGTAAATGCTTAAGTCAGATTTCAATCCAAAATACAAGACATACCAAAAATAAATTTAATTGTATTCTAAAAGTTTAAGGCCTAAAAAGGCACATTGAAAAAGCAGAGATTACAACTCTAAAATATATCATTAAAAAGTAAAAGACGTTTTAGATTTAAGCATTCTTTGTCCTTAAAGCATATTAACGGTCACATATGGAAAAAAAATTAAGTGCTCACCCAGCCATACCAGTTTAAATCTATGGAGGGAAATCCATGTTGACCTTGTCTACTTTGAGGTGATGTTCTGCTTCTATGTGTTCTGCTTTTTTATGACTGGTGCCTAGTATCAGTATTGTTGGTATCCAATATGTGTGCTTTGTCATCTTGTCACACATTCATGTGAGAGTCTAGGCAAGAGGTTTGTTGGAAGTTTAAGTTACTAGAGCTTGTGAAGGTTACTTTTGGGGCATACTTGCTGGAACATTTTGGAACTGTAGTCCAGAAAAGTAATGTTCCCATCCTTTGGAACATATACTTGTGAAGGAAGATGAACCAATTGGCTGCAGCTGGAAGCTTTTCTAAAAAGGACACTAGATGGGTGGTTTTTTGCAGACTTAGAGTCCCTGAGCACACAGAGGCACAACCCTAAACATATCTTTCTGGATGGCCACAGATATCAAGGAAAGATTTATTTCCAAAGGGGAAAGACAGTAGCCATTGAATTTAAGGGCTCTTAGGCATCTGGAAATGAGACTGTACGGTAATAGGGTAATTCCAAAAACAATATACAGAAATACAAGCAGTTAAAAACACAATTAAGTTGTTCAATTGAAAACAGTTCAACATTTGATAAGAGCAGACTAAAGAGAGTTGCTAGAGGTTGTAGAAAGGACCATTATGCCATTTGGTACATTCTTTGCATCCAGATTGCACTTGTGCCTCAAGCAACCCCATTTGGTCCAGCTCAATCTGTTGTCAGTTTCCATGGCTGGGATCCAATAGTTGTTGTGAGTTTTTTGGGCTGGTTGGCCGTGTTCTAGAAGTTTTTCTTCCTGACGTTTTGCCAGACTCTGTGGCCAGCATTTTCAGAGGCCAAGGAACTCAGGGAACTAGGAATTCTCTCTGTGCTCTGGGGTACAGAGTGAGTGAGACTGGATTTTTTTAAGTTGAGGAAACTACAAGTCTCACTCACTTTATAACCCAGAGAACAGAGAGAAATTCTAGCTCCCTGAGCTCCTTGGCCTCTGAAGATGCTGGCCACAGAGTCTGCAGAAATGGCAGGTAGAGAAACTTCCAGAACATGGTCAAACAGCCCGAAAAACTCACAACAACTATTATGAAATTATGTGCTCTTGTTAGTTTTTTTTTGTTTTGTTTTCATGTTCTATTCAGATAGTGCACATACATGCAATATGATTTTTTATACATACATACATATATAAATTGAAAATGGGCTAAGAAGGGAAATCGACCAGATACTCAGGCTAAACTCAATATCACCTTTTGGTCTAAACAAGGAAATAGATTTCTTGCTATTAGTATAATTCAGCACCCACTGCTTCACCGATTATCTAACTGTCCTTGACTCGTTGGCCAGCTGAGAATAAGTAGTTACTATGCCCCTTTTTTTGTATTTGCACTCTGGATTTATGCCGGATCTGGCACACACCAAATGAGAAGCAAAAATTCCAAAAGCTTACCATGGTATATATCTTAAACACTGTCATTTCCCTCTACTAGGAATTTATTGATCTTATTATATGCATATTCATTATTAATCCATGCTGTTAACTGTATAGAGATGAGAAAAATAGTTGTAACTGTCCCTATCCAGATGTTTTTAAATGAATATATAGCTTTGTCCTATGCATAGCTCCTGAAGAAGGCTGCAGCTGGAACACGCTGAGACTGAGCTTTTAAAATAAGAATAGTCTACAATAACAATATTATCATGCATCTTGAGACTCTGTCTAAATCCAACTGTCAGTCCAGCTAAAGGAGACATGTTGAATGAATGGGACTTGTTAAGTCAATACTTACTGTACATCAGGGGTGTCCAGACTTTGACCCTCCAGATGTTTTGGACCACAACTCCCAGAACTCCAAGCCTGTATTGCCAATGGCAAAGGACTGTGGGAGTTGTGGTCCAAAACATCTGAAGAGCTAAAGTTTGGACATTCCTGCTATATATACTTACCATTTATTCAGTGGAACCCAAGTTGGTACTTACAGTTGGATTTAGTTCCATATGCCACTTGTATTTATTTAAACCCAGGGGCCCCAATCCAATTTTTTTTGTGCTCACTAGAGCATGTGTTTTTAAAATTATGTGAAGTGCTCCCCCTGTGATATGTCAAGAAACTGATTGTGTAACACAGTGAAAACTGGGCATGTGATGACTGGCTGAGAAAACATGCTGGTTATGTGGGAGCCCCTACTTACACTATTTTTCATGTATAAGACTATACTTTTATCTAAAATCGTTAGACTTAAAATTGAGGGTCGTTTTATACATGGAGGTAAGCCAAGGAGAGAACTGTGTGGTTGCAAAACTGTAATTTTGGTTTAGAAAAATGGGGGTCATCTGAAACATGGGGCATCTTATAATCAGAAAAATACGGTAATTCCAAAAACCAACAGGACTGTAGCAAAGGTAATATTATTTCTATTTTAAGGTAGTTTGCCTTTTTGACCAAAATTAGCTTAAATGTTATCCTCCAAAGAGAGAGACAGGGAGAGGGACTATTTCTTATATAATATATTTATATTTAAAATATCACATTTTTCTGCCACAGAAAACTTACTTTTGCAAACTCAAGAAACTTGTCATTGCAAGCTAATCATCAAACTGCTAAAGTTACTGACACAGAGTGTTAAAGTCTTTGTAATTCATTGCATTCCACAGAGCCACTGAAAGCTGGTCTGGAAGCTCTAAAGTGCTGATAGCCAGAGTTAAAGGCTTTCATAATTCATTTTATTATACAGACAATGTGTATTAGTGAAGCCATTTTTCATTTTAAAGTCATGTAAAACCTTGAGAACTTCCCAAAACTCTGAAAAGATCTGCACAAGAGGAAGCCTATGGAGAAAGACAAAAAGAGTACCTCTCGCAGGGAAGCATATAAAGAAAAATCCATCACAGGGGACAGAAAGACCCTTCTCCACTCGTACTCCTGGAGAACACCAGTTGTCGAGTAGGTTGGATGTCAATCCAGTCTAAGACTGATCACCAAGGCAATGGGCCAAGACACCACCTACCCCATATCCCTCTCACTGCAGGTATATTCATTAAAGAAACCTTTCTGGCTGGCACATCAGTAGATGCTTTTCCTTGGCACAGAGAAGGAAGCAGCAGGAAATGTTTAGGTGGCACAATTTATGGTTTGTGGTTGTTTCCTGTCATCCATCTTAGATCTGAGTAGATAGGAGCTCAGAAGCTCCTTTCAGCGACTGCAAAGGCACACATGTGTAAAGGGTCCACAGGAGTCCCCACAGGCTACAACACAGCCCGTCCGTGGTTGAGTCATGCTTTGGCTGTAGAAAGCCTCATGATCAATAGGATGGGAAGGGAGGAAGAAAATGTATATCTGGAGAAACATACGAGGAATAAGATTAGTTCCACTGAGGAACCAATAACTTATTACTAGAACAATGTTGGTCTCTCCCATCTGGATGTTTTCAAGCAGAGGCTGGATAACCAGAGTTTGGACACAGTACGTTTTTAGTCTAAAACTCCCAAGATCCAAGCATCAGCATGGCCACTAGCAAAGCTAGTCAGAAGATTCAGAAAGCTATTGACCACATGACACCTTTTCTAAGCTTTATGAACAGCCATCTGAATTGTGTAGCACCAAAAAGCATATGTAGTTTTCCGCTCTTAGGTTGAATTGCTCATATCTAGAGGTACAATTGTATGTGGCATATATATCTGTGAGTGGCCATGTACATATCTTGGGATGCACAATATGTATCTATCTGGTTTATACCTAAGAAAGATGACACAGTATCAGTCCTTCTCTTCACACAACTAAGGCCAGGAACTGATGACACAGTAGCTTCATCGCAAGAAGCAGAGCTGACAGAAGAAGTAAAGAATGTGCAATTATCCACCCAAGATTTGTGTATCCCTGTGTGAGTGCACAGCTTCACAAATTGTAAACATCCTCCTTGCCTTTGATGATTACACATGAGGATGCAAACACCAGGCTTTGCTTACCTATTTATTAAGCAAACATTGCAACAATTGTGGAGAAGAATGTGTCTCTGGAGTGCCAACGGTTTTCCAAGACCACTTTCTCCTTGTGAAGTTGCAGTCACCTCTGCTTCTGAACGAAATGCCATTCCAGTGACTTCTCATTGTGCACTTCCCTTTTTGACATTTTTAGGAACCCTGGTCCAGCATCTCAGCCCAAGTTATTTTCAGGAAGAACCTTCCGTTTGAGTCATTGAGTGGGGTTACCATATTTACTCCATCCGAATGATTGACAAGAGCAATAACTCGATCTCCTGGCAGTTGTTCCCTTTCCTCCTCATTCATTCTTATTCCAATTTCACTGCTCAGTCAAATTCGTAAGGTTGCTTTTTGTGTTGGGTCCTCCCCCCTCCCCCCAAAGAGAGTGAGAGAGACTGCAGTGTGCTGCCAATGTAATATAATAACACTTCAGCTGAAGCTTGAAACACACACTCATTGAACTGCAAAGGAGATGACAAAGTGTGGGAAAAGCTGGCTTTACAGGGGACAAATCATGCAAGGCGTGCAGCAAACAATAAAAGTTTTATGGACTATCCAGTGTAGCCTTTAGGACACAATAAGAAAGCTTGAGGATTAGCTTGGGAAGGGGGAGAGAAATCACCGAGAAGCAAAACTGATAAGCTCTGAATGCTTTACGAAAAGGAAACGGCTCCATAGTCAGACACCCTGCTTCACGCATCTGGAGTCCCCTGTCCAGAGTTCGGAAAAGTTACTTTCTGAGCTAGAACATTGAATTCCCCTGGTTAACATGGAGAGGACTGAGAAATTCTGAGAACTGGAAACCATTTTAAAAATAGCTCTCTCTTACCCCTACCCCCATTCTGCTTGAATCTCTGCCATTTTTAGAGCTAGAAGCTCCAATAAAGCTGCAATTTTATATATGTTGTTGTTGTTCAGTCGTTCAGTCATGTCCGACTCTTCGTGATCCCATGGACCAGAGATCTCCAGGCCTTCTTGTCTTCCACTGCCTCCTGGAGTTTGGTCAAATCCATGTTGGTTGCATCGATGACACCGTCCAACCATCTCATTCTCTGTCGTACTCTTTTCCTTTTGCCTTCAATCTTTCCCAACATCAGGGACTTTTCCAAGGAGTCCTCTCTTCTCATGAGGTGGCCAAAGTACTGGAGCCTCAGCTTCAAAATCTGTCATTCCAGTGAACATTCGGGGTTGATTTCTTTCAGGATGGATAGGTTTGATCTCCTTGCAGTCTAGGGGACTCTCAAGACTCTCCTCCAGCACCACAGCTCAAAAGCATCGATTCTCCGGCAATCAGCCTTCTTTATAGTCCAGCTTTCACTTCCATACATCACTACTGGAAAAACCATAGCTTTGACTATCCTGACCTTAGTTGGCAAAGTGAGCCTTCACAACACTGTTCCCAGCCAGGATAAGAGGTCCACGGCGGATACACTCAGACATTCTGTAAAAACAACTAGACCACAGCATAATGGGTGACAGAACAAATTGCAGCACTCTAGTTTCCAGGATAGGTCTTCATGTATTTTCTTGCTATATGCACACTCCTTGACACTGAGTAGGAATTCTGGAGTGAAAGCAGCATTGCTCTAGTGGTGAGCAATCTACCACTAGATTTCCAAATGTTTTCTTTTTCAGTTGATTGCAGCAGCTGGAGGCTCCCATTCCAATTCGAGTCCACTGCTAGAGGATTGTTAGTATATTTTTAATTAATTTGGGGGGCTGCTTTCTGTTTTCAATGCAGAAGAACCTTTCCTCAGTGTCTGGATTGCTTTCACTGTAATGCTTTGGGAAACCTCAATAGAGGCATTGTGGAAGGGTTGCCGACCAAGAGAAATGCCATCTGCCCCAGTTAGGAGCAGGTGCCCCAAGCAATCCTGTTTTGGGACACTCCCTTTCTAGAGACGTTCACCTGTGAAGGCAAGCAAAGCTCTCAATCACACAGGGAGTGTTTGGTTTATTGCTTCCACTCTAGCCATGAGAATGAAATGGTTAACAGCACTGTTTTACTAACCTGCCCAATCCGCTTAGGTTGCATTTCAAATTGCTACCCACTTTATGAGAATTTGATCATGAATGAGACTACAAGGAGTTGTTTCCGTCACAGTTATTTTTCCCTTAGGCTTGTATTAATGATAGCTGTCGCTTGTTTAATTCAGCATTTTAGTACAATATATGATATTAATAAGGGAGCCACTTTAATTTTTAATATTTTAATATAAAACATTTGTTAGCCCTTCATGTCCCACAGGACTCTTCTGTTTTGGATACCACTGACTAACACAGCTACTCCCCCCTGAGCCTGATTTATTATCCTCCCTTAAGTTCTATTATGTATTGTGGTAGATTATGTGGAACAGAGTTTAATAAATTTCTAAGTTACTTTCCACAGGCTGCATAGCTCAGTGGTATCGGTATCTGGCTGCAAAGCCAGAAGTTGGGTATTACACTCCCCCTACCCTCATGCCTCCTGTGAGTAGAGCCAGCCTGGGTAGCCTTGGGCAAGCTGCATATGCCCAGGATGGATGCCCTCAGAAGAAAGGAGTAACAAATTACTCCTGAGTATTCTGTACCTGGGAAACCCTGCAAAGGGTCACCAGAAGTCAGAACTGACTTGACAGCAGATGATGATGATGATGATGATGATGATGATGATGATGATGATGATGATGATGATGATGATGATGATGATGATGATGATGCAGGTGCTTTGTGCTTGATACAAAGCACAAAGTGTCACTGGCCAGATGTTCCTAATCGCCTTCCCTTACTAGGGCCACTTACTTCATTGGGAGCACACCTATCAATACTGAAGCCCAGCCAGGCAGCCATTCTGCCCTGTTGGTCCACTTGCCCCGCCTCAACTCCATCTATTAAAGGTACTACAGATGAGAGAAGCCTCAACTTTCCACTACATAAATGCTTCCTCCTTCTGTACTCCAGAAGATAGCTTTTAGGGAGATTTTCTGAATTCTGCAGAGGAGGTTGTTGTGAGGTGTTTCCCAATGGCAAGAGGAAGGCTGTGGGTATGTGTTGGGGGCCAGGTTAGTTTCTATATTAAAGCTTTTTCTGAAGCAAAAATGAAGGACAAAATAAATGAGGACTTTCTGCTTTTCTCTACTTGCACCGAGGAGATGAAGGTGCACATCCTTAAACAGAACCAGCAGTTTTAAGAAAGTAGCTGGTTTAAAATGTGAATTGCCATTCCTAAAGGCTTTCCAAGCCAGCAATAATAATAATAATAATAATAATAATAATAATAATAATAATAATAATAATAATAATTTATTATTATTATTATTATTATTATTATTATTATTATTATTATTATTATTATTATTATTATTATTATTATTATTATTATTATTATTATTATTATTAAAAGCAAAGTGGGCTGCTCATATACTGTCCCATAGCACTTAAAGCTCTCTCTGGGGTGGGTGTGTTAAATTTTAATTATGCAGGCTACACATTGCCCCCCTCTCCCATACCGCAAGACGCCTACCTAGGATTGAACCCCAGGTTGTGAGGACAGTTTTGGCTGCAGCACAGCAGTTTAACCAGGCTCTGCAATTCCCTTGTCCCTGCCCACTGTGAGTTGAGAGATGAGCTGGGAGCCTCAAACAGTGGTTTGAAGCCTCAAATCTGAATTTAGCCCTCCCTGGCTTAGACAATCCAATAAATGGTCAGAAGAGATGAAGTATTGCCAGTTTTATTACAGAGAAGCCCAGAGGTGCCTTTCATGCCTGCGGGTCTGCTTGCGGTCATTACAAAGAGCCCAGGTGAGTCTTCTCTGTGTAGCTAAAAAGGAAAACAAATAGGAAGTGAACTCAGAGGAAGGAGGAAACAAATCACCTCAAAAGTAGCAAATCAGAAATAGTAAAAGATAAGCAGGAAGAACTGTGCTATATTTTTACTCTTCTATAGCCAATGTTGCCTATAGATTCCGGTTAATTGCTGTATGTGTTCCCATTTTATTCCTACAATGGGCACTTATATTAACATTTTTATTATGATTTGCTTCCCAGTTCTGATAGATTAAGAAAGTCCTACAAAATACTGCTTCTGTCAGTCCAGTTCGACTCACAGTAAATTTAGCTCTCTTTGGTCATTAAAGTGTGAAGCTCAGCTTATCTTCACATTTAAATTATTCTCACTGTCATGGTTCCCTCTTTTCTGGAGGGAATCTACAGTTCTGTGAGACATAAGAATACCCACCAGTGAAAAATACTTAAGACATAATTCTAGACAAATAGATTTTTATTTATTACATTTCACCTTTCATTCATTGTGAAATGCAAAAGAGTATATAGAGGGATTCCTAGGTGGGCAGCAGGGCAACAGAATGCAATTTAACATCGATAAGTGCCAAGTTCTACATCTGGGGGGGGGACCAAGGGTGGGGGATACTTGTCTCAGAAATACTACGGGCAAGAAGGATCTTGGAATTGTAGATCAAAAGCTGAATATGAGCCAACACTGTGATGAGGCTGCAAAACAAGCAAATGCTATTTTAGGACACATTGATAGAAGCATAGACTCCAAATCTGGTAAGATACTACTTTCCATCTATTTAACATTGATTAGGAGTCATTTTGAGCAACTGTGTCCAGTTCTGGATTCTGCACTTAAAGAAGGATACTGACAGACTAGAAGAAGTTCAGAGGAGGGCAACAAGGATCATCAAGGGCCTGGAAACCAAGCCCTACGAGGAAAGACTGAAAGAACTGGGCATGCTTAGCCTTGGAAAAGGAGACTGAGGAGAGCTATGATAGTACTCTTCAAATACATGAAAGATACTCATACTGAAGAAGTGCAGGACCTTTTCCTCAATCAATCCAGAGTGCAGAATACACAACAACGGGCTCATGCTATGGGAGCCAGAAAAAAAAACTTCTTGTTAGAGCAGTATCACAATAGAACCAATGCCCTTGGGAGATGGTGAGTGTTCCAACATTGGAGGCATTCAAGAGAATTTTAGACAACCATTTGTGAGACCTGCTTGGATTTGTATTCCTGCATTGATTAGACGGGTGGTGGAATTGGTGGCCTTATAAACTCTTTCCAAGTCAATAATTCTATTATTCTGTGACATAATTGGTTGCAAATAATGAGTTGCTGGCAAAGAATTCTTTTCCCAATGATACAAGTATGGCATTGCAATACTAAACTAAATTAGTGATTATTCACTCAATTTGAAGTGCAACTGTGATTTTGGTTGCTTTTATAACTATGAGGCTTAATAGCATTAAATGGTGGACAAGGAATACCATGTGATCTGTTGTAGTGATCAAGAAGTGGACAGGAGAGTATAGTTTAAGTAAATAAAATGTAACTATGATCCCAACTAAGAAGCAGGAAAGTAACACATTAGTGTTAATATGGTAGCTGTTCCAGCAATTAAATATTCCAGGAGCCTTGGAACTATAACTCTGTTTTCAGAAATAATGCCTAAAGATCTTCTGTGCTCCCACTGAGGTGCTGATCAGGTTAGCATAGCTTCAATAACCTTGATCATCATTAGTCTTCAGACCATTCCAGTATCATGCTGAGGTTTGGTCTCTGAAATGGCCACGCTTTGCTAACCTACATGGGCAAGCTCCGTTGAACCTCTATTTATTTATTTATTTATTTATTTATTTATTTATTTATTTATTTATTTATTTTAGATTATTTTTACACTGCCTTTCTCCTTGGAAAAAGGATCCAAGGTGGCTTACATTAATGAGGAATAATATACAGTCCAATACAATTAAGACATGTTCAAATATTTGAGAACAAGAAATTGAGGGACATCTTACAGCATTAATAGACAACATTACATTAAAGCGACAAGATTATAAGTAATTATAAACACAAAGTCTATGTGATCTTACAGATTCATATGAAATACACATAATTGTAGTCCATCATTCAGGAAATGCTTGCCTGAATAGAAATGTATTTACCTGTTTCCGGAAGGACAACAGAGATGAGGCAGTCCTGGCCTCTAGTGGGATGGAGTTCCAGAGTCTGGGCATATGATGGGTCCCCAAAGATAGACCTTTGGTTTGATCCAGCAGGACCATTTTAATAGCCTTGGTGTGATGGGACTGCAGAAGCATGTGTAAGGTAGCACTATAAAGGTGTGATGGGACTGCAGAAACATGTGTAAGGTAGCACTATAAAGGTACTGTGTTTAAAAGGCCCATCAGGTTTGACTAGTTGAACTGCATAAAATAAATACAGGTGAGGAGGAGTATCAGAACTATCTGTGAGGGAATGGGAGAGAGATTTATAGTTATGTTCCTAAATATGCAACGTCAATGGCACGAAGCTTGCAGACAACACAGATGGAAGGAATCCTTAAAACGACACAGCCATTCTGACATAGCAGTCTTGTATAAAGGCCTTCCAGATATGCTAGGATACAGCTCCTAATACATATTCCAGACAGCCATGCAATTCACCATCTCTGTCCTTAACTAAGGGCAACAGGAGTTGTGGTAGAATACTGAGCTGCAAAAGGCTGCATACCAGCATGGGAATTAGCAGGCATGCACTTCAGCATGGCAGTGGACCTTTATTTATTTATTTATTTATTTATTTATTTATTTATTTATTTATTTATTAGAGATGGGCACAAAACGAGCAATTTTTCATTTTCGTTTTAGTTTTTTCATTTTGTTACGTAATGAAACGAAAAACAAATTTTGTCTCCAAAATGAAACTAAATGAACCGAAACAACAGAAATTTTGTCGTGCGTTTCGTTTTTGTTGCGGCAAATACATTGAACTGTAATGAATGCTAACGAAACAGCAATTTTTCATTTTCGTTTTCATTTTTTGTTTTGTTACGTAACGAAACAAAAATGAAATTTTTGCAAAAAATTCACAAAAAACAAAAACAAACCGAAACGGACCCCCTAAACGACAAACGACAAACGAAACATCATTTTTTGAGTCGTGCCCATCTCTATTATTTATTTAAGTCTTATAAGACTTCTCAGCCATTCTATTGCCTTGGCAGTATACTGTATCTGCTGTTTTCTTTGCCCTGGGCAGTTCTGAGGATTTGGGCTCCTATCACTATATGAGGCTTTAATAAGAGTTTTTCTCCTGCGACTTGAGCTGATCTTTGTTCTCACAGCCTCCTGGCGATTTTCACATATGATAGATGACGCTGTAAACAAAGTGTGCAGAAAAGAGCAACCTTCCTGTTCCAGACAAATTACTTTCTCGCTTCCATAAGCTGTGTGCTTTTTATTTTCCCCTCTCCAGCCTCTCTTTCCAATCTGTATTGGGGCAAAACATTACATAATAAGTGATTAAAGATCAATGATGACTAAGAAGGTAAGTGATCAAATATTTCACCAGATAGACACATCCACATCATTTATCTCACTTTTCTCAGGAAAGAATACATTCCAAATTCCTCAGCTATTAGTCTAAAGCAAATGAAGTTTTGGATTCAATTAGTGATTTTCCTTTCACCTGGGAAAGCACCAGGGCTTAATTTGAGAAAATATTTATAAAGTGTCAGCCCGAGAACATACTTGCAGTGTTTAAGATTATTTCAAAACAGAGACTTACCTCCTGAAAATCACACATTCAAGCATGTGCAGAGTGCTTTTCCTGCCCCAACTCAAGAACCAAAGTAAGTTTACTCTGTCTGCTACTAAGAAGCAAGAGATTTGAGATTATTCTGCAAAATTAATCTGGAAAATTCTCCGTAATATAAAGGTATTCAAAAGACCCATCTTTTCTAGTTCTGAATAACTGGGGGGGGGGACTACTATTGAGGAACACCCTTAGTGGGTCCAAAATCCTTTGGGTGCTTTATACACCTTGTTTGTTTTTGAAACTAATTGTAACCTTCCTACCTACATGTTTGAATGTGACTGGATAACAAAAAGTAGAGCTGACTTATAAAGAACAAGCCGAATTCATGCCTCTGCTTACTGACGCTATTCTCTCCTGCTTTCACTAGGGGAAAATATCAACTTCTAGGTTGAGAGGTATAGTTTGAGCTAGTCAATGCTGAAGGAAGACACACTGCATTATGCTCACACTATTTCTCCCACTATTTGTGTTACAATGTCAGCTTGCAAAGGATATGACCTACAGAAACAAACTATTCAGGCAGTGGGATAGTCCTTCAGCAAAGAAATACAGTGGACCCTCATATAACAAATGGTTTGTATAACATAAAATATGTACAACATAACAAAATCCAGAGATAGGGGAAATTTGCTTAACAGAATCGTCTATGGGGCAAATCCGTACAACATAAAAATGGTCACAATTAAGGATTACTCTGTTTTCAATGCATTCCTATGGGAAATTTGGATAAAGGAAAATTTGCTTAACAGAATATCATTTGGAACGAATTAATTCCTTTATACAAGGTAGCACTGTAATGAAAGTTACTTTTTTGCACTACTGCTCGGAGGGAACAGCAAAGTCTCATAAGAAGTGTAATCAATTACCAGGGGAAGCAGATCTATATAGCTGTGCCTTCAGTTTTTTTTTAAAGACAATGTGGGAGCCAATTGAATCTCAAGTGCAAGTTGGTTCCTGATAAGAATAAAATTTGTCTAAAAAATAGTTATTGGTTGGTTTTCTTTGTTAGTTGCCAATGCACCATTATAAGTTATAAATGCATCATTGGTGGTTCATCAAAATTGCCACGCTGAGTTAGTTATATAGCAAAAGGTTTATTTAAGGCAGATAGAGTTATAACACAGAACAATACAGTACAGTAAATAGGTTAGTTTAAGAGATCCTAGGAGCAGCATGGCCAGAGGCCTTGCTGTCCTGGACTCTTACAGTATAGAAAGTAAGTTAGTCTAAGGGATCCTAGGAGCAGCATGGCCAGAAGCCCTGCTGTCCTGGACGCTTACAGTAGGTTAGTCTAAGGGATCCTAGGAGCAGCACGGCCAGAGGCCTCGCTGTCCCCGGACCCCGAGTGATGGTCTTCCGTGGTCCTTTTATACTCTTTTGCATGATGTGGTGACGTATTTTAGTACGCATACAAGTGTTTGTTTATGTTGGCCTATGTCCATCTGGATGCCTCTGGTGCGCCATCCTGTCTCCTGCCTGCAAGAGGTTTTCGCCCACGGGTGTGAAGTGTGCCAGCTATGACGCCAAGCCTGCCGGCTCAATTTGACCTTATGCCCTGTGAGCTCATTTGGGTCTATTTTTGATTTTCAGGCATGTTAACCCGTTCCTATCAGTCCTTACTTTTTCTCTTCGCGAAAGTTGAAAAAAACTAAATAAAAAGCTATTCTTGAACTAGCTCTGAAAAACTCTGAAAAGTTAAGGAGTATAATATCCATTAGCTTAAGCCTTATGTCTGCTGGATGATTTACTTGAGGTGACATAGTGCTTTTTGTTAACAGTAAGGAGGTCTTGTTTCCTTAGGACCTAAGATTGCCATTTTTATAATCACAACTTCCCCCATTTTTTTTTTTTAGCATACATTAAAATCATGACACAAAATTCAATTAAAGTTTCCTTAGAGGGTGATATTTGATTGACAGTGGGGTGCTCTGCTGTTTGAGTGTTAGGTAAAGCAGAGACCCAGGATAGTATCAAGGGTATTCTGTATTGGGATCAAACCAGGGGCATAAATCAAACTATTGTGTATTCAATAACTAGAGTGGCTTATTTCTGCAAACCATTTTAAACTGTATAATAGATTAACATAAGGGAATCAGGAGGGCATGGACAATACATATATACCATGAGGCTGAATGGGAGGGCTATGGGCATCAGTTAAAAATGAAACTTTGATAAAATGAATTTGGGGAACAACTATTTTGTAAAATATGTTGATTGACACCATTGATGATGCTTTGTGGTGATAGGGCCCATTGAACTATTGGGAAAAAAAGTGCTTTCTGTTCCTTTGACTGCTAAACAAAATGAACAAATATGTGGATACCCTTCTTGTGAATGACAGAAGTTCAGTTGACACATGAAAGTACCTTATACAATACAAAGGTAAGGTAAGGGATATGATAGCAAAGGTAGCACATAACAAAATTCAGTAAGGCCAGTAGAATTACAGAACATACAGTATGCTTCAAAAACATCATAAACAGTAATTGCTTCTAAACATCAGCTGTAGATGGCTGCAAAGGTGTTGAGCTGTGTTGGCTGCAAAATAAACAGGTAGATCTGCTGGACGTGCAAAAGGGCACGCTGACAGTCTGGTAATGGTGGTGAAGCTTGCTGTCATTATAACAGTTCAGGATGAGTCTTAAAAGGAGAAAACACTGCCGTAAACAGTCTCTTTAAAGTGCCTTCTGCTTCCATGGCTGTGCAACCAGTTCGTTGTTTTGCTTCAGCTGAGGCAGCTAGACGGCTGCAGGTGATGATAGAGACGTTCGTTATCACTCCACTTGAAGGATAGAGCTGATAACAGGCCGGAACGGTGAGACCAGGGGCTGTCGAGATGAGGAGAACCCACACGAAGCAGCAGACCAGTCTTGATGTTCCTTGAAAGGTGTAGATTAGGAGGCAGCACATCAGAAGAGACAGGATGGCAGGATTAACTGGATCAGCAGTTTGACTCAGGCAGGACTCATCGAGACTCTCAGGAGTAGACAGAGTATTAGAATTTGGAGCAGCCAAAAACCAAAAGGTGTTTCTGCAGGTAACTAGGAAAGATGACTAGTAGAGAGACAGCTGTATAGATTATCAGCATGATCTGAAACAGATCTTTTTCACACTGCACAGTGGGGGCAATAGCAAAATTTACACTTTAAAATTCTCTGAAACATAATTTCTGAAACCTAATTTAAAACACAAAAACAGGACAATAGCATAGCTATTCCTCATTTTTCCTCAAGATGTCAGTAGGTGATTTTCATATTGTTATTAATAATAGACTACTAAGTTTTAAATCTTCAGGATGGCATCCTAACAAAGGTTTCTACTAAAAGTCAATACATTTATCAAAACCAATTTTTTTTTTACAACTATTTTCTTTAGCAGTCAGAGGAAGTTTGTCTCAGAATATAACAAAGAAATTACAGTGGTACCTTGCACAAAGGAATCAGTTTGTTCCAAATGAAATTATGTTAAGCAAATTTTCTTAACTGTAGTCCAAATTCAAGTACACAAATTCACACATCAAATATATATTTTTTTTTGATAAAACAACACTGATTGATGGTATGGGATTGGACAATTGATTAAAATTACAGTGAGCTAGCTAAGACAGATTCAAAGCACAGAGCAAAACAGATTAGGCAGCAGATAAGATGAAAAGAGTGTTAATTTCAAATCTACTAAATAGTATTTTAACTTAACATATTTTCTAAGTGAATTAACATTTTATGGTGGCATTCAGATATGTCTCATGTCTAAACATGAACACATCTGGCTGTGGACACAAAACAGAAACAAGCAAGATGTTTTATAGGTAAATGCAGAATAGGTTCCCATATCTAATGGAAAAGCTGATTGCTTGCTGCTGTGCCAATCAAGCAATGCTGTTTTCCCCTAAACACATTTTTTAAGCAAATTGAAAGCTGGTTTGATATATATATTTTTAACAATTCATGGTATCTTGCCAACTTGTCTTCCTACTTAAAAGTTTATCAAAAAAAAAAAAAACACAACATTACTCAACACCATATTTTTCCTTTACTTACGCAGACCTACTGCAACTTTACATATGCCCCATATTTTTTTCCTTCCTATAAATCTCACTTAACACTTAAATCTCAATAACACTTTTCTGTATACAACCCCCCTTTATATATATTTTTGAAATATCTCTTTCTATTTTTCATTCATTGTCGTAACCACTTTTTTTTTCTTTCACATAGGCTTTTTTTTCTCTCTCAGTCTAAATTCAAATTAGCAACATAGCATTATTGTTAAATATCAAGATCTAATTCATTACAGTATAATATTTATCATATTATGGATCAGTGTTCATTCAAGAGTTAAATTGTCATGGGTTTAAGTTTCAGTGACACCCAATTTTTATTCTATTACAAGGGGCAACACAAGTGTTAGACAACACAATATTTGGAGGACAAAAGACACACCGGGCGTTTAGACACAACATGAATAGCAGCCTTAGACAACACACATATATGTGCGCAGATGGAATGAGAGAGTGTTTGGAATAGTTCTAAGTTTAAGTTGTTAGAAGGGAAGAATTCCATAAATCAAACTTTTGCAGCAAAAAGAAAAATTTGGAGTAAAATAGTCACTGCTAGCCAAAAAAATCACATTATATTGGTTTGGTGCTGTAAAAAAATCAGCTAAGCAGATATTTCCAGTTTCCACAGCAGAATTATGAATTATGAAACCCTATGCAGGAACAGGAAGAGAATTCCTGTCCTTAATTACCTAATAAATTATCACACAGACATTACTTCAATTACCTTTATTTTTTGCACACACACAAGGAAGGGGGATGTGGAACGCACTCTGGGTCTTATATTTTAAAATTCCGGCTACACAAGCCCATTTAAACAACATCTAAGAGAAAAAAAACACATTCTGCTGTAGAAAAGGCATGGGTCTGCTGTCATTAGGAGATGGCCAAGTTGGGCCGCAATCATTATGCAGATTAAAAGAACATTCTTGGGCAGTAGGCTGTTGTGAAGGAAACGAAAACTGGAGCTCTGGTGATGATGTAATATCATCTATTACCTTTAAAAGGTCTCGGAGGGCTACGGACAGATTCTGCATGGCATCAATTAGTGTTTGATAAGGATTTTGAGCCATGTCTGACAAATCATGAACTGACGGGAATTGCTTTTTGTTTTGTAAAAAATCCAGTCTGCTGTTTCGGCTTTTAACTAAACAATATGCAACAGAGGAATGGCAAAACACAAGAAGTCCTTGGCTGGCTGATAAGAAATGACTTTCACTATCACGTTTACATTCTTAGAGGAAGGAATTCGGCTTTCAGAGGAAAAAAGGTGTCGCTTTTGAAATGAGCACTCTGCAACAGAAGCGGCAAAAGTTCTTGACTGTCTGATAGAAAGGGCTTCAGAGGAAAAAAGGTGGGGGCTGCGTTCCTTTTTAAAAATGAGGAAGGGGGGCGGCGTGCCGCTTTTTAAATGAGCTCTTAGAATAAGGCAGACACTTGATTTGTTAACTGTTTCTGCCACACACACGTTACTTGGGACTTCTTGAGCCAATTAATATAAAAACAGAGATATAAAAACAGGCCATAATTTATTTCTGGGCAAGAAGAAAAACAAGTCAGGGAGTCAAATTCTGTAGCTAAACTATTTCTCCCCTATTAACCAAGCAAAAAAAATTTTTGGCTTACCTTAGCTGGAAATGCAGACGATCAAAGGAAAATGGAAATAGGGCAGAGGTTAGAGGAGATTGTTATTGGTTGGAAACAAGGACAGTCCAAGGGAAAAAAAACAAAGAGACCCGTTCACCCTCGCCGCTGGCAGAACTTTCTCCAGCGTAGCGTGGTTTCCCGGCCAATTGCGCCATCTGATAAGAATAAAATTAGTCTAAAAAATAGTTATTGGTTGGTTTTCTTTGTTAGTTGCCAATGCACCATTATAAGTTATAAATGCATCATTGGTGGTTCATCAAAATTGCCACGCTGAGTTAGTTATATAGCAAAAGGTTTATTTAAGGCAGATAGAGTTATAACACAGAACAATACAGTACAGTAAATAGGTTAGTTTAAGAGATCCTAGGAGCAGCATGGCCAGAGGCCTTGCTGTCCTGGACTCTTACAGTATAGAAAGTAAGTTAGTCTAAGGGATCCTAGGAGCAGCATGGCCAGAAGCCCTGCTGTCCTGGACGCTTACAGTAGGTTAGTCTAAGGGATCCTAGGAGCAGCACGGCCAGAGGCCTCGCTGTCCCCGGACCCCGAGTGATGGTCTTCCGTGGTCCTTTTATACTCTTTTGCATGATGTGGTGACGTATTTTAGTACGCATACAAGTGTTTGTTTATGTTGGCCTATGTCCATCTGGATGCCTCTGGTGCGCCATCCTGTCTCCTGCCTGCAAGAGGTTTTCGCCCACGGGTGTGAAGTGTGCCAGCTATGACGCCAAGCCTGCCGGCTCAATTTGACCTTATGCCCTGTGAGCTCATTTGGGTCTATTTTTGATTTTCAGGCATGTTAACCCGTTCCTATCATTCCACAAATGAGGGCCCGCTGCTGAAAAGGCCCAGTTCCTTGTTATCTATTTATGGGTCTCTTTCGACGTTGGGACCATCAAGTGGCCTACCTGAGATGATCCGCTGATGTGAGTGGAATTCTGCAGAAGGAACTAGTCTGACAGATAACAAGGTCCCAAACAGAACCTTGAAGTCATCGTGGTAGCCAATCGGAAACCAGCTAGCATAGGGGAGATATGTTAGTGTCATCTCAACGCGTTGTTAATCTGGCCGCAGAGTTCTGCAGTAGCTGGAGCCACCACATTAACTTCCAAGGTAGCCCCACGTAAGTCTAATCTCGAGACTACGGGTGCATGGACCAACATGGTGAGGGTCCAGGAAGGCATGCAGCTGAGCAATCCGCCGAAAGTAGTAATAGGTAACGGCTGTGGCAGTGAATGCCATTTCTGGCATTCCATCAAGAACTTCCATCTTGTCCAGTTCAACCTAAGTCTGTTTGCCCTATTTACCCCAACACCGCTAGGCAGCACTCCAGGGACGAAATGGCATTCACTGCAGATGGAAAGGAGATATAGACCTGACTGTCATCAGCGTACTGACAATCTCTCCCAGTGGCCTCATATAGATGTTGAAAAGCATGGGGGAGATTATCGGCCCATGGCACCGCACAATTGAGGGACTAAGGAGTAGAGGCCATCTCCTCCAGCTGCATTCTCTGTGGGAAGTCCTCCAAGAAGGAGCGAACCGCTGCAAAGCAGTGGCTCCAGTCCCCAACTCCTGGGGAGGTTCTCGTGAGTTGGGGATTGGAGGCACTGCTTTGGGCCTAATGAGTGTCTCCTTGAGGGCATGTGGGACTCTGCCCTCTCAGAGAGACCCATTAATTTTTGCCACATCCCATTCAATGGTCACAGGCCTAGCTGCTTTTATTAGCCAGGTTGGTCAAGGGTCAAGGGAGGAGGTGGGGGGGACAGCAATCAAGGGCACTGTCAACTTTAGACAACATCACAGGTTGAAAGGTGGTCAGAGTAACTGGGCAAGGCAATGCACTGGAGGTCTCTGCTTAATCTACTGTTTGCAACTAGAGGTCTAGTCTCGGTGGATGGTCTCCACTTTTGATTTTAAAAATACCACAAATTGGTTGCAGGAAATACTAGGGGTAGGCCTATCACTGCACCCAACCCTGGATCGATCATGGACTATATGAAACAATTCAGCCTGGTAGTTTTGTGCTTCGTTTGTCCGGTTAGCAAAGTAAGATCTTCTTGAGGCCTTAATCTTGGCTGAATAGTCAACATGATCCTGACAGCAGATAGATTAAAATGCATCAGGGCACACATCCAAATGCTCTCTAGCCTCTTTATTTCCCATTTTAGAGCCCCCAGGCCTCTTTGAACCAAGGGACCACATGTGCCTGGCAGTGAAGAGGGTGTTCAGGTGCAAGCATATTGATTGCTCTGGAGACAGAGGCATACCAGCCATCCACCAAGGCATCAGCATGTGTGCCAACCAGATCACTGGGAATCCCATGCATGGCATTTTGGAACACAAAGCCAGTGTGGATGGACCATCTTAATGGCCCCAAGCTCCACAGAGCAGGGGGATGCCCCATGCAAGGCTGCATTTTAACATGTGGTGTTCATTTGGGGCATTTAGAATTGCCTGCTAGAGAGTTCTGAACTACTTCACAGACACAGAATTACCTCACCAGACTACAGAATCACTACACCAGATTCCATTGGATAGAGTCATCTCAATTAAAATATTATCAGACATCTTTAACTTTGTAATGTAGAGACAACCCTTTCATAATCATGGCAATAGATTGTAAATGCTGTGGACATCATGGTAAGTTTAGACATTCCAATTCCAAGTCATTTGAATTGTCACACATTGACATCATGCATTCTGGCTGGCCAACACAGAATGAACTCTTCAAGGGGCTGGAGCGCTAGGTAGGTGAAACAGAGGCATAGCTAGGGTTTTCAGCGCCTGGGGACAAAGTCAGTTTCATGCCCCCTCCTGTTAAGCACCTCAGCAACCCAGTGACAGCTCAATCTGGCCTTGGGTCAGACAACCCCAGCTGAGAAGCCTCCTGAGAGCAGGGTGGCTGCTAAGGGGTGAAATCAGCCCACAACATCTGGTGTGGATGCCTCCCTCCCACCCACCCCCACACACACCTTGGACTAGCCCTTCAAGGGCATCGCTCCTCTTTGCCCAGGCAGGGGTTCCCCTCCTCTCCCAGTACTGCCCCTCCCCCAGTCCTCAGAACTCAGCTGGCGCCAGACTCACAACAGGCAGCTCGAGCTCATGCATCTTAAATGATGTACAGCCATTGACTTGGAGGGGAAAGTGTGTGCTATGGGAAGAAAGTAAATGGCAGATATTGGAAATCAAGAATGTATCCTCTTGATTTCATATCATTTTTGCAAGGGAATCTTCCCAAATCACCATCAAATCATACATTTCGTTAATGTCAAGATACTTCACAATAGTAATCATGGGTCTCTCAGCACACGGCTCTGCAGTGGCACAAAAACATACAGTGCATGGACCCACGCAGATCTACCTTATTTTTATCCAGGATCGCCCCCAAACCAGTTTCCCATCGTAGGCCCCATCTCTGACTACAGATTGCACACCAGGATCACATTACACCTTTATTACAGCAGCTCCACTGGCTGCCAATCAGTTTTCAGGAACAATTAAAAATGTTGGCTTTAACATACAAAGCTCTAAATGGCCTGAGTCCAAACTACTGTACCTCAAAGATCGAATCTCACAGTATGAGCTGGGCCAGATGCTAAGGTAAACAGAAGCCTTTCTCTCCATCTCACCACCTTCACAGGCCAGGACTTCCCCGTCTCTGCTGTCTTTCCGGAAGCAGGCAAAGACCTTCCTCTTTAGGCAAGCTTTCCCTGAATGATGGACTACCTATTATGTCACTTTTTGATGTATTACCATCTATGATTGCTTAGAATGAATTCATAACAATGCCTGTGTTTTCCATGTTAGTTTCCATCTCTCATAATGGATTTTTTCCCTTCTTTGTGGGCTGTTTTTAGCTTTAATACTGCCTTTTAATGTTATTAGATACCTCTTCAAATTCACTGTTCTTACACTTTAATATATCTTAAATGTTCTGAGTTGCATATTGTCCTTCAATATTGAAAGCTGAGTGGTTGGGGGATCACCCTGGATAAAAATCAGGTAGATCAGTGAGGATCTGTGCATTGGATCCATGCTTTTGTGCCACTGTGGAGCTGTGCAATGATGAACCCATGATTTTTGGTGTTCAATCTGTGGTCAGAAATGGGGCCTACGATGGGAGATTGGTTTGGTGGCGATCCTGGATAAAAACCAGGTAGGTCTGTGAAGATCCGTATATTGGATCCATGTTTTTGCACTGTTGTGGTTTGATGAATGGTAGGACTAAGGAATTTAGTCCTACCAAAATTTCCAGACATTTTGAAGCTCGGGGGGGGGGGGAGCCCCATTTTTTTCCTGGGGAAAAATGGAAATTTTCAGAAAAATGGAAAAAATGCTCTATTAGCACCACCACCCCTTTTTTTACAGCTTGAAAGTCATTCTGTTACTTTAGGAACATAAAATATGACTATGGACAATTTGATTTGGCACAAAATTATCACCACTAGCGTAGTGAAATATAGTGTAGCCAAACAATTATTACAAACATAATTTACATTTTAAATATTTATTTGTAATTGTAACTAAGAAATGGAGTAACAATCTCCTGAACTGTTTACTACTTTATGTGGAATTAAAAAAACTGTTCAAAACAATGTTTAAAAATCTAAAATTAGCAATTATTCGTATTTCCTCTTCACAGTATTAAATAAAAATAAAATAAAAACCTCATTCTCATAAAAAGAATTGAAGGGGGGAAATGTACAGAAGAGAGCGGGACTAAATTTCAATGACATTTTTTAGAAATGATTTGGAAAATTTATATATTTATATTTATTTATTTATATATTTGTATACCACCCATCTTCCAGATGGAACGCCGGGCTGTTTACATCACATATATCAATAAAACAAATTATCAAGTGTCAATACATCATCGTCAGAAACAAAACTAATAATAAATATTTGAACACCATATCTTAAAGTATTTTATTCAATATGTTAAAATAAAACATTCCATAATCATTTTTCTTTTTTTTTCAATTTTTCCAATTTTCCAGAAAAAAAACCCAAAAAAGCTTCAGGAAAAAAATGGGAAAAAACTACCCCCCCCCTCACTCTTTCCATTTTTTTCTGGGTCTTCACATCTCTAGGCAGGACAATTCTGATTTTTCTCCTCTTTTTTCCTACAGTACTAAAAGCTACTATGTTTTCTCTTTGTGTCTCTCATGCCCAGACATGCACACAGCACTCTTGGTTAACCCTGGAATACATCTGGAAATCTTATGCTGAGTCCACACATTGCTCACACATGAACATATGCACTTAAAGGACCCATTGGGGTACTATCTAGGTTACAGGTGTGAATATGCAAATATCTTGCAAGCATAATCTAGTCTTATCAGCAATACATGTAAAACCCTTCCGGGTACATGTCAACAACTGAATTAAAAGATGCACAAACAAGCAGTAGCAAGTCACTTTCCAGATATCTCACATACTTCAGTATTGCCTGGATTGAGTGCAATGAGGCAAATCATCTCTCTAAAAACTGGTTCTGAAGATTTGGTGGGAAAGGTTATAGAGAAAAAGAAGTTCATATTATTCTAACGCATCACTAATAAAGAATCCCTGATATATTTTTCTCTAAAATCTTTTCCTCTATGGGTGTTTAGTCATGAAAAATTAATAATACTTTCATGTTACTATATGGCACCTGAAGTTGTCTCATGGTATCTGACAAAACAGCAGGTCTTAACAGCTGGAAAGAATAAAAGCAAAGGGAGCTGAAAAGATCCAGCTGTGCTGCCCACTTGGCTTTTGATATTTATTTGAACGGGCCTCCAATGTATGTGTTCAATATTAATGGATCTCATATCAACTTTTGTTCACTCCCTAATGCAGGGACTCAAATTATATCCTTCCCGGCTAACTCCTTTTTATTGTACTTCCTCTCGTAAAAAGCACATTTGTTAATATCTTGGGAAATGCATTTCATAGACAGTAGTTGCATAATTTTTGGGAAGCTGGTTTTAGCTATTGGCTTAATCAAGAAATAACTACATTGGCAGGTGCCACTTAGAGATACTGTGTTATATAAATATAGCCACTATAATTAAAATACAGATAATAAGACTGCAGTACAGCATATCTAGTTTTGTTTTACCAAAGGAATAAGGCTTTATAGACAGAGAAAGAGGTATTGCCACATATTTTATATCCCCACTACATTTGGAAAGCAAATGTGAATACTCTGTAGTAGAGATGGGCACGAAACGAACAATTTTTTGTTTTTGTTTTTTCGTTTCATTACGCAATGAAACGACAAACGAATTTTGTCTCTAAAATAAAACGAAACGAACAGAAACGCCAGAAAATTTGTCGTGTGTTTCGTTTTCATTACGGCAATACAGTGAAGTGCTTTAAATGCTTTAAAAAATCACAAAAAATTGAAATAAATGGTAATGAAACGATAATGAAACGAACAAAAATGAAAATGAATTTTTCGCAAAAATTCACGAAAAATGGAAATGAACCAAAACGGACCCTCTAAACGACAAACGACAAACGAAACACCATTTCTTTTTATTCGTGCCCATATCTACTCTGTAGGATTGGCAGGTCCCAGGCTTTGGCCTTAAAGCTCAGGTTATGGGGGTCCCTGAGATTTTGGCCCTGAAATCTCAGAGAATGAGATGCTGCCAGCCTGGCAGCCCCAGATTTTGGGGATCTTTCTTGTGACCCAAAGACCTGACTGAACCCTTCCCATGGGAGAAAAAACAAGTATCCATGGGAACAGAAGGATTAATCCAGTATGAGATAGATCACACTAAAGCTAAAAACCAGGCAGCGCCAACCTCCCTTATCTGGATGTCAAGTAATGTAGTTTTGACAAAATGTCTGTAACATGGTATTTAACAGATTCATAAAATGGTTTCTGTGTAAAATGCATAGTCATTTGCTAGACACAGGTGTATGGAATAATCACAAGAAAATGTCAGAATGATTATGTCCAGGTGCCGTGGATAATCACCTAACACTCATGTGATTGGTCTAAACCAGTGGTTCTCAACCTGTGGGTTCCCAGATGTTCCTGGAACTCCCAGAAATCCTGGCCAGCTCTGCTAGTTATGGAGACTTCTGGGAGTTGCAGTCCAGGAACATCTGGGGACCCGCAGGTTGAGAACCACTGGTCTAAACTATGTTGCCAATGTGTATAAAAGGCAGCATTGAAATCCATTTACTTTGGAACTGGATTTGGTGAGATAGCAGTTTCCCACTACTCTGTATATACAGTATGCTGTGTCTCTTATCTCGATGTATATTGTGTAAATATGTAATTTAAGCTTTTATGCAAAGTTCCTATGTCTCCTAGCTCCAGTCTGTATCTTGCAATTATCTTTCCACACCACTGTGCTACTCTGCTAGTGGTATAAACCACATTTAAACCTCATTTCATTTATTGTAACATTGCCCTCAGTCAGCAATAGAAACACCTGAGATTTCTAAGACTGCCCTTCACCTGCTCTGACCTGGACTGATGCAGTTGGGGGTTACTGAACTCACTTGCCTCTGTGTTCTCTCACCTGTTTCCTTGGAGATATGGCAATTTGGTTTTACCTGAGATGGAGACAAATGTGGATTCCTGCATTTTGACCTTAGTTAGCCTGAACTTGGGGTTTGCATTTCCTAAATGTATTTCCTAAATCAACATTGGTTTTCTTATTTTGAAAGGGGTAACCATCTCAGTTTGTGGGAGCACAGAAAAGGGAAGTCTTGTGGCAGACTTTCATGCTTTACTTGGTATATCTTTTTATGGACTGTGTCTATAGTCTGTGGAACCTTATGCTAAATAAACCTGCTAGTGTGTAAGGCACCATATAAGACATTGATCGTTCTACTTTGATTGACTGTAGAAAATCTCTGTCCAACTGTTTCCCAAAGGGTCCTCCACCAGGAGTCCCAATATTTTGAGGGGACTGAACCCACCTTTTGCTAACATTGCTACCACTCTACAAACATATTGGATCACAGGAAGCTCTTTTGTACCCATGCTTAGGTGTAGAGAGAAGACAGCACATTACCGATCAGCACCCCCCCACACACACATATTCTCCTTCTTCATAGCATGGGGGGTGGCCCCGAGGTGGACCTGCCTCATTGACGTCCACTTCTCTTGAAAGGAAACTGAGCCAGCAGATGGACTGCAGTTCTATATGTGGGTAAACTGGGGTTGTTTCCTTTTCAAGTTTATCACTCTGTACAAAATTCACTTAAGGTAGCAGAAATTGGTGTGTATTAGAGATGGGCACGACTTGAAAAAAAAATTTTTCGAGTTGTCGTTAGTCGGGCCAGTCCCATTTCGGGTCGTTTCCGGTTTTCGCGAAAATTCGCAAAAATTAGTCGGTTCGTTTTTTCGTTTTTTCGTTGTCGTTAGTACTGGTTTTTTTGGGGGGGTAGCGGGCTCCTGGAGGCACCTCTGTGGGGTGGGTGCCTCCTCTGGCCCGCTATAAAGGGAAAGTGGGCTCCTGGAGGCACCCGTGGGTGCCTCCTGCCACTAGGAAGGGGAAGCAGGCTCCAAGAGACACCCCTCTACATGGGGGTCTCCCTTCCTCACCTGCTGCTGCTGCAAAATGCTATGCAATAGCCATATGGATATTGCATAACATAATGTGCAGACAGCGAGACCAGTGTGAGAGTGATAGGGTCATACCCGCCCTTCACAAGGCTCTGGCACCACCATGTCTCACACAGAAGGGAATTGTACTTGCTGCGTGTAGTGCAATGCAAGCAAGTAGATCTGGCTTTAAGGTGGCTTAGTGCAAGAGCTAGGGTTAGGCTAGTGACGGGTAAGGTTACGGTGGGCTAGTGGGTTGCACCTCTGGGTGCCTCTCTGACCCACTAAGAAGACAGTCTGTGACGTATGGGTACGGAGTCAAGGGTTAGGGTTAAGGCTAGGGCAGGTTTTAGGGGGCTTTTTGGCACATCCCAGAAGTCTCCATGGCCAAGTGGCCATGCGACTGGTGGGATGGCTCCAGAAATTTGCATGGTTGTCCACTCCCACATGGCTGGCCACTTGGCCAGCCCATCATTGCGCACTGCGCAGGTGTAAATAAAATAAAATAAAATAAAATCAATGGAGGACAGAGGAGGAGAGGAGAGACATTTTGTTGCAAGAAAAAACCCACTGCTACTCTGAAAAATCTGGCAGTTTATAAATTTTCGCGTGTTTCTGTTGTGCTTGTGTGTTTTTGGACCACGATTTCAAAAACAATATTGCGTTCGCCGCCCCATTTTGGATCCCCCGCCCGCACCGCATGGCATGGCGATGGCGACTCGCGAGTCCGGCTGCCCAGGACGGGGGGGAGGCGGGACCCCCCCTCCAGAAACCACCCCTCCGGTAGGTGCCCTGCGCCCTTAGTCAAGCAGGCATTTTTCCGCCTGCTTTTTTGGCCCGGGAATGGGTGGGGGGGAGAGTTTAAAAGTTTTTTCCTGTGCCGTCCGTGCCGCTTGCTTGCGCTTTAATTGCGGCGGCCGGCGGCCGGCGAGACTGGGCTTTTTGCTGGCTGCGAGCCTGCGGCGAGTCCCACCAGAGCAGCCCAGGACGGGGGATGAGGGGGGAGGCCGGGGACCTCCAGAAACAACCCCTCTGGTAGGTGCCCTGAGGCACGGCAGGCATTTTCCCGCCTGCTTTTCGGCCGGGAACCGGGTTTTTTTAACTTTTAAAAACTTTTTTTCTGTGCCGCGTGTGGCATCGCGCGATCTCGCGATGCAAGTAACGAGCACGACAAATCAGACCAAAATTGTTCGTTCGTCGGTTCGAGCTCGAAGTCTGGGGGAGTAATTCCCGTTACCGTTTCCGTAGAGTAACGGAACCGAGTAACGGAAACGGAAACGGGAATACCGCTAAGTCGTGCCCATCTCTAGTGTGTATGAAACTGAACCAGAATTTATGACAAGTGAACCTGGGCAGCCTGTGGGGGTGGCAGCATCAGGTGGTATACAAATTCTTATTTTAGCAAAAGAACATAAGAACATAAGAAGAGCCATGCTGGATCAGGGCAAAGGCCCATCTAGTCTAGCTTCCCGTATCTCACAGTGGCCCCACCAAATGCATCTGGGAGTGTACAAGACTAGATATCTGTCTCCTGATACCACTCCCCTGCATCTGGTCCTTGAAGTACCCCGGTTTTAAGCATGCAGATTATACATCTCCATCATGGTTTGTAAACTGTGATGGACTTTTCCTCCAGGAATCTGCCCAATCCCCTTTTGACGGCATCCAGGCTGGATGCCATCACCAAATCCTGTGGCAGAGAGTTCCACAGACTAACAACACCCTGGGTAAAAAAATATTTTCTTTTGTCTGTTCTCATTCTCCCAACCCTCAAGTTGAATGGTTGTCCCCTAGTTCTGGTATTTTGTGAGGGAGAAGGTTGTCCCTCTATCCACTTTACTCATGCCCTCTATTATTTTGTATGTCTCAATCATATCCCCCCTCAGGCGCCTTTTTCCAGACTAAAGAGCCCCAAATGTCTTAGCCTTTCCTCATAAGGGAGATTCCCCAGCCCAGTAATCATTTTAGTCACTCTCTTCTGCACCTTTTCCAGTTCCACTATGTCTTTTTTGAGATGCGATGACCAGAATTGTACACAATACTCCAGGTGCGGCCTTACTATTGTTTTGTACAATGGCATTATAATGTTGGCTGTTTTATTTTCAATCCCCTTTTTGATAATCCGTAGCATGGAATTGTCTTTCTTCATCGCTACCACACATTGGGTAGACACCTTCATTGAACTGTCCACCAGCACACCAAGATCTCTTTCCTGATCCATCACAGATAACTCAGAGCCCATGAGTTGATAGATAAAGTTTGGATTTTTTTGCCCCAATATGCATTACTTTACATTTTCCTACATTGAAATGCATTTGCCATTTGGCAGCCCATTCCCCCAGTTCTGGAGCTCTTCACAATCTTCTCTGTTTTTTACCACATGGAAAAGTTTCGTGTCATCCGCAAACTTGGCGATGAGAAAGCGATGAGACACAATATGCAGGGGCTTCTGCTACTGACATACTGTGTAATTAAAACTGTAAACCGCCCAGAGACTACTTGAAGTGGTATGGGGCGGTATATAAGCAGAACACTTAATTTCCATGAGAAAATCTTGCTCGTAAAGGGAAGACATTCCACAGGACAGATGGTACTCCGTTCTCAATGCTACTGTCGGGAGTGCAATTACTTTTGGCACTGCAAAAATAAAAACAACTTAAATAGCTGAGATTCTTAAGATAAAATAAGATTAAATCTTTATTAATCCCACATCAGGGTAATTTACTTGTTACACAGCTCCCAATATAAAGAACAAGCAAGAAGGGTAAGTGCACAAAAGGTGTAAAGTGAGAAAGAAGGAAAAATGGATAATAGAGATTAGATAAAATAAAATAAAACATCAAATATACAAATATACACTATAAAATTTGGATATCAAAATAATGTGAAAAAAGAAACTACAATATTCTCCATATGAATAGCAGGTTAGACTGTAGAGCTATAGAGTCTAGCAGCAGTGGGAACAAAAGACTTAATTGGCAAAATTAAAAAAGGCTTATTGAGATTAGACTCAGCCTCTGATTCTCAAAGTCTTAAAAATGGCAGCTACTCCACTGATATTTCAGCTATTAGCAACCTTAATGTGATCCTTGCATTAGGTCTCCTCAGTTGTTTTTGTCCCAGCAATGCTTCTGTGGCACTACAGGACCAAACATAACATGATGGGTAGTTCTCTGATGGACATATCACACTTTAATGGGAAATGCCTACATCCTTCCAAGCACGCAGTTCCATCAAAACCACATACTTGAGAAATCATACTTTAAAATGAAGCCTTGGTGACCAGTGCAAAAGAAAAGCAAACTAATTATGAACCTATGGATTAAATGAAACTCATTCTACTAGAGGCAGATGAATTTTGTCTCTTAAGGGATCTCTGCTTATAATAATGTGCAAAATGTATTGTCTAGTTTTGTCCTGATGCTTGACCTGGTTCTTTGGTAGCGGCACTTAAAAAAAAGAGTGAAATAAGCAAGAAAGTTGAGGTTCCTAACTTTTCATGCCATCCCCTGCAATAAGAGTTATATTTCTCCTTTTTTTCTATTGGGTGAGAAAGAACAATCCAAGTGTGTAATTTTGAGGAGTCCAGAAGAAGGAAAGGCAGGCTAAGAGCTCCTCTTATTCCAACTTCCTCCTCTAATGATTGCTTATACGTGGAAGGCATTCTCCAGGAGAGATGGTGCTCAGTCCTCTGTACTGCTGATCAAGAGTGCAATTACCTTTGGCAGTGCAACAATATTTAATAGAATTGTTTTTGAGTCGTGGCAAATAATTACAGGCCACATGCAATTTGTTCCACACACCTACAGGTTCCCCAAAAGCAAGCAACAGTTTGCTAAGGTCAATAATAGCTCTTTTTTATTCTTAATGCTACCTTGGGGCGGGGGAATGTTTCTCTTTGTCCCACAACATAACAGGACTGCAAGTTTTAATAGATGATAATAAATCTTCCTTTATGCTTACTTATGTTCTCAGTCTGTTCATCTTTGTCTGAAAGTTCCCAAATTTGCAGCAAATGTCAAACAACTATGGTCAATTTAATGAAAGAGACCTTCATAAATTTATAATCATTTCTCCCACTGGCTGAGCAACAGAGCCATAACACAGTTGAATTATTGCTCTTTTTATTTTGAGACAGCTGTCCTTAAGAATTTTCCCCTCATAGCAGTCTGAAAAGTGCCACAGAAAAAGACTGTGCCTCAGAGCAAACACGCCAGTTTCTTGTATCCTGAGAGAATTCTCTCTTCCTTGACTGTAATTTATCACACACTCTTTCGAAGTTTCATGAGGAAAAGTTTTCACCATGAACGGCTGCCACCCCTGAGAATACACTAACTTTATGGCAGCATTAGGTATCCCTGTCACCATAATATACTGCTGCAGAGGAATACATTTTAAAGATGGCAATATGCCATTCACTGCCTGTTTAATTCTTTTGTATTCTTAATGTGCAATAGCCTTCCTTATAGTAACAGTACTTAAGGGAATTCAGTGGGTATGGGCAATTTTTATGGGTGATGTTAGGAACACACACACACCAAGAGGACACTCCAGTTGTGAAGGTAGTATTATATACAAGTTATTAAATCTGTTTTTTTTTTTAAAAAACTAAATAAATACACTAAGTTCTATAATGCAAGTATCTTATATGGAAATTCATGAAGTGATTTAAGTCGTGTCTGTGAGAATAACCAAAATTGTCAACTAAAATCACACCCAAGCTGCCTAGTTAAACAACAGCCTCATTATTATTATTATTATTATTATTATTATTATTATTATTATTATTATTATTATTATTATTATTATTATTATTATTATTATTATTATTATTATTGCACAAAAGACAAGAGAACTACGCTGGATTTTGTATTACAAATCATCCCAAGCATTTAGGACTATGTAATATATCGGCGACTTATGCGAGCAGATCTCAGTAAGGTGGCTTTCTGCAGCTGACTGATGGTGACTTTGTCAACTCCAATTTCTACTAAATACTTGCTTAGCTCTTTAGGCACCACACCCAGCATGTCGATTACCACTGGGAACACCTGTACCGGTTTATGCCAGAGTCTCTGAAGTTCAATTTTCAGATCCTAATATCGGGTAATTTTTTCAAGTTTTTTCTCGGTGACTTTACTATCACCTGCTATAGCAATATCAATGATCAACACTTTTGTCTTCTCCACAATCATAATATACGGGGTATTAGCTCCACAACACTGTCTGTCTGTATTCAGAAGTCCCAAAGTAATTTTGCATGCTCAGTTTCAATCACTTTTTCAGGCTTATGATCCCATCAGTTCTTTGCAATGGGCAGATGATTGATAGTTTCATCTGCCTCTTTACAGATTCTACATTGGGGTATTCAGCTGATTTTTCTATTCTAGCCTTAACTGCATTTGTTCTAATGGCTTGTTCCTGAGCTGCAAAAATCAGGGCTTCTCTCTCTTTTTTCAGTGTTCCATTGGTGAGCCATAACCAGGTCTTTTCCTCATATACTTTTCCTTTGAATATTTCAAGGAACTGCCCATGCAGTGCTTTATTATGCCACCTATCAGTTCGTTTTTGCATCATTGTTTTCCTGTATTGACCCTTTGTTTACTTTACTTTAAACACTTTCTTGTTCTTAATTTCCAATAATGCTGGCTCTGTACTATTTTTTACATAATCTGCCAATATATACTTATCTTCTTCAACTATCTGCTTCACTTGCAAAAGTCCTCTATCACCTAATTTTCTAGGTAAATATAGCCTGTCAACATCACTGCGTGGATATAATACATAGTGAATGCTCATAAGTTTTCTTGTTTTCCTATCCAGACTATCTAGCTCCATCTGAGTTCAGTTTATAATGTCCGCAGTATACCTGATGATTGGTATGGCCCAGGTATTCATGGCCTTGATGGTGTTACCACCATTAAGCTAACTTTTTTGTACTTTTCTAATCCTTTGGATATATTTACTGACCACATTTTTCACTTGCCCAGGCTTGATAATTGCAGTATGCCCAGATATTTATAGGCTTCAAACATGATACCTAATGGCTTGTCCACTTGGCATTTCAATTCCTTCGCTCTCAGTGATTTTTCATTTTCTCACTGCCACTGTGGCACATTTGTTTAGTCCAAACTAACAATACTAACATCAGTACTGAAAATTTGGGCTGTTGGTCAGTGGTCAGTTTCTGATTTTCCATACAATTTTAAGTCATCCATATACAATAGGTGAGAATTTTTCCCTGAATTTTTAGCAGTTTGGTACCCTAAATTTGTCTTCTGCAAAATTATTGAGAGGGGAATCAGGGCAATAGTAAATAGAAGAAGTGACAAAGGGTCACCTTGAAAAATCTCTTGTTTAATGCTAACCAACCTGTAGCTTTTGTCCCTGACAAACAATTCTGTTTTCCAGTTCTTCATCGCATTTTCAATTAGGGCACCAGTACTTTTACATATTCCGATGCCATCCAGGCACTTAATAATGCAACTATGTGATACTGAGTCAAAGGCTTTTTTATAGTCAATCCAAGTCATATATAAATTAGTTTTCCGGGCTTTACAATTTTCTAGGATCATTTTATCAATGAGTAACTGATCTTTTGTGCCTCTACTTCCCTGTTTGTTCCCTTTCTGCTCTACTGGCATGATGTTATTTACTTCCAAATAATCCTGGACTCTATCAGCTATGATGCCTGCCAGCAGTTTATACATAGTTGGTAAACAAGTTATTAGCCTATAATTTTCAGGTTTTGCTCTTTTTGTCGGATCCTTCTGAATCAAATTGGTTTTGCAAGTTGTCAACCACTCATTAATATAACCTGTCCTCAACATTTCATCAAATTGTTCAGTCATTTTTCCATGCAGACTGGTCAGGTGTTTAAACCAAAACCCATGCAGTTGATCATTGCCTGGTGATGTCCAGTTTTTGACTCTATGCACTCTTTTGGTGATCATATCAGCTGTTATTTCTAGTTGATCCATTGTGCACTTGGAGAATTTCTTCTCAAAATCTTGGCGCCATCCAGCATTTCTATTATAGTCTGTCTTAGTCTCCCATATGTCTTCCCAAAACTGAATGGTTGCCATTTTTTCAGGCTTTTCGTCTTTTATACCTATCTTCTGATTTAAAACTCTGATAGGACTTTCTTTGATCTGACTGAAACAACTGGTTGTCTTTATATTGAGTAAATCTAGCATCATATCTTTCAATTTTTCTAGATGTTGCTGTTATTTGCTGCTTCACTATTTCCAATGCTTCTCCAATTTTCCTTGCACTTAAATACTTAGCCAGTATTTTAGTCAAATATTTCTTGATCAATAATCAAGTTGTTATTATTATTATTATTATTATTATTATTATTATTATTATTATTATTATTATTATTATTATTATTATTATTATTAATTTATCCAGAAATATATTAAATTGTAGTAAGATATTGTACAAACTACTCACCAGTATGTTATGATAGCAGATGAATCAATTGCTTTCATTTAGAAATCCCACCCTTATTACAAGGAACTACTGTAAGCTGCCTAGATGCCCTAAGCACATCCGATCTCACCTGATTTTGGAAGCTAAGCAGGGTTGGCCCTGGTTAGTACTTGGATGGGAGACCACCAAGGAATACCAGGTGTTGTAGGTGCCTGGAGTAGGAACTGGCAAACCACTCCAGTATTCCTGCCAAGAAAACTCCATGGGCATGGAGTCACGAAGTCAGTCATGACTGTAATGACACAACACACACACACACTGTGACACCTGCTCCTAACAGTTGCCATTAGTGTGTTTAAATTGAAAATGAAAAGACATACAGTGTAAGCTGGAGAGCTGGCAGACTGTTTTGGCCCTTTAAAGGAGGAAAACAAAAACTTTGTACAATTTATCTTGGTGCGGCTGTTTTTATCGTTTCACCACAGTTGAGTTAGTAATTTTTCAGGCTCTTTAATGAAGGAATGGAAATAATAGCAGCTGTTTTCATGTAAGTTGTTCCAGCATATTGCCAAGAGATGGTATGTCACATTGACCACCACTGATGTTGTAGTACGATCCTCATGAGTAGCTCCGTAGAAAAACTGGTCTGGTGTAGTGGCTAGATATATAGTGTACGGTGCATAAAGGCTCTGGCTTGAATATTGCTCGAGCCATGATCTCATGAGAAGACCTTGATTTTGAACCTTAGTCTTCAGCCACACCTCCTACAACTAAACTGATAATTTATGACCACCTTGCACAGTGTCATTGCGACTATTTCTGAGCGGTAGGCATCAGCCACAATTTTTGGCTCAGATTTGGATTCCACCACCACCACCAAGTGGGCCAGAGTGGGTGACTTACCTGAGGGTGGGGTGGGGACTTGCACAAGGCATGGATTTTATCAATGGATACAAAGGGCTATGAGAAGGAAGCCAAGTACATAGAGGGACCTCAGGTGAATATACTTCCCTGGTCTTCTTGGTGTCTTAAGCCTATGGCTTCAAACCTAATCTGGAAAACAATCTTTAACACACACACACACACACACACACACACACACACACACACACACACACACACACACACACACACACACACACACACACACACACACACCAATATTTGAAGCTGTCTTGTGTGACTCTGGTGCAATACGAATCTCCATGTAGAAATGCATGTCTTTACATATTCCATTAGAAATCAAGCATCCCTCTTTGCTAAAAATCGCAAAACAACTACAGTAATACCTTGGTTTACGAGCATAACGTGCTTTAGTTTATATGACCTTATTTCTGTTTAATTTTTTTTCTTTTTTGATCTGCTCCTCCCCGCCGGGGGTTCTCCCTCTCTTGCTACTCTGCCATTTTATTTATGTGTTGTTGTTCTGCTGTTTTGCTGTTTTAACTGTTTTAATCTGGAAACCGCCCTGAGTTCCATTGTGGAAAAAGGAGCGGTATAAAAGTGTTCCAAATAAATAAATACATAAATAAATATATCAAAGCAAATTTCCCCATAGGAAATAATGGAAACTCAGCTGATTTGTTCTGGGGTCCCATAGACCACATACTGTACACACAAAATGGCAAAATTCACAAAGGATGCTGGCTAGAAGTCCACCTCCACACCACAGTTTACATACCTTCTCGTAGAATGCTCTGCTCTGCTTGGAACTAACAACTGGATTTTACATAGTATTTTTAATGTGACAATAATAAAAAGAACAATTTGTAGCCCTATACACTCTTGACTAGCTGCACCATGACTAGAAATTGTTGGAAAAAATATGAAAAATGTTGAAAACAAATTAAATATAAATATAAATAAATATAAAGAAAAATAAAACCTTAACCTACACATTCCTGGATGGTGCAAGGGAGACCTCTATTCTTCTCTCCTCACTCTGCTTTGGAGGCTGCCTGAGATAGAATGTTCCCGATAATCACCCACAATCCAGCAGGAGGAGGAGGAAGGGAGGGAGAGCCACTACTGAGTCACTTGTGATCATGTGACCTGCTCTAGTGCTTATATCTGGACATTGCTTGTTGATCAAGGCAAAATTTAGAAGAAATGTTTGCTTGTCTTGCAAAATTATCTTAAAGTTACTCTTAAACCAAGGTATTACTGTGTAACATTGCTTCTCTTAGAGAGAATGGTATGAAATCTGCAGGTATAACAACCTCACAGCAGCAAATTAGATCTGCAAGACTGAAAAGAAAGTGTGCATGATTTTTGTTTTGCATTGTCTATCTTTAACGTTTGACTTTCTTTTTTTGCTAACATGGAAGCATGTGATAACATTTAAGTATCTTGGTAGCAAATTATAAGAGCAATTGCCCTTTCTGACAAGGTCATGATTACCCTGTTAAGAGCAGAACAGATGCAAAGTGCTTTGCTCAAGAACAATTTGATTTAGTTTTTTTTTTAAAAAAATAGCTCCCTACCTCCAGCACCACTACATTTTCTCTCGATAATTGTTATGAAAAGGATATAAAGGATATAAGTGGCTCTAAGTACATGATCGTCAAACCTTCCGATAGTCACACTTAGAGATGGGCACGACTTAGCGGTATTTCCGTTTCCGTTTCCGTTACTCGGTTCCGTTACTCTACGGAAACGGTAACGGGAATTACTCCCCCAGACTTCGAGCTCGAACCGACGAACGAACAATTTTGGTCTGATTTGTCGTGCTCGTTCCTTGCATCGCGAGATCGCGCGATGCCACACGCGGCACAGAAAAAAAGTTTTTAAAAGTTAAAAAAAACCGGTTCCCGGCCAAAAAGCAGGCGGGAAAATGCCTGCCGTGCCTCAGGGCACCTACCAGAGGGGTTGTTTCTGGAGGTCCCCGGCCTCCCCCCTCATCCCCCGTCCTCGGCTGCTCTGGTGGGACTCGCCGCAGGCTCGCAGCCACCAAAATGCCCAGTCTCGCCGCCGGCCGCCCGCAATTAAAGCGCAAGCAAGCGGCACGGACGGCACAGGAAAAAACTTTTAAACTATCCCCCCACCCATTCCCGGGCCAAAAAAGCAGGCGGAAAAATGCCTGCCGTGCCTCAGGGCACCTACCAGAGGGGTTGTTTCTGGAGGTCCCCGGCCTCCCCCCCATCCCCCGTCCTAGTGGGCTGCTCTGTGGGACTCGCCGCAGGCTCGCAGCCAGCAAAAAGCCCAGTCTCGCCGCCGGCCGCCGCAATTAAAGTGCAAGCAAGCGGCACGGACGGCACAGGAAAAAACTTTTAAACTCTCCCCCCACCCATTCCCGGGCCAAAAAAGCAGGCGGAAAAAATGCCTGCTTGACTAAGGGCGCAGGGCACCTACCGGAGGGGTGGTTTCTGGAGGGGGGGGGGTCCCGCCTCCCCCCCGTCCTGGGCAGCCGGACTCGCGAGTCGCCATCGCCATGCCATGCGGTGCGGGCGGGGGATCCAAAATGGGGCGGCAAACGCAATATTGTTTTTGAAATCGTGGTCCAAAAACACACAAGCACAACAGAAACACGCGAAAATTATAAACTGCCAGATTTTTCACAGTAGCAGTGGGTTTTTTCTTGCAACAAAATGTCTCTCCTCTCCTCCTCTGTCCTCCATTGATTTTATTTTATTTTATTTTATTTACACCTGCGCAATGATGGGCTGGCCGAGTGGCCAGCCATGTGGGAGTGGACAACCATGCAAATTTTTGGAGCCATCCCACCAGTCGCATGGCCATTTGGCCATGGAGACTTCTGGGATGTGCCAAAAAGCCCCCTAAAACCTGCCCTAGCCCTAACCCTAACCCTTGACTCCGTACCCATACGTCACAGACTGTCTTCTTAGTGGGTCAGAGAGGAACCCAGAGGTGCAACCCACTAGCCCACCGTAACCTTACCCGTCACTAGCCTAACCCTAGCTCTTGCACTAAGCCACCTTAAAGCCAGATCTACTTGCTTGCATTGCACTACACGCAGCAAGTACAATTCCCTTCTGTGTGAGACATGGTGGTGCCAGAGCCTTGTGAAGGGCGGGCATGACCCTATCACTCTCACACTGGTCTCACGTCTGCACATTATGTTATGCAATATCCATATGGCTATTGCATAGCATTTTGCAGCAGCAGCAGGTGAGGAAGGGAGACCCCCATGTAGAGGGGTCTCTTGGAGCCTGCTTCCCCTTCCTAGTGGCAGGAGGCACCCACGGGTGCCTCCAGGAGCCCACTTTCCCTTTATAGCGGGCCAGAGGAGGCACCCACCCCACAGAGGTGCCTCCAGGAGCCCGCTCCCCCCCCAAAAAAAACCAGTACTAACGACAACGAAAAAACGAACCGACTAATTTTTGCGAATTTTCGCGAAAACTGGAAACGACCCGAAATGGGACTGGCCCGACTAACGACAACTCGAAAAAAATTTTTTTCAAGTCGTGCCCATCTCTAGTCACACTATCTTGGATAGGAGAGACATCCACCATATGAGGCATATGCTTCTCCTTAACCACCTACTTCCACTATGAAAGTAGCAGAGGTGCCCTTAAGCAACATGCCAGTGGCTAAGGAATCATTCGAGGTGGGATGGAATTGAATGTTTTCTTTTGTTTACCTCCCAGCACCCAAGTCACAGAAAGGCCAATAGATCAAGGGGTGACATGGAACTTGCAGTGGTTTAAGCAAGGCCTGAACTTCCAGGATTTTCAATCAAGCGTTCAGTGCTTCTCCCTTTCAGGGTTTACAGATTCCACCAAAAGATTTATGAGAACTAAGTGGGGGGGGAACACACCTCATTGAATGCTGAATCAATTGAACATTTCCAAAGGTCTACACAATTGCCTAGATGGCTCAGTGAGATTAGGACCCTGCTACTTTTCAGAGCTCCTTCACCCAGTGACATCTGCCCGTAATACCCAGTCCTCCCAGGCTAGGCATTTGAGGCAGCTTACACCATGAGAGGCCCAAAAGCAAGCAAGCAAGCAAGCAAACAAACAAAACCACCCACAAACACTGAAATAGGGCCTTCTTTGCTACCCTCCCCCACGCCTGTGGAATAATCTTCCCGCCGATATATGCCTGTCCCCATCTTTGGCGGCCTTCAAAAGATCACTTAAAACCTTGGATGTTTAAGCAGGACTCCAGCATTCACCCATTGGATTAACATACAGTAATACCTCATAAGACGTTTTTGATTGGTTCCAGGGTTCCATTCGTCTAAGAAAAAAAAAGTCTTACGAGGCAAGGTTCCAGATTAATAGGTTTTCAATGTATCCCTATGGGAAGACTGTTTGCTTGTCTTGCAAAACACTTGCAAAGTTACTATTAAACCAAGGTATTCCTGTATACGTTAACTGTGTTGTTTAATCTAGGCCATGGACAGCATTCACCGAGTCTGTCTTGGGGCAACTGCCCTTCTACCTTCAACTCCTTAAAATAAATATCCTCTTAGTTCCTGCATTAAGTATTCCCTCCCACAACAGCAGTTGGGGAATCCAGATCTTAAAAGGCCTAGCTATGCCAAAAATCATGTTGACTCAGTAAGGTGGGTGATTTATGTTTATTAAAAGGCTTGCTTTCATTTAGCATTTTAACAGGTGCTCCATAACCATTATGCTGGTTCAACAGCCAACATTTTAATTTGATCTTTGAAGTCAGATCACTATGATACCATTATGAATTATTGCTCCCTGGAAAATGAAGAAAACCAGTTCAACAAGGTTGTAATTATATTTAATACCTATTTTGCTTTTAAGGGACATTTGAAGAAGTAAACATCATCAACTTTTACAATTCACAACTAGTGAAGAGTTTATAGTGCTTATAAAGTTGTACCTAAAATATACCTTATTCATCCTCTATAGAACATTTTGAAGACAGTCTAATATTATAATTATACATTATACAGTAGCTGCCTCTTGCCACTACTGTAATTAAGGCATTCCCATTACAAACCTCCCCTCTCGAGACTCAGTACTGGCTGATAAATACATAACATCAACCAAAGTTTTGTTCAATAAGAACAACTGAACAGAAAATAGTGCACCAGAATGACTTTGGGATAACAAGTAGATGTTCAATAATTGGCTTACAAACATGAAGTGTGAGTCAGAATATTCCAAGAGGCATTTTCAAAATGACCACGTGTTGTCTCCGATGCACAGCAGAACATGACTCCCAATGATGCCTAGTGGATGGCATACAAAAGTATTGATCTCCGTCTTCATGTTAATACAAAGAGGTTGGAGCTGCATCTTTGTACATTTAAGATTTGTCAACATATTTATACTGCCTTTGAGTTCTTCAGCAAGTTGAATGGATATGTTCTTTACAGCTGGTTGTGAAGATCACATGATAAAAGAGCAAATATGGAAGTGACAAACAGTTTCAAAATGTCCCAAAGTTTATCAAATCCATTGCAAACCTACAGAGTTCACTTGATACAACCATGGTCGGGCATATGAACGTGCTACACTGTGTGTCACCGAAGGTGTTCCACCACCATTCTATAACTGCCTTCATATTCCCATTCACATTTGATGCCACGTAGATTCAGTAGACTTGGTGGTAAACTGGAGTCCTGCTTCACTCCCAAAGCAGGCAAACAAGAGCTACCACAGACTACTAACACAAAGCAGAAAATGTTCTTCTTTGTAACTACACTCTCACCCCCATTCCTTGATTATTCACTCCAAGTCTCAATTTGAAGCACAGAAAAGTTGCAGTTAGAGATTTCTGATGCAACCATGTACTCCATATGTTTCTGCTGTCAAGAGGAATACATCAGTTTCCTCACTATATTCTTTTATAAACTGCCAGATCAAAGCCTTCGATATATTCTCATGTCGCAATTATTAATAAAGTTAAACAAACACTTTAAATAGCCGGCTTGACTCCTATATATGACTCAGGAGAATCACATAGCTATGTTGCATCAAATACAGAATATTTAATTCTCCATTGGTTTAAACTGAAGGTATCTCTATAATCTCAAGTGATAGTCAGCCCATGAAAGGAGATGTTTAAAACCAGATGCTGTTAATTTATGCTAATATGTCTGACAACATTACAATCAGGTTGCAGTATAGTTGCTACAGTTAGTGGGAACTTAGAGCTCCTGATATTTTGCATATTACTAGTCTTCTCTTCAGAAGGGTTATCAATTGCACATTTTTTTCCAAGAGCATTTTCATTCAAAGCGTCCATTGCATATTTTTCACTTATAACCATTGAAATCACTGCTTCCAAACAAAACAAAGCAAGCAGGCTAAATGAACTCATTGACAGAAACAATGGTGTTGGCCATTTTATAACAGGTTCAGGTTTAGTGTCTGCTTATATCAACAATTCCCTACCTGCTCATCAATCAAGTATCTCTTCCCCCTCCTACACATGCATTCCTAAGAGTCAGCTGCAGAGTAATGAGGCCGTACCACAATTTGGTCTCCCAAACATTTGAGCCACTTGGAATCACTCGTGTATGGCAGGTCTACAAGAACACTTCCATTCATACATTTCAACAGAGCTTCCATAGATGTTCACAAAAGTAGAATTTGTCTTAGTAAGACTGCATGCAAGTTTGTAAATTTTGGGGTATGGACTAAGGTGGTGAAACTTGCATGATATACAGTAGAAGCCAAATATTTCACTAAACATAAAGCAGCTTGGATTTTCCTATTTTTCAAAATAAAGTTGTACCATCCATGAATGATTTACTTCTAGCTAATGTCAGTACACCCTTTCATTCAGCCTACAACATTCCTAAGCCCTCCGTAGCTTCTGGTGTTGGATGAAGCACCCTATAAAAAGATATGCCTACTCACAGAGGGATAGCCTTCCTAATATACTGCAGGCACACACACTGTGACCACAGTGGCAATTTTAATCCACCTGTACTGCAGACAGTGCACAGTCGTTTTCATATGTCAGGTGCAATCAACCCACAACACAGAACACCCGGTTCAAAGTTGACTATCTATAATGCACCTTGTGTATAACAGGCTTATACATCTGACCAGTCACAGTATCTGGCTTATGTTTTTGATTTTACTTCTGTGATTTCTCAGATCACTCTACATTGCTTTGCCAAGAGGAAGAACAAAATAGTGAGACTCTTTGAACATAAAATCTCTCTGCGTGCCCGGAAGCAATTGGGAAGGAACTCAGCCTGAAATGAGAGGCAAAAATAAAATAAAATTTGTTTTGGCACAGGAACATTTATGCAAAGGACGGGATGGCATACAGCAAGCCTATGTTCAGAAAGTAAAGGCTCTGTTCTATAAGCCAATGTCTTGACCAGCATCTCACATGTAAGCGCAATTTCACACTGATCACATCCCAGGATGCTGGGATCTCAAGTGACCTACAGGTAAAGCAATCACAGATTGCAATAATGTGTGCTTTTTGCAAATGGAACTAGCCAGGGATTTGAGGCGTGTGAACAGAAGAAGAAACAGAGGAAAACTGCTATTTGGCAACTTTAAAATCAAGTACTTCTTTACATGTATTCTTCTCTGTCTGTCGCACATCCTCCTTCAATAAAAGTGTAATTTGCTCTTCTCAATCCTGATGAAATTTTTCTGAAATAACTTTGCATTCGTACTGAAAAAGAAACATAATTCAGTTGTAAGTGGCTTGTATATTAACATGCACACATAATCACAACACTGTAAGGCAAAGGAAGAATAACACAAATGGGTGGGCTGAATAGGTCCGCTTCCATCGTTTTCCATTAGACCAGCTGTCCACGTTATTCCGGTTAACTGCATGTCTGCTGATGAAACTTTGTAGACAATCTGAGTGTCAAGCCTTGAAGATGAAGGAGTGAAGAGTCACTACAGCCTGGATTAACTAGGGTGGGGGAAAGGAATGAAAGCTTCTAGATGTGTTCCTCCAGAGAAAGGTAAATCATGCTAGTTGTTTTTTAAAGGGATTTCCTAAGAGGTGCCAGTCAAATAAGGGTTAGGGTTAGGGTCATCCCAGCTTGAAACTGGGCTAACTTTCCAAGGGCTACAAACCGAATGGGATGGGAGATAAAGAGAAATGTCATTGAGGTCAAAACAAAAGTAGATAGGGTTACTGCACATCTTGTCCAAAACGGAGACTGTTATCCCAACCCAACAAAATTGAGCTTGAACAATATTCCCATTTGGAGTCAACCCCACCTTAAAATTGCCCCCCATAAGCTCCCTCCCCATCTATAGCATCATCCCCAAACATCTTCAATCCTCCATGCAGCCTTTGCAAATTTTCCAAAAACATGCACTGACAGATAAAAAACTTTTTAAAGTGCCTCACTGCTTCAAAGGAGTGGCAGGCAGCCCCTATGGACCTGTCAGGCTATGAGCCAAATCAAGGTATTCTGGCTGCCTCAAGATTCCTCCCCATCCCTGCTGAAGGATTACATATGTATATGAAGTGATTTGAACACTTTTAGCCAGGGTTGGGGCACAACTGCCCACAAATCTATAGTGTATCCTGGAACGTCCTGAAACATTATTCTAACTACTGGCCAAGAGGTTATTCAGGATTGGACTCTTTTTGCCTTCATCCCATAGCTTTATTTAAGACAAGAAGCAACAGATTACAGAAAGAGCAAAGCTGCAATGGAGGACAATGTTTAACACTGACGTGAAATAACGTGCAATGGGTTCTATCTATCTACAGCAATGTAGTTATCTGGAGATGGCCTGCAAGGAAAAGCTGTGGTCCTCAAAGTAAACTATATTGTGTTCAGGGATACTGTTAACTGGTCATACTCAGCTCTTTCTTTCTTTCTTTCTTTCTTTTTCTTTCTTTCTTTCTTTCTTTCTTTCTTTCTTTCTTTCTTTCTTTCTTTCTTTCTTTCTTTCTTTCTTTCTTTCTTTCTTTCTTTTTTCTTTTTTTTGCCATAAGCCATAAAAGCAATATGAAAACAATACAGGCTGAATCAGGATTGCCTAAGTCGCATAAAAACCTTATAAGTTGGTGCATGAAGAATTATTTGTGGCTCCCTTTGAATATTCCATAGCCCTCCAGGAAGCCAGATGGCCCCCATTACAAATGGATATACTAAACAGCCAAGAACTGATAAAATAAACTTACCATGGCCAGTTGTCTGCCAATGTTTCCCATTGTTATTCCACCAGCAAAAAATATACAGGGTAGCCATGAGCGCACATACAGAAAATCGGGAGAGGTATACCTAGAAAGACACAGGGTATGTTTTAGTTCTTAAGACTAACACGGTGCATAAGAAACAAACTGGACATGTTTTGATAGAAAGGAGCTCAGCAAATATGGCTTTTTGTATGGCTATAATTTGCATTTTTAGTTGCTCTCACCCCAACACAATTTTGTTCTGAGACAACCAACAATTGACTTTCTTGAATATGAAAGCCTGAGCATTAGAGCAGGGGGCCATATATAATTGTCTATGCTTCTCTATGGACTCCGTTCTTGGGCATTTATTTATTAAACTTTTCGATTACCCAAAGAAGTCAGTTCTATGGGTGGTATGCTCTTGGTTCCTAGAGTTAATAGGATGATTACTCTGTTTTAAATTCAAAAACAAGATACAAGTCCAGAATGTGGCCTGTGACCACTGGCATATCAGACAAATGTGTTTGATCTCCTTACTTGAAAAGCAAGTATCTATTAACTTACCTTTCTTCTGATATTCCATCTAGCCTCTGTTTACACAAGGAAAACACTACCTCCAGCAGCCTTCCCAAAACAGCACTTCCATTTCCATTGGTGCCTTCCACAATTTGTTCCCCTGGCAAATGCAGATTGCTACAGCTCTCTACTATTAGAGATAGTGTAACAGTCTACAAACTAAGGCACATGCATACTGAATAGTCATTTTGCTAAAATATTGATGATAAAAGCAAGTGTTTATCTTATTTTTCCTGAACAGCTGTCCTTGATCCAATTTGCCTCATGTGAAGAAGACATTCTGATATTATTGAAGATGGGTGCAGATACATATCACTAACCTGGGAGAAGACCTCTTTAACTCTTTCAAAAATGTAACTCAATCTTGGAAGTTAAGCCAAAATGTATAGTTGCCAGAACCAATCCTATCCCAGTTTTTTACCTAATACTGCACCTCCATGTGCAACAGGCAAGATTCTCTATCTACTCTCATCCCCCAGGTCTACCCATGGAGTATTAAGAGCAGAGGCTTACTATTTTGATCTTATGTTGCTAAGCTAAACACACTTCATTCAGAAGCCAAACGTCCTACCAGATTTCCTCCAAAGCTTGCTTCTGAGAAGACAGGAGATCTTATAACCCAATGGCAGGAATGAGCCTCAAAAGCCCCATGGTTGGGCATGCAACGATGAAACCCTCCTTGTGCAATACCGTTTACATGCCTCTTCCTCACCTTTCCCATCACATTTTTAAAAAGAAGGGAAACCTAAAAGCGAGCAACTCAAGCAATCTCTTTCCACCAGATGGGTTGCAATCTTATACCAAATAAAAGTCCTATTCTTTCCAATGGAATCGATACATACTGTATTACACTGTTACTGGGAGGGATGTTGAGCAGTTTTCACGTTTCCAGCACATTTACTGTAAATATTTCAGACCCGGCTTTTAACATCCTAATTAAATAAACATAATTTTACCATATGTGCAGCACTTACTGATAAACTCCATTGTAGACCAGAAGCTGAGTCACCAGGGTGGCTAGAAAAGCAATTCCTATTCCCAAGCCAAAGCCACTTCGAGATCTATCGAATGTCCACCATAGACCGATTGAAAGTGCGGCAAGTGTGAGGGACAACTGGATGTTGTTCGCAAAATCAACTTTCTGTGAGCATGGCTAAAGATCAGTTTCAGAACATCCGTGAAGCAATATGAATTTGGGGGTGCATGCATGGTTTTAAAAATAAACCTTAAGATACTGCCTTCAAATGTCATAAAACTCTGATTGACCTGACACTTATTGGCTTAACTCATAATAAGTTGCACCAAAGTAGGCAAACTGAACCAAAGGGACTTGGGTGAATCACCTCCTCCATAAATTCCATTGATTCAACTGGGTCTGTTCTACTTGCAATTTACTGTTTCATAGCAAGTTGCAAATAGAATCGACCCACTTAAATCAATGGAACTTATGAAGGAGTTGACTTTACCCAATCCCCACTGATTCAGTTCACCTATTCTGGTGTGACTTAACTGTGCTAAGCAATAGGATTCCAACCAAGGAGTATCTGAAATTTAAGTTTAATTAAAGTTTCCTCTCCATCTACCCCTCACAACATTCTTAGGGGAAAGCCAGTATTATTAAATTTCAAATATTTTTAAAGGGAAACAAGTATGCAATTAGGTTGCTTTATAAAATTGCTTCCTCGAGGACACCCACTTCAGTATAATTAATTCTTGCTTCATAGGCACTTTCAATTCTCAACATTTTACAACTTCTGCTGTTGATTTATGGCCAACATATTCTGGGCTGTGTCATACTGCGTTTTATCTGTCAGACCACACAAGTACTTCTCTGCAGTTAAACGATGGGGTGGGACTCCAACAGTGTAGTTTTGCTGATACTATTTCTGCCAGAATTAGTTATCCTGCTTCCTACTCCATTATCTTGTGAAAGCCAAGTATCTGCCCAGAGTTCATTTTCCTAACACCAAGGTGGGACAGAGGCAGGGAAGAAGGAGGAAGGAAACAATGTTCCCATTTTGCTGTGTTGGATAGTTGAGTACAGTTAGACCTTTGCCTAGAAACTATTAATATGAAACACAGCAGAGACTACCAAGTTGGATAGCTCTCAAAGGGAATTCAACAAATTAAAGTCATCCAGGACAACCAGTCATAATAGGTATATTTCACATAAAGATGTTGCAGATAAGTACTATTGCGCTTGTGTTCTGTTTGCAGGCTTATGTCTGGTTGGCCACCATGGGAACAGAAAGCTGGACCAGGCTGATCTCAGCTTTGATACTCGAAGTCAGTGGTTCTCAACCTGGGGGTTGGGACCCCTTTGGGGATTGAACAACCATTTTGCAGGGGTTGCCATGAGCCAGTGATGAAAAAGGCACAGATGGCTTGGGTCTGGAGGAGGAGGAGGAGGAGGAGGAGGAGGAGGAGGAGGAGGAGGAGGAGGAGGAGGAGGAGGAGGAGGAAGGGCGGGGGAAGAGTGAGTTACAGCTTGATAGGTTGGAGGGGATATCAGTCAATGGCACTGGAGGCTGTGATTGACTGAGGGTGCCTGTAGAGGGAAGTTCTTTATGGCACCTACGGCAGTGGCCTGCCAATGGGGGCTTGTGGCCTCTTCCAAGCGGGGCAAGGGGTCACCACAAAATGAGGAACTGTTTTGTGGCATTAGGAAGGTTGAGAACCACTGCTCCAAGTCCTTATTGTTCTTATTTTAAACATGTGGTTTTTTTTAAATAACTTCACAGCACCCTGAGTTAATGATGGAACAGCAACTGATAAATTGACTGCCATATCATGGATATTAAAGATATGTAATCTCGGAGAAGTGACTAGGGCAGCTCTTGTTAAACTTTTGGGCTCCTATTACTATTACTCCTATTACTTCTATATACTATTTCTAACATCAATATGATAAAGGATACAGCGCTGGCATGATTTATGCCAACAAAGACTGCTACGCATCGCATCACACTGGACCATTCCCTCTTAAATTTATGTGGTTCTCCCAGATGTTTATCCATGCAAGGGTACAATAACCCAATCACAGCTGTAAAATAATAATAATAATAATAATAATAATAATAATAATAATAATAATAATAATAATAATAATAATAATAATAGGAGCAAGATAAACAATTAGCAATTTGCAAAATACATAATTTATAAGCACTTTTTGACAGACAAGATCACAAGTTCGTTTTTCTGTTTGTTTGCCATTGACTGACTTGGAAAAGTTATTTAGCCTTCTTGGGATTTCACAATCCTGACCAATTAAGAGTCATTTCCAAGTTATGCCCTTGCACTGCACTGCCTTACGTGCATATGCTTTTGAAGCAGGTTTTACTACTAGTAGTAACTGCCCATCTGTGAATCTTTCCAAGGTCCTTACTCTATGTTCTTCTTTCCCCAGAAGCACAGTTCTTCATTTACCGTATATACTCGAGTATAAGTCGACCCAAGTATAAGTCGAGGCCCCTAATTTAACCCCCAGAAACTGGGGAAACATATTGACTGGGAGTGGTGTGTGATGTTTAAAATAACTTTTAGCCACTGATGCAAGTGCCTGGCTCAGTGACTAAAAGTAATTTTAAACATCATGTGCTGCTCCCCTGTGATGCAGATGGGGGTCATGAGAAGCGGCATTCAATGTTTAAAATGACTTTTAGCCACAGATGACTTGCCTCAGTAGCTAAAAGTATTGACCCGAATATAAGCCGAGGACCCCTTTTTTCAGTCCAAAATTAGGGTTGAAAAACTAGGCTTATATTCGAGTATATACAGTATTTAAACCTAATCCTTCCCCCACCCCCATACATATTAGTTGTAAGTCTATGAAACTCCCTGCCACAGGATGTGGTGATGGCATCTGGCCTGGATGCCTTCAAAAGGGGATTGGACAGATTCCTGGAGGAAAAGTCCATCACAGGTTACAAACCATGATGGAGATGTGTAATCTCCAGGCTTTAAACCAGGGTACTTCAAGGGCCAGATGCAGGGGAGTGGTATCAGGAGACAGATATCTAGTCTCATGCGCTCCCAAACGCATCTGGTGGAGCCGCTGTGAGATACAGGAAGCTGGACTAGATGGGCCTTTGGCCTGATCCAGCATGGCTCTTCTTATGTTCTTATGTTCTTATATTCGATGCTGTTTAATCTTGCTCATTTACGCTTTGGCCAACAAAGACATGGGTGACCACTGTACTTGCAGGCATGCTAGTAGTTCATACTCTGACATCCTAACCATGCATAAATGTTTTACTGGGATGCAGAGAAGCATTTCTAAAATGAAAGATTTTCCAACAATTCAAAAAATATGGGAAGAACAAGGGGGAAAGGAAAAGGAAAGAGAAAAAATGAAAGAAATTCATTTAGTTTAGAGGTAAAACACATCTGAAACTGTGACTGAAATATTCTAATTGCAACTGAAATATTCAAAATGGCATAAGACAAACCAACACAGACAAATTAGGCTTCAAATCCAAGTCCTCTGTGAAGTTTATCATATATTAACTCAATGAAAAGAAAAGTAATTAAATAATAGAAGACACCTAACCTTGACTTTGGCAAAATTAAACAAAAATATTGGCTAGATAATGAGTTGTTTATTGACATATTCTAGAATATAAGAAAAAGACTCTCCAGAAAATTTTCTCTTAAGAGCTTTACTTTCAACAGAATTCTGCCTCAGTGCTGCCCTCTCATTTCACTGTCAAGAGGTTTCTCCTACTAAAATGATCTTACGCTCAAATTCAGCAAGTGAAATGTCCAGGAAGATTCAGCTTGTATTATCAAGAAAATACAAAACCCATCAATGTATAGCTGTTAACCTCATATATATTTAATATATGTTTGTCACTTATGAAAGAATTGAGGAACTTGAACCAGCATCTTCACTACATAGTTTTCTAAAAGGAAATGCTTTGTTAGATTATACATCTTAAAACCAGAAAGAGAAAATCTTTTGCTACTGACAGACAACAGAGGTTCAGACATTCAGACAGACTTGGGGCAGGAGGTTGGGGGATAATGGATGCATAAGGTGCCAGAAATCCTTGATGGATTAGATTTAGCACACTACACTTTTTCCTTGTGTCCCCCCAGCTCAGCTGTTCCAACGTACCTGATGCTGTTCCACAACCAAGTGGTACCCACCAAGCTGAAGAGAATATACTCGTAATCACATCAGGTGGAAACAAGGTGACATTTCTCTGAATCTGCAGCAAGTTTAATACTAATGCAAGAAAGACGCCAATGAAAAAGAGGACTATTCCACGGATCACTAGGTTCAGGCTGTGGCTGGTGACAGAAGAAATGTATGGGCCGCATTTCCTTGGTATGGATGGTTGTGCATCATTATCTGCCATGGCTTCACTTATTTCCAGCAGCATTCAACACAGGAGTATGGAGCCCAAGAAAAAGGAATATCAAGGGTGGAGGGATCCTATTTTTCTTCTCAGGATATACTCCAAATCCTGTTAAAAATAATAATATAATTATAGAACATATATTTAAATGTACATATATATGCACAGAACATGTAGCTTTTAAAATCAAAATTATTCTATGAGTTAAATTCTACAAATGTTAGTATTCACACATTTTTAGATACTATTATTATTATTATTATTATTATTATTATTATTATTATTATTATTATTATTATTATTATTATTATTATTATTATTATTATCATCATATTATCATCATTCATCATCATCATCATCATCATCATCATCAAAATTTATATTAGCTGGATGATCCTGTAAATTCTCAACTGAATCTCAGGATATTCAGTCTTGATATATCATGCCATTACCCATTTCACTACAGAGGCATCTGACTCCTTAATGGAGCAGTTGTTGACCTTTCAGATCTTATGCCTTACCAATCATTCTGTTGAAGAGTCAGGGGTCCCACCAAGATAAAAATAACAGCCACTTTTAATGCTAAGGAAAGCGCAAGTATTTTGTTATTAGGCATTTACAGTAAATATTAAATTCCACATTGAAGTCTGACTCCTAATGGTTGCCACTTGCCAATGTGCTACTGACTGAGATTTGCTGCATTCAAGGATTTACACACTAAAGTGTGAAACAAAAGAGGGGTATTGGGCAGAGTACTCCATAATGACAACAATTTACTTGCGCTTCATCTGTTTCAAGGTGCATAATGAAAAAAATCTCTAAAGACGTCTGGATTCAACCAAGATTCAAAGCCATGAATTACTTTCTGCTCACTGATTCAAACAGGTATAGAGATGTAAAATGTCCAGAAAAATATTGAAGCCATGGGAGGGGCTAAAAATGAAAAAATTGGGGGGGGGGGGTTCTATCCCCCCCCTAAGTTTTCACCTCTAAACAGGTCTTCCCTGTGTAAAAGCCTACACATAACATCTCCACTTTTATGTTTCTGAGGTCTTTGAGGATTACTAAACTCAAACTACAGGCCCCCAATTGTTTGTATTTTTAAATTGCTGACTAGGACCTCTCTGTTAACTCTCCTACTCACTACTTACCAAGCCTTAAATCAAGAATTCTGATTTACTACGATGTCCCAAAGTTCCCATTATTCTGCGAGGAAAAGATGCATTTGCATCACTTTGAAGTGGTACAAGACATGAGGAGGCTCTTGGTTTCTTGGTCTACAAGTGAATTTTAACGCATGGTCTCAGAAAAAAAAATGTTGCTCTTTGATCTTCTAAGGCAGCTAACATTGCAATATGCCAACAAAAGAACAGAAATAAAGTTCAACTTCCATAAGGTGGTAATTTAATATAACACATTTAGAAATGTAATGGCCCGAAGGGAGAAAATCAGATCAACTAAAAGGAAAGATCTTTTTTCCCTCTCAATCCTCTGTCATCCCATCCCTCCACACTTTTTTTTCATGGCTTCAATGTTTCTGGATACTTTTGTACCACAAAATACATCCATATATAAGAACCAAGTCAAAAAGAAACAACAACAGTAACAGGTACAAAAAACACATCTCAGTTTAGAACTCAGGACTATACAAGGAATAAAATTATGTACATATGAATTATGACACACTGTGAAGACAGAAAAAGGAGATAACAATGGAAGTTATAATTCTATATCACTAAACAACATCCTTGAAGACAACAAAAGCCCACGTTAGCCAAGATGGAGCACAGAACAACACTTGGCAGAAGTAAATTATCCTCCATCAAAACAAAGTACTGCCCAATAAATGAAGCTGACAATCTCACAATTCTAGAATTCTTAGCAGTAGACTTTTTACCTAGAGCAAAGTTTTTGAAGCTATGTCAAATGTAAGAATGGATCACACATTACAGCATCTCACAAAATCCAATGGTATCACCTTAATATTGTATTTGTTGCTTCAAAGAAATAGCCACAATATACCTTGAGGTTACCTAGTCTGGTATACATCCTGCTACGAAGCTGTGAAAATAAAGGAAGTGACATGGAACTACACTGGGACATGCACACAAGGAGGCAAGTGACACAATCAAAGTCTGATAGCTATCAGATGACAAGGTCACTCCTTAGGACAAACAATGGGACTCCTCCAAAGCTTTCATCCAAGCCGCACAACATGATACATACTGTGTTCCAAGAGGTCACTTAAATTCTACTCCACCCACCAGCAATTCCTTCTACATACCTTCTGGATTTGGAGGGTGGAATTCCCTTCCCCGGACACTCTTTTTCCAACCTGCCACTCAAAACTCTTGTTTTACATGGGCTCGGTGCCACATTCATGTATAACAAGTGTTTTGACTGACAGCTCAATCGGCTGGAACACTCAAGGAGGGGAAAGCCCTTAAACGTTGTTTTGTACATTCTGAGACTGCCAATCATTTGCATCTTTTGATAGCTCTTATTCATGAGCAACTGGAAAGGATATAGCAGCAAGAGACTGCTTGTTGCTCCTGCAACATCTCTTATTCAGCAGATGCACAATTCAGAGTGAACCATGCAATGCTGTGGAGGACTGGCCTGCTGGCTTCTGCAGCCAAAAGAACTGCCAAAGGAACCCCATTATTTTTCTTTAAAAGTTTGTAGGCATTTCCAGCTACATGCTGCTGCACCTTCATCAGGTGAGACTTACAAATGCCCAAGAAAATCCTGGCCTCTTCCAGCATGGCGCCCGCATCACCTCTACAATTTAGATCCATAAATCAGCTCAAGATACTGACTAAGCCACCAGGAGGCCCTGAACGACTTGTCTGGAATGTTTTGGAAGGGCACCAGGTGTATATCATCATGGGAACCAAGAGATTGGGCGTGTTATCTCCTTGCCTTAGCCAGTGTGGAAGTTGCAAAAGAAAGGTTCAACTTTCAAAATGAAATTTGGTGGGTTCTTTGGCAGCTTCTAGGTCAGTGATGATGAACCTATGGCACGGGTGCCAAAGGTGGCACTTGGAGCCCTTTCTGTGAGCACCCGACATCACCCCTTCATAGCCACCTGTATACAGGTTAAATTACTGTATTGGCACTTTGCAAAAAAAAATAGTGGGTTCTGAATTGCAGTTTGGGCACTCTAAAAGTTTCGCCATCACTGTTCTAGGTGCGACTAGTGGCATTCTGGAAAGTTTATGGTCAGTTTGTCAGGAAGTCTTGGAGAGAGTGGAGAGTGGTTGAGGCACGGCCATTCTCCAATTCAAAGGCACAGAAGAGAAAGACAGAAAAGAAGGACAAAACTTGAAAAGGAAGGTTTAAATATTCCAACAACGAGGCTGATGTCTTGTCTGCTTTGGAGGCAGGCATCGGTTCTACAATTCTCACAGACAGCTTTTTGATCCTAAAAGAGTGTTGCTTTTTGTTAGGGGTGGAAGCAAGAGAAGCACACCGTAGTAGTTCCCAACTCTCACCAAAAGTGATTTGCTCTTCTAGTTTAATACTATAGTGATCAGAATGTAAAGACTTTTTGAGCAGCCATGTTTCAAAATTCAACTCACTGTAACATGGTATACCATAAAAAACTAGGATTAGAGATGGGCACAAAATGAATTTTTAATTAATTTTTAATTTTTAACTCATTTTGTTTTTTGTCCCCCCCCCCCAAAAAAAAAAATCTCCTACCTTGTCGCTGCCAGCCTCCTCGCCTGGAACTCCAGCAGCGGCAGTGGGCCAGGAGGAAAGAAAAGCCCTGCATCGGGGACTTTAATAAATAAATAAATAAACATTTTAAACAAATAAAAACACATCCCTCCGGCCCACAGGCCAGCCAGTCTGGTCCACGAGCAAGTGGGCCAGGAGAAAAAAAATTAAAAGATATAACTGGGGGCACGGCAGCTAGCGCCTCTCAGCTGTGGGGGGAAAAAGCCCCCGGCATTGGGGACTTTAAAATAAAAATGAAAATAAATAAATAAATAAAGTGCTGACCCAGTCCCAGGGGCTGTGTGGTCAGTGCTATAAAATGAAGAAAAATTTTAAAAAAAAAGTGCCAACCCAGCCCCTGGGGTTGCGTGGTTGGCGCTGTAAAAATTAAATTAAAATATTTTTTTTAAAAAGTGCTGATCCGGCCCCTGGGGCCGTGTGGTGCAGCGCTGTAAAAATAAAAAAATAAAAATAAAAAAATAAAACCAGGGCACGCAGCAGCTAGCACCTCTCAGCTGTGGGGGACGGGAAGCCCCCGGCATCGGGGCCTTTTAAAAATAAAATAAAAATGTCCCAATACTAATTCCACATGAAATAGCAACAAAGTAAGGGCTAATCTGCACTGGGCACAAGTTATGCTGAAAGAAGTTAATTCTGTCCTGTTAGTTTCATTATTAAAGTTGTCATCCACATTATACACAACACTGATGAGTGCCTTTCTCCTTGTTTTCTCATGCTTCACTTGTTTCAAGATGCATTTAGATTATTTTGGAATATGGATATTAGCATTATGCTGGTTCAAAAGGGAATTTAGTTCATCATCAGAGGCTTCCTTTCAGTTATATGTATTTATTTATTAGCATGATAGCCACAGGTTAATCTGTTTCACTGTGCATAACAAAAAAAAACCTAAAAGTTTAGGAGCTCCTTTAAGTACAAATAATGTGGATTTATTTCAATGTGATCTTTCTGTGGATTACAGTTTGAAAACATTTGTTCCTTCTGTCAACTCCAGTGGCTCACAAAATAAAAATTCTTCCAAAATTTATTTTTCCTTTATATTTCACACAAATGCTAATACCTGACTGCAATTATCAACTAGAGATGCAAAAGTTCCAAAAATTTTGAAGCTCAGAAAAAAACTGCATTTTCCTCATTTTATTTCTGGAAAAAAACGAAATTTTCAGAAAAAATGAAAAAAATGCTACATTAGCACACACCCCCCTTTATAGCATGAAACTCATTCTGTTACTTTAGGAATAAGGATGGGCACCAAAATAAAAAATGAAATGCTGTTTTGTCGTTTCATTAGCTAATGAAATGAAATGAAATGGGGAAGCAGCGTTTTGTTAGTAACGAAACAATGTTTTCTTGTTTAAAACAAACTTATTTGTTTCACAGTAGAACAGCTCCCCTTGGTCCTATAGGCACCAAATTTGTTGCCTCTAGGACCCAGGGGACCTGTTTTATAGAGTAATGAATCGGTTCATTACTATTCTATTTTGTATGTTTTTTTTAAAAAAATGTTTTGAACTAAACAAAACAAATCACGGAGGGAAAAAAATGAAATGAAACACAATTTTTCCGTTTCGTGTCCATCCCTATTTAGGAACATAAAATATGACTATGGACAATTTGACTTGGCATAAAATTATCACAACTAGCATATTAGAATATAGTGTATCCAAACAATTATTACAAGCACAATGTACTTTTCTAATAATGTTTATTTGTAACTGTAACAAATGGAGTAACTATCTCCTGAACTGTTTACTAGTTTATATGGAACAAAAAACCTCTATAAAACAATGTTTAAAATCCAGAATTAACAATTATTCATATTTCCTCTCCACAGTATTAAATAAAAATGAAATAAAAACACCACTCTCATCAAAAGAATTGAGGAGGAAAATCTATAAAGAAAAAAAGTGTTTTGCTTATATACCACCCGATAGTGCTTCAAGCACTCTCTGGGAGGTTTACAAGTTTTAATTATGCAGGCTCCACATTGCCCCCCTCCAGCAAGCTGGGTACTCATTTTACCGACCTCAGAAGGATAGAAGGCTGAGTCAACCATGAGTCGGCTACCTGGGATCAAACCCTAGGTTGTAAGCACAGTATAGAAGGGAGTGGTAGTGAAGAAGACAGAACAGAACCAAACATACCCACCCGCATGCAAAAACAAAAGTGAAACCCTTTTCTTGTGTCAATAGCAACACCTCCTAAAACAGTGGTTCCCAACATGGGGGTCGAACAACCATTTCAGAGGGGGCTCCATGAGCCAGTGAAGAAAAGGGCACACACGGCTTGGGTCTGGAGGAGGGGGGGGAGGGGGGGAAAAAGACTGATTTATAGCTTGATAGGTTGGAGAGGATGTGAGTCAATGGCCCTGGAGGCTGTGATTGGCTGAGGGTGCCTGTAAAGGGAAGCTCTCTATGACACCTGCAGCAGTGGCCTGCCAAAGAGGGCTTGTGGTCTCTTCCAAGCAGGGCAAGGGGACACCACAACATGAACTGTATTAAAGGGTCGCGACCTATAAGAAGGTTGGCAACCACTGTCCTAAAGGAAGAAATGCATCTTGTTCTTGATTTGGAGTTCAGTTTGTAATCTGGGACTTGCTTGTCCTCAGTGCACAGAATTTAGAATAACGTGATACTATTATTATTTATTTTATTTTTAGGGTATTTTGCCCCGCCTTTCTCCTTGGAAAAGGACCCAAAATACAGAGTCCAGTACAATTAAGACATGTTCAAGTATTTGAAAACAAGGAATCGAGGGACATCTTACAGCATTAATAGACAACATTACTTTAAAGCTACAAGGTTCTATGTAGTTATAACCAAAGCCTATGTGAACCTATAGATTCATATAAAATACCCATGGTAGTCCATCATTCAGGGAAAGCTTGCCTGAAGAGAAAGGTATTTGCCTGTTTCTGGAAGGACAACACAGATGAGGCAGTCCTGGCCTCTAGTGGGAGGGAGTTCCAGAGTCTGGGCCCAGCAGTTGAGAAGGCCCTTTCATGGGTTCCCACGAGACGTACCTGTGATGGTGGCGGGATGGAGGGAAGGGCCTCTCCTGATGATCTTAACACCCGAGTCGGTTCATACTGTGAGATTCAATCTTTGAGGTAGCTAGGACCCAGGTCGTATAGTGCTTTGTAGGTCAAGGTCAGCACCTTGAATTGTGCTCGATAACAGACTGGCAGCCAGTGGAGCTGTTTTAATAGGGGTATAATGTGATCTCTGTACCCCGCCCCCGTCAGCGGTCTGGCTGCTGCATTATGGACCCGCTGAAGTTTCCTGAGACTTTTCATCAGTAGCCTCACATAGAGCGTATTAAAGTAGTCCAGCCGAGATTTCACTAGGGCATGAGTCACCGTGGCTAGAGATGGTTTCTCAAGAAAGGGGCATATGTTGCGTACTAGCCTCAATTGTGCAAATGTGCTCGTGGCCATAGCCATGACCTGGGCATCCAAGCTCAAGGATGAGTCCAAGAGCACCCCCAAGCTGTGTACCTGATTTTTCAATTGGAGGGTGATTCCATCCAGTACACGTTGCATCCCTATCCCTTGTTCTCCCTTTCAACTGACCAGGAGCACCTCTGTCTTGTCTGGGTTTAGTTTCATTTTGTTTATCCTCATCCAGTTCATTACTGCAGCTAAACACTCATGTACAGTTGAGATACCAAAAGGGACACAGATCCCCTATCCATTTCCCTGGATAAGTCATCTACCAATGCAACCAGTGCTGTCTCAGTCCCATAGTCAGGCCTGAAGCCAGACTGAAATGGATCCAGGTAGTTTATCTCATCCAGAAATCTCTGGAGCTGTGAGGCCACAACCCGCTCTAGGATTTTCCCTAAGAACAGAATATTCAATACCGATCGGTAATTGTTCAGTATCATTGGGTCTAAGGAGGGCTTTTAAAACTTCGGTTTTACTATTGCCTCCTTTAACCATGCTGGAATCCTGCCCTGTTGTAAAGAGGCATTCACTACTCTTCCTAACCGGTCTGCCATACTTTCTCTGGAAGCTTTTATGATCCATGAGGGGCAAGGATCCAATACACATGTGATGGTCCTCACCTCACCAAGGGGTCTTGACCACACCATCAGGCTGTAGGAGCTGAAAGTCATCCATTAATACAGGACAAGGAGGGCAGGGTGTTTACAGGCTCTGGATCAATAGCTGCATCCAAATTATATATATATATATATATTCGGGTTTCTTCCCGTGTAGAAATCTGGCTGTTTTGGCGACGTTTCGACGAGGTCTCACTCGTCATCTTCAGGCTGGTGTTCTGGCTTCTTTCTTCTTGAAGCAGAGCGTGATCTCAGTAGAAGTCCTTCTATAAATACTGCTGGGGGGTGTGGTTTGCTTGCTCTGTTGCTGATTGTAGGTTTGTTTGTTCTTTTGTGATTTGCTGTGTGGCTGAGGTGATCGTTAAGGGCTTAACTGCTGGTGGGTTAGATGGCTGTTTAGAGACATCATGTGTGGGTGAGGTGCTGGATGTGTGTCTATTAGCCTTTTGTTTCTTAACGACCTTGGTGATGGGTGTTCTGGAGCATCCTGGGCTTTGGTAGAGTGGGGTCCTGTGTCTTGTGAATTCATTTTGGTCTGGCTGCGTGTCTGTGGTCTCCCAATGTTTTTTTGGCGTGTGTAAGTGTGCTCCATGTGGTGGCTGGAGTGGGGAGTAGCGGTAGATGGTGCAGTCGTGGTTTTGTTATTGGATGGTGGTTTCGTTTCATCTGTGGGGAGGGTCTGGGTTTGTGTTTGGTGTGGATGGAAGGTGGTGGCATCTTGTGTCCTTTTGGACTTGGTGTCAGTCTTTGTGACAGAGGCTCGTCTGTTGACCAGGGCTAGTTTCCAGATGTCTGGCAAGCGGGAGGTGTCATCACGTTTATTCATGTTGTTTGGGTGTTTCTCTATTTCAATGGCTTCCATGATTATTCGACTGTTGAAGTGTTCAGTTTTGGAGATGAGTTTGGTTCTTTTAAAATCAATTTCATGACCTGTTGTTTTTATGTGCTGGAAGAGAGAGGAAGATTTTTCTTCTTTTTTGACTGCGTTCTTGTGTTCTGCGATGCGTGCGCTTATTCTCCTGTTTGTCTGTCCGATGTATGTGGCTGGGCAGACTTTGCATGGTATTTCGTAGACTCCTTGGTTTTCTAGCTCAATCTTGTCTTTGGGGTTTCTTAAAATGTTGGCTATTTTTTGTTCGGTGCAAAAGGCTGTCTTGATATTGTGTTTGTGGAGAATTTTGCTTATTTTGTCTGTGGTGCCTTTGATGTAAGGGAGGAGGGCAGTGCCGTTGTTCTCTTCTGTTTCTTGGTTCTTGGGGGGTGTTTCTTTTTGGATTAGTTTGGTGATGGTGTTTTTTTGGAATCCGTTCGCAATTAAAGCATTCGAGAGAGTGTGTAATTCAGTTTTTAGGTGGTCTTTGTCAGCGAGGCGTTTGGTTCTGGAGATGAGGGTTTTTGCTACGGAGTTGATCTGTGCAGGGTGGTGGTGTGATTGTGCATTTAAGTAGCGGTTTGTATGTGTTTTTTTCCGGTAGATGGTATGTCCTAAGGAGCCGTCGGGTTTTTTGTAGATTAGGACGTCCAGGAAGGGAAGTTGGTTGTTGGCTTCTATTTCCATAGTGAATTGTATTTTGGGGTGTAGGCTGTTGAGATGTGTGAGGAAGTTGTTCAGTTTGTCTTTCCCGTGTGGCCAGATAACAAAGGTGTCGTCAACATATCTGAGCCAGAGTTTGGGTTTATGTTCGGACTTCTGTAACGCGTTGGTTTCAAAGTGTTCCATATATAGGTTTGCGATGACCGGTGAGAGGGGTGATCCCATGGGTGCTCCTTCTATCTGTTTGTATCTTTGTCCATTGTGGATGAAGTATGTGTTGGTTAGGCAGTGGTTGGTCAGATCTAGGATGTGCTTGGGGGGGTTGTATTTGTTGTGGATAGCTGTCAAGGCTTCTTGAATGGGCACTTGTGTGAAGAGTGAAACAACATCGAAGCTCACGAGTAGGTCATTGGGTTGTAGGTCTTGTTTCTTTATAATTTCTATGAAGTGGAACGAGTTTTGTACGTATGAAGAGATGGATTCTGCATAGGGCTGGAGTTGTTTGGCAAGAAATTTGGCGAGGTTTTGTAGGGGTGAGCCTATGGAGCTGACTATGGGTCTGAGAGGTGTTCCTTCTTTGTGAATCTTGGGGAGGCCGTAGAGCTTGGGGCATCTGGAAGATTTCTCTCTGGGGATGATGCTTGGCTTGATTTCTTCACTTAAGGGTGAGGCTTTTATTTTGGCTTTGGTGGTTTTTTCCAGGTAGGTGGTGGGGTCTGTGTTCAAAGGTATGTAAGCAGGGTCTTGTAGTAGGTTGGATAGTTTGGCTTGGTAGTCAGATGTGTTCATCACCACTGTGGCATTGCCTTTGTCTGCTGGGAGAATGATTATGTTGTTGTCTTTCCTCAGGTTGGTGAGGGCTTTTTGTTCTTCTTTGTGTAAATTGCTTCTGGGTGGTTTGCTGGAACAGAGGATATTGGTGACTTCGAGTCTGATTTTGTTGGCTTCATCTGGGTTGATTTTGGTTAGGCTGGCTTCCACTCCGCATATGATGTTTTCAGTGGGGATGTGTCTGGGGGCGACTGCAAAGTTGAATCCTTTGGACAGGACTTTGGTCTCTGCGATGGTGAGTGTCCTGTCTGATATGTTGTGAACTGTTTGTTTCATGGGCTGCTGTGGGGGGTTGGGCTTCTGGCGTTTTTCCAGTTTGTGGAGTTTGTTGGTGTGTGTGTCTGTCTTGTGGGAGGTCTCTGTTTCAGCTCTCCAGGCGGCGAGTTGCTTGGATTTGTTCCAGAGTGTTGGGTGGATTTTGTTGCTGAGTTTGAGGTGGAGAGTGAGTAGGTCTCTGTTGGTTTGATCTAGTAGGTATCTTTTCTTGTGTAGTTCGTTTCTGATTAGGGCTAGTTCTGTTCTTTTCAGGATCCTTTCGCTGGATGGGGTTTTTGAGTGGAATTTCAGTTGGAAGCTTGTGGGGATCACATTTTTATCTCGGCAGTTGCGTAGGAATGCAATGTCACATAAGATGGTGGCTCTTCGGACTTCTAGTTTCTCGTAGGTTCTGGTCAGCTGGAAGGTTTCCTCCCCGTAGAGGTCGGATATTTGCGAACGGATTCCAAAAAACACCATCACCAAACTAATCCAAAAAGAAACACCCCCCAAGAACCAAGAAACAGAAGAGAACAACGGCACTGCCCTCCTCCCTTACATCAAAGGCACCACAGACAAAATAAGCAAAATTCTCCACAAACACAATATCAAGACAGCCTTTTGCACCGAACAAAAAATAGCCAACATTTTAAGAAACCCCAAAGACAAGATTGAGCTAGAAAACCAAGGAGTCTACGAAATACCATGCAAAGTCTGCCCAGCCACATACATCGGACAGACAAACAGGAGAATAAGCGCACGCATCGCAGAACACAAGAACGCAGTCAAAAAAGAAGAAAAATCTTCCTCTCTCTTCCAGCACATAAAAACAACAGGTCATGAAATTGATTTTAAAAGAACCAAACTCATCTCCAAAACTGAACACTTCAACAGTCGAATAATCATGGAAGCCATTGAAATAGAGAAACACCCAAACAACATGAATAAACGTGATGACACCTCCCGCTTGCCAGACATCTGGAAACTAGCCCTGGTCAACAGACGAGCCTCTGTCACAAAGACTGACACCAGGTCCAAAAGGACACAAGATGCCACCACCTTCCATCCACACCAAACACAAACCCAGACCCTCCCCACAGATGAAACGAAACCACCATCCAATAACAAAACCACGACTGCACCATCTACCGCTACTCCCCCACTCCAGCCACCACATGGAGCACACTTACACACGCCAAAAAAACATTGGGAGACCACAGACACGCAGCCAGACCAAAATGAATTCACAAGACACAGGACCCCACTCTACCAAAGCCCAGGATGCTGCCAGAACACCCATCACCAAGGTCGTTAAGAAACAAAAGGCTAATAGACACACATCCAGCACCTCACCCACACATGATGTCTCTAAACAGCCATCTAACCCACCAGCAGTTAAGCCCTTAACGATCACCTCAGCCACACAGCAAATCACAAAAGAACAAACAAACCTACAATCAGCAACAGAGCAAGCAAACCACACCCCCCCAGCAGTATTTATAGAAGGACTTCTACTGAGATCACGCTCTGCTTCAAGAAGAAAGAAGCCAGAACACCAGCCTGAAGATGACGAGTGAGACCTCGTCGAAACGTCGCCAAAACAGCCAGATTTCTACACGGGAAGAAACCCGAATCCACCCTAACATGCATACCTATACCCGTGAAAATCTACGAAAACAAATATCCGACCTCTACGGGGAGGAAACCTTCCAGCTGACCAGAACCTACGAGAAACTAGAAGTCCGAAGAGCCACCATCTTATGTGACATTGCATTCCTACGCAACTGCCGAGATAAAAATGTGATCCCCACAAGCTTCCAACTGAAATTCCACTCAAAAACCCCATCCAGCGAAAGGATCCTGAAAAGAACAGAACTAGCCCTAATCAGAAACGAACTACACAAGAAAAGATACCTACTAGATCAAACCAACAGAGACCTACTCACTCTCCACCTCAAACTCAGCAACAAAATCCACCCAACACTCTGGAACAAATCCAAGCAACTCGCCGCCTGGAGAGCTGAAACAGAGACCTCCCACAAGACAGACACACACACCAACAAACTCCACAAACTGGAAAAACGCCAGAAGCCCAACCCCCCACAGCAGCCCATGAAACAAACAGTTCACAACATATCAGACAGGACACTCACCATCGCAGAGACCAAAGTCCTGTCCAAAGGATTCAACTTTGCAGTCGCCCCCAGACACATCCCCACTGAAAACATCATATGCGGAGTGGAAGCCAGCCTAACCAAAATCAACCCAGATGAAGCCAACAAAATCAGACTCGAAGTCACCAATATCCTCTGTTCCAGCAAACCACCCAGAAGCAATTTACACAAAGAAGAACAAAAAGCCCTCACCAACCTGAGGAAAGACAACAACATAATCATTCTCCCAGCAGACAAAGGCAATGCCACAGTGGTGATGAACACATCTGACTACCAAGCCAAACTATCCAACCTACTACAAGACCCTGCTTACATACCTTTGAACACAGACCCCACCACCTACCTGGAAAAAACCACCAAAGCCAAAATAAAAGCCTCACCCTTAAGTGAAGAAATCAAGCCAAGCATCATCCCCAGAGAGAAATCTTCCAGATGCCCCAAGCTCTACGGCCTCCCCAAGATTCACAAAGAAGGAACACCTCTCAGACCCATAGTCAGCTCCATAGGCTCACCCCTACAAAACCTCGCCAAATTTCTTGCCAAACAACTCCAGCCCTATGCAGAATCCATCTCTTCATACGTACAAAACTCGTTCCACTTCATAGAAATTATAAAGAAACAAGACCTACAACCCAATGACCTACTCATGAGCTTCGATGTTGTTTCACTCTTCACACAAGTGCCCATTCAAGAAGCCTTGACAGCTATCCACAACAAATACAACCCCCCCAAGCACATCCTAGATCTGACCAACCACTGCCTAACCAACACATACTTCATCCACAATGGACAAAGATACAAACAGATAGAAGGAGCACCCATGGGATCACCCCTCTCACCGGTCATCGCAAACCTATATATGGAACACTTTGAAACCAACGCGTTACAGAAGTCCGAACATAAACCCAAACTCTGGCTCAGATATGTTGACGACACCTTTGTTATCTGGCCACACGGGAAAGACAAACTGAACAACTTCCTCACACATCTCAACAGCCTACACCCCAAAATACAATTCACTATGGAAATAGAAGCCAACAACCAACTTCCCTTCCTGGACGTCCTAATCTACAAAAAACCCGACGGCTCCTTAGGACATACCATCTACCGGAAAAAAACACATACAAACCGCTACTTAAATGCACAATCACACCACCACCCTGCACAGATCAACTCCGTAGCAAAAACCCTCATCTCCAGAACCAAACGCCTCGCTGACAAAGACCACCTAAAAACTGAATTACACACTCTCTCTCGAATGCTTTAATTGCGAACGGATTCCAAAAAAACACCATCACCAAACTAATCCAAAAAGAAACACCCCCCAAGAACCAAGAAACAGAAGAGAACAACGGCACTGCCCTCCTCCCTTACATCAAAGGCACCACAGACAAAATAAGCAAAATTCTCCACAAACACAATATCAAGACAGCCTTTTGCACCGAACAAAAAATAGCCAACATTTTAAGAAACCCCAAAGACAAGATTGAGCTAGAAAACCAAGGAGTCTACGAAATACCATGCAAAGTCTGCCCAGCCACATACATCGGACAGACAAACAGGAGAATAAGCGCACGCATCGCAGAACACAAGAACGCAGTCAAAAAAGAAGAAAAATCTTCCTCTCTCTTCCAGCACATAAAAACAACAGGTCATGAAATTGATTTTAAAAGAACCAAACTCATCTCCAAAACTGAACACTTCAACAGTCGAATAATCATGGAAGCCATTGAAATAGAGAAACACCCAAACAACATGAATAAACGTGATGACACCTCCCGCTTGCCAGACATCTGGAAACTAGCCCTGGTCAACAGACGAGCCTCTGTCACAAAGACTGACACCAGGTCCAAAAGGACACAAGATGCCACCACCTTCCATCCACACCAAACACAAACCCAGACCCTCCCCACAGATGAAACGAAACCACCATCCAATAACAAAACCACGACTGCACCATCTACCGCTACTCCCCACTCCAGCCACCACATGGAGCACACTTACACACGCCAAAAAAACATTGGGAGACCACAGACACGCAGCCAGACCAAAATGAATTCACAAGACACAGGACCCCACTCTACCAAAGCCCAGGATGCTGCCAGAACACCCATCACCAAGGTCGTTAAGAAACAAAAGGCTAATAGACACACATCCAGCACCTCACCCACACATGATGTCTCTAAACAGCCATCTAACCCACCAGCAGTTAAGCCCTTAACGATCACCTCAGCCACACAGCAAATCACAAAAGAACAAACAAACCTACAATCAGCAACAGAGCAAGCAAACCACACCCCCCAGCAGTATTTATAGAAGGACTTCTACTGAGATCACGCTCTGCTTCAAGAAGAAAGAAGCCAGAACACCAGCCTGAAGATGACGAGTGAGACCTCGTCGAAACGTCGCCAAAACAGCCAGATTTCTACACGGGAAGAAACCCGAATCCACCCTAACATGCATACCTATACCCGTGAAAATCTACGAAAACAAATATCCGACCTCTACGGGGAGGAAACCTTCCAGCTGACCAGAACCTACGAGAAACTAGAAGTCCGAAGAGCCACCATCTTATGTGACATTGCATTCCTACGCAACTGCCGAGATAAAAATGTGATCCCCACAAGCTTCCAACTGAAATTCCACTCAAAAACCCCATCCAGCGAAAGGATCCTGAAAAGAACAGAACTAGCCCTAATCAGAAACGAACTACACAAGAAAAGATACCTACTAGATCAAACCAACAGAGACCTACTCACTCTCCACCTCAAACTCAGCAACAAAATCCACCCAACACTCTGGAACAAATCCAAGCAACTCGCCGCCTGGAGAGCTGAAACAGAGACCTCCCACAAGACAGACACACACACCAACAAACTCCACAAACTGGAAAAACGCCAGAAGCCCAACCCCCCACAGCAGCCCATGAAACAAACAGTTCACAACATATCAGACAGGACACTCACCATCGCAGAGACCAAAGTCCTGTCCAAAGGATTCAACTTTGCAGTCGCCCCCAGACACATCCCCACTGAAAACATCATATGCGGAGTGGAAGCCAGCCTAACCAAAATCAACCCAGATGAAGCCAACAAAATCAGACTCGAAGTCACCAATATCCTCTGTTCCAGCAAACCACCCAGAAGCAATTTACACAAAGAAGAACAAAAAGCCCTCACCAACCTGAGGAAAGACAACAACATAATCATTCTCCCAGCAGACAAAGGCAATGCCACAGTGGTGATGAACACATCTGACTACCAAGCCAAACTATCCAACCTACTACAAGACCCTGCTTACATACCTTTGAACACAGACCCCACCACCTACCTGGAAAAAACCACCAAAGCCAAAATAAAAGCCTCACCCTTAAGTGAAGAAATCAAGCCAAGCATCATCCCCAGAGAGAAATCTTCCAGATGCCCCAAGCTCTACGGCCTCCCCAAGATTCACAAAGAAGGAACACCTCTCAGACCCATAGTCAGCTCCATAGGCTCACCCCTACAAAACCTCGCCAAATTTCTTGCCAAACAACTCCAGCCCTATGCAGAATCCATCTCTTCATACGTACAAAACTCGTTCCACTTCATAGAAATTATAAAGAAACAAGACCTACAACCCAATGACCTACTCATGAGCTTCGATGTTGTTTCACTCTTCACACAAGTGCCCATTCAAGAAGCCTTGACAGCTATCCACAACAAATACAACCCCCCCAAGCACATCCTAGATCTGACCAACCACTGCCTAACCAACACATACTTCATCCACAATGGACAAAGATACAAACAGATAGAAGGAGCACCCATGGGATCACCCCTCTCACCGGTCATCGCAAACCTATATATGGAACACTTTGAAACCAACGCGTTACAGAAGTCCGAACATAAACCCAAACTCTGGCTCAGATATGTTGACGACACCTTTGTTATCTGGCCACACGGGAAAGACAAACTGAACAACTTCCTCACACATCTCAACAGCCTACACCCCAAAATACAATTCACTATGGAAATAGAAGCCAACAACCAACTTCCCTTCCTGGACGTCCTAATCTACAAAAAACCCGACGGCTCCTTAGGACATACCATCTACCGGAAAAAAAACACATACAAACCGCTACTTAAATGCACAATCACACCACCACCCTGCACAGATCAACTCCGTAGCAAAAACCCTCATCTCCAGAACCAAACGCCTCGCTGACAAAGACCACCTAAAAACTGAATTACACACTCTCTCGAATGCTTTAATTGCGAACGGATTCCAAAAAAAACACCATCACCAAACTAATCCAAAAAGAAACACCCCCCAAGAACCAAGAAACAGAAGAGAACAACGGCACTGCCCTCCTCCCTTACATCAAAGGCACCACAGACAAAATAAGCAAAATTCTCCACAAACACAATATCAAGACAGCCTTTTGCACCGAACAAAAAATAGCCAACATTTTAAGAAACCCCAAAGACAAGATTGAGCTAGAAAACCAAGGAGTCTACGAAATACCATGCAAAGTCTGCCCAGCCACATACATCGGACAGACAAACAGGAGAATAAGCGCACGCATCGCAGAACACAAGAACGCAGTCAAAAAAGAAGAAAAATCTTCCTCTCTCTTCCAGCACATAAAAACAACAGGTCATGAAATTGATTTTAAAAGAACCAAACTCATCTCCAAAACTGAACACTTCAACAGTCGAATAATCATGGAAGCCATTGAAATAGAGAAACACCCAAACAACATGAATAAACGTGATGACACCTCCCGCTTGCCAGACATCTGGAAACTAGCCCTGGTCAACAGACGAGCCTCTGTCACAAAGACTGACACCAGGTCCAAAAGGACACAAGATGCCACCACCTTCCATCCACACCAAACACAAACCCAGACCCTCCCCACAGATGAAACGAAACCACCATCCAATAACAAAACCACGACTGCACCATCTACCGCTACTCCCCACTCCAGCCACCACATGGAGCACACTTACACACGCCAAAAAAACATTGGGAGACCACAGACACGCAGCCAGACCAAAATGAATTCACAAGACACAGGACCCCACTCTACCAAAGCCCAGGATGCTGCCAGAACACCCATCACCAAGGTCGTTAAGAAACAAAAGGCTAATAGACACACATCCAGCACCTCACCCACACATGATGTCTCTAAACAGCCATCTAACCCACCAGCAGTTAAGCCCTTAACGATCACCTCAGCCACACAGCAAATCACAAAAGAACAAACAAACCTACAATCAGCAACAGAGCAAGCAAACCACACCCCCCAGCAGTATTTATAGAAGGACTTCTACTGAGATCACGCTCTGCTTCAAGAAGAAAGAAGCCAGAACACCAGCCTGAAGATGACGAGTGAGACCTCGTCGAAACGTCGCCAAAACAGCCAGATTTCTACACGGGAAGAAACCCGAATCCACCCTAACATGCATATATATATATATATATATATATATATATATATATATATATATATATATATATATATATATATATATATATATATATATATATATATATATATATATATATATATATATATATATATATATATATATATATATATATATAAAATCATTGATTTTTATCCACTCTGGCTGCTGGAACCAAATCATGTCTTTTTAGACTTCAAAAAGTATATGTCCTGCAGCTTTACCACCATGCTGATTGCAGAAATGTTCTAACAACTGCAACAATTTGAGATTGGAGTCTGAAAATATCTTGCAACATAAAAGGCATTGTGGTTCTTGGGTACCATCTTTCTTTATGGTACAAGTGAATCCATAAGCAACATAATTGTCTTTCCACTGGTGTCTTTTTGCCATGGCAAGGTTTACTACAAATAATCAAGTAACATTCACACATTATTTTAACTAACATTTTAAGTCTTTAAGCCACCAAAGCAAGCGGCAGCTGCAGCCATCACCACTTGCTTTGAGGGTTAAAAAAAGAAGTTTAAAAGCCCCATGCTTCCCCCCATGTGTCTGATTGGGGGGACGACGAAAAACGAAATAAAACCAAAAAAAAATATTTCATTCAGTTTCATTTTTAAAATCAGTTCATTTTTCATTTCGTTATGCAATGAAACAAAAAATGAAATGAAAGAATTGTTTCGTGCCCATCTCTAGTGGCAAGTGCATACAGTGATAACAGTGGGTAGTAGTGGGGATCACATCATGGTAGAATCTAATCACAGCATTTGCCAGTATGTAAGCCCTCACATCAACTGTGAGTACATTGTTCAGTCAAGACAGCTCTAAATTTTATACAGTGGTACCTCTACTTACAAATTTAATCTGTTCCAAATGCATGCTCTTAAGTCAAACAACTCTTAAGTAGAGGTACTGTATCTAAAAAATTAAAACAATTGAAACAATTAAAAAAGAATAAAAACATTTGTAAGTAGAGCAGACCGCATCTAAAATTTGTAAGGCAACAGTTAAAACGCCAATGGTTTTCTGCTCTTAAGTCGAATTGCTCTTAAGTAGAGCCACACTTAAGTAGAGGTACCAATGTGTTATAAATCTAAATGTTAAAAAACAATAGTTACCACACCTGCCACTAGAAATGCTTTCTCACACTCCCAGGATTGCACACACCCATGGTTAAGAACTGCTGTTCTAAGGCAACTGGAGCTACACCTGGACTATTAATCATTCACACATACTTAATGCTAAAAGAGGATCCCTCCATTCTTTGCTTTATGGGTAGAAGAAATTCCTTTTCCCCACTTCTTTATTATAATGTCACAGACCCAAGTTTCAAATTCCTTCAGTGAAGTAAATTGACTGTCATCATATCTCATTGAGTCTTGAAGGGAAGCGGCAGTGTTTTCTCTTGAAGGGGAGTAGGGGTGTTTGCATTCTTTCCTCCCTCCCTCCATTCCTCCCTCCCTCCATTCATTCATTCATCAACATACTTAGTGGAAACCCACTACTCTGGGAAAAGAACGCAGAAGAGATAATGAAACATCTATTCTTTCCATAAACAACAACATACACTAACTAACTTCATCGAAAAATATAAGAAGCAAAAGAACTAGTCTAGTGACATCCAAATATCATTCCCTCGGAGGCAGCATGTTTTTAAAGGCTTCTTTGTAGAGTTTCACCTTTACATGTTTCATGAAAATACAGGAGGGAGGGCTGGTGCCCCTCTAGTGAAAGAATATTCACTACTGATGTGGTCAATACTGAGAAGGCATGATTTCTAGTTGGACCTTTCTTCATAAGGCCACTCTAAGAAATGAGGTGTGGGAGGAATAGGTGAACAGGTAGCTCTCCTTTGGGGAAAATTCTCCAACAGGGATCAAGGTCCCAATCCATTTAGGGCAATGTGCGTCAAAACCGTACCTTGAATTTGCCATGGCAGCTAAAAAGACACCAGTGCAAACTGCAGGGAGACATGATCAAATTTATTTGCCTTGGAAATCAATCTGGGTGTGGCATTTTGGACCTCTTGAAGTTTCTGAACATCTTCAAGGGCACTCCAGGTAGAGAGGATTGGAGTAATCACAATTTGAGATTAGTGATGCACAAACCAGGCCTGTCTGGTATTTCCTGCCCAAACAGTGGTGCAAATTAGCAATCCACCAATATTGTAAGAAAACAGCTCTGGCTATTGCAGGTAACTGTTGTTCCAGTCTGAGTGCTGAATCAAAAATCATTCCCAAATTGTCAACCCAGTCTTTTAGGGGTAATGTAACCCCATCCACCCTAGGTACACTTGATCCTAATTGATTAGGAGAACCTCCCAATAGAAAGAACTCCACTTTGTCAGGTTTCAGCTTCAACACGTTTGTCCTAGTCTGGTCTACAGTAATCCCCCCACCTATCGCAGGGGTTAGGGCCCCGACCTGACCCGTAATGGAAAATCCACAATATCCGGATGCTGGGTCGGTTCAGGACTGGGAAGCCTATCTGGGGCCTCCTACACTTACCTGAGGCCTGGCGCTGCCCCGAACGGGCCTCCGACAGGCTTCCTGGGCCTGTCGGAGGCCCCAGAAGTGGTTTCCAGTGATACGGAAGGCACTTCCTGTTTGCCAGAAACCACTTCTGGGGCCTCCGACAGGTCCAGGAAGCCTGCCGGAGGCCCCAGAACTGGTTATGGATGACCCGGAAGGCACTACTGTTTCACAGGAAACAACTTCTGGAGCCTCTGACAGGCCCGGGAAGCCCGTCGGAGGCCCTTTCAAGGCAGCACCAGGCCCTGGTAAGTGCAGGAGGCCTCAGATGGGCCCATGCAGCTTGCCAAAGGAGCCTGTTGTTTCATATACTGCAGTCCTGCAATATGCCTGGACTGTAGTACATGAAATGCGAAATGGCGGGGGACAACTGTATTACTGTATTTAGGCAGCACTCAAGGGCCTAGACCAGTGATGGTGAACCTTTTAGAGACTGAGTGCCCAAACTACAATTAAAAACCCACTTTTTTTTTTTTTTTGCAAAGTGCCAATACAGCAATTTAACCTGTATACAGGTGGCTATGAAGGGGAGATGTCAGGTGCCCACAGAAAGGGCTCTGAGTGCCACCTTTGGCACCCGTGCCATAGGTTCGCCATCACTGGCCTAGACAGTATTTGCTACAGATGAAGCAGAGAAGGACCTATGTGTCATCAGCATATTGATGGCAAAACATGCCAAATCTTCGGATGACTTCGGATGACAATCAATTTCCTCCAAGAACATTTGCAACAAATCTGTTATGAGCCACCAAGTCACTTCTTGGGATAACTGTAATAACTGTAATTACTAGAGATGGGCACGACCAGAGAAAATGACGTTTTCGAGTTGTCGTGTGTCGGAGCCGGCCCGTTTCGGCTTGTTTCCGTTTTTCGCGAAATTTTCCAAAAATTTGTCATTTCGTTTGTCGTTTTTTCATCTGTCGTTAGTGCTGGTTTGGGGGGGGAGCGGGCTCCTGGAGGCACCTCTCTGGGGTGGGTGCCTCCTCCGGCCCGCTACAAAATGGCATGCATAGCCAATTGGATATGCATACCAAGTTGAGCAGAGAGGCACCTCTTTTTTGGGTGCCTCTCTGTTGACCACAGGCCCACCGCTAACTGCAGTGTCACAGTGCGCACACTGGGGGGAAGGCTCCTCCTCAGTCTAGGCGCTCTGTGGTCCACCAAGAAGGGAACTGTACTTGCGTGTGTAGTGCAATGCGAGTACAGATTTGGCTTAGTGTTAGGGGGGTTAGCGCAAGGGCTAGGCTTAGGGTTGTTACGGGTAAGGTTAGGGTGAGGTCGTGGGGTGCACCTCTGCGTGCCTCTCTGACCCACTAAGAAGGACAGTGTACTGGCGTATGGGTTCGGGTTCGGGTTCGGGTTACGGTTAGTGGGCTTTTTATGCCCGACAGGCACATCCCAGAAGTCTCGGTCAAAACCTGGTCAAGTGGCCATGCAATTGGTGAAATGGCTCCAAAAATTTGCATGGTCCACTCCCATGGCCAGCCCATCATTGCGCAGGTGTAAAAAAATAAAAATAAAATAAAATAAAATAAAATAAATGGAGACGTTTTGTTGCAAGAAAAACCCACTGCTGCTACTGTAAAAATTCAGGCAGTTTTAAAATAGCTATTTTCGCATGTTTCTGTGGTGCTTTGGTGTGTTTCTGGACCACCACGATTTCAAAATAAATAAATATTGCTTGCGGTCGCCCCATTTTGGATCCCCCGCCCGCACCGCATGGCATGGCGAGTTGGCGAGACGACGAGGATGCGCAGCCCAGGAGAGGAGAGGGGAGGAGGCCGGCCCCCCCCCCCTCAGAAACCACCCTTCTGGTAGGTGCCCTCACTCAGGCAGGCGTATTTTCGCCTGCTTTTTTGGCCGGGAATCGGTTTTTTTTTTTAATTTTTAAAACTTTTTTTCTGTGCCGCGCCGCTTGGCGAGTTGGCGAGACGACGAGGATGCGCAGCCCAGGAGAGGAGGGGGGAGGCCGGGGGACCCCCCCCCCCGAAACCACCCTTCTGGTAGGTGCCCTCACTCAGGCAGGCATATTTTTGCCTGCTTTTTTGGCCGGGAATCGGGGTTTTTTTTTAAAAACTTTTTTCCTGTGCCACTTGGCATCGCACGATCGCTGCGATGCCGCCAGGAACGACCACGACAAATCAGACCCAATTTTTCTTTAGTCGGTTCGAGTTCGAGTTCTGGCGGAGTAATTGTCGTTCTTTGTTTCGTTACGTAACGGAAACGAGGAACGGAAACGGAAACGAGGATTTCGCCGAGTCGTGCCCATGTCTACTAGTAATTACTGCATCAGTAGGCAAAAACAAAGAAAAAAGAAACACTAGAAAGCATAAACCTTATAAAGGTCAAGCTTGCCTTCATTAGTTAACCTTTTCCATGGGAACATACATACACTTTTCCATGGGAACATACATACACTTGAACCTGGTAGGTAGCACATTACTATTTGGTAGCCAGGAAATCCAAGTAATAACATTCAAACGTTACTATGACAGCATGTACTTAACAGATAAGCATTTCTGACACTGTACCAAAGTTCATTTGCAAATAAATATATTAACTGTTTGTGTTCAATACACCAGAATCACATATTTTATGGCTGAGGAAGAAATTAGATTCATCCATATAAAGAGAGCGAATCTGACCTGTGAAGACCTTGTTGAACTGTACAGTAGGACCCCCATATTCACTGATTCATTAACCACTGATTTAGTTATCCACAGTTGGCAAAGGAAAAAAATAAGTAATTCATCAGCCACAAAGGAAGCTACTGTCACAAGCAGCAGCTGTAAGGCAAGCTACTGTCATAAAACAGCAGCCATAAAGCAATCTACTGTCACAAACAGCAGCCGTAAAGCAAGTTACTGTCATAAAACATCAGTTTTCTGGGTTTTTTGATGTTTTCTCTTATCCACGGCTTTCGTTATCCACAGGAAGGCCTGGAACCAATCCCCAGTGGACGCCGGGGTCCTACTGTATTGAATAAACTAGTGAATATTGGATAAGGTTCTCAGAAGAAATCCTCAGACTTAACTATAGATTGGTTTATTGCAGTATTTACAGTTTCTAGGATTGTCAACTAGGTCCCAAATAATGACACATTTCCTAAATAAAGACAACTGAATGGTAAGGCAAAGGACATTCATCAAAGCAATTAACATACATGGCAACAACCATATAGATTTTAAACTGAGCCTGGCTGCATGAACCTACTCTTTATACTGTATAATAGGTGGGTTCATATATGTTGGTTTGCCTTCCTAGCCAAGGTTCACTAGTGATTATTATGTATCACTCTATGTTGTTTTTTTTCTATCGTGAACTCTTATCTAACTGGGAGTGGAATCTTTGCACTGACATGCAATGGAAGAATCATGAATAATTTAAGATATGCTGATGACACTGTCTTGTTGGCATAAAGTAGTGATGCCTTGAAATGACTTGTAGTGAAAGTGAAAGAAATGCCACACCATTACTGCAGTTGAACATTAAAAACTACGCAACTTTAGTGTTGACAATGAAGAAATTGGAATAGTTAAGAGATTGTGTATACCTTGGTTTAATCATCAATCCCATGGGGATTGCAGCCAAGAAATCAGAAAAACACTGAGACTAGGAAAGGCAGCAAGAAATGAATTAGAAACAATCATCAAATGTAAGGATGCATCACTACAGACCAAGAGCAAGATTATCCGCTTTACATCCAATCACCATGCATGGTAGGAAAGATGGACAGTTGAGGAAGGGGGGGGAAATGATCCTTTTGAAATGTGATATTGGAGGAGAGCTTTGCTTGCACTCCCAGAAAAATGAACAAATCAAGTCTAAACTGAGGCTGCCCTGCTTTGGGCATATCATGAAAAGGGAGGATCCTCTGGAAAAGAAAATTCTGCTGGGAAGGTTGGAGGGCAGCAGGAAAAGCATAAGGTGGTCTGCCACTTAAAGGAAGCCACGGGCTTCTGTTGACAGTTGAGGGCAGGACTCTTTGGAGATTGCTCATTTAGAGGGTCACTATTCATGGGAGGTAACTTGATAGCAAAGAACGTGGCACCAGTTCTGAAGCAACATTTCAACAGTCAATGATCACACTATCATATCAATTAGATCTAACAGTAATACCTTGGTTTACGAGAATAATTCATTCCGGAAACATACTTGTAAACCAAAACACTTATATCAAAGCAAATTTCCCCATAAAAATAATGAAAACTCAGATTATTTGTTCTGGGGTCCCATAGACCGCATACTGTATACACGAAATGGCAAAACCCACAAAAGAAGTTGGCTAGAAGTCCACGTCCACACAACGGTTTAGGTACCTGGCTGCAGAATCTGTGCAAAGCTTGGCAAACAGTACAGGCAAGGAAATCACAGATGTCTCAAAACAACAGGCCCTATGGCTCCAGGTTTATGCGACTTGACTTCACATTGTTTAGAACTTTGTGCCACACAAAGGCCCCTAGTGATAGACAAGCAGGAACTGCTTGGCACTACAGAGTAACCTACAGAAACAAAACATTGCTCTACTCTGCTTTTTGCTCCTTACTCAGCATGTGTAAAACAAATACACCCCTCTTTAATCTTGATTTATCTCAATAGAAAATAAGAATGTTAAACACATTACAGTCCATGCACATTCATTACCAAAAATCCCTACTTAAATAACAGCATTAGAATTAAATGTTTTTTTGGGGGGTGGGGGTGGGGGGAAGATGTTATCTGTGAAAAGCAGACCACCGGTTCTTATTGTCAAAAGGCCACACAAATAACTTACTGAATAAACTAAGAAAACTTCACACCACACCCACTTCTTTTAATCCGGTGGCAACGTGCACAGTGTCATAAGGCCCTCTATTCTAGTATGTACAGTAGCACCCCCGTATCTGCTGATTCGCTATCCTCTGATTCAGTTATCCGCGGATGGCGAATGGCGGAGGGCAGGGATGGCGGGGGGCACCAGCCCAGGTGACACAGCAGCAATGGCTGCAGAAGCCATGCCACCCGCCCGGGACATTGGCAGCAGCAAGAAAAAAAAAGAGGTGCCCGTGTTGCCTGCCAAGGACATTGACGGCGGCAGCAGAAGAGGCGCCTACGTCGCCCTCCTGAGGTCTCGGCAGTGGTGGTGGATGAAGAGGCGCCCACGCCGCCTGCCTGAGGCCTCAGCAGCGGCAGAAGAGGAGGTACCTGCGCCATTCTGCCTGAGGCCTCAGCAGAAGGAAAGGCACCCACACCGCCTGCACAACACCTCAGCAGCAGTAGCAGAAGGAGAGGCACCCGCACTGCCTGCAGGCATCCATAGGTCCATGCGGGCGCCTTTTCCGCTGCCGCCATGACTACCACCGCGACAACTGTGGAGGGGATTCCCTCCTCCATGCTGATAAGACTGGCCTGGCGGTTAAGGGCAGGAGCCAATGGGGGTTGCAGGGCAGGAGGGAGGAATGGCCCTTTGATGTTCGTTCACCCTCTCCTCACCCACCACTAATACCCCAGTAAGAGCATTAGCTCTTATTCACAGATTTCTGTATCTGCAGGGGGACATGGGGGTCCTACTGTACTTTACTACACAAATCAAGGTAGGGTAGTAGCTGAAGTGTAAAACTAGAACCCGAAAGACTCAGGTTCAGATTTAGGATAAAATCATACATTAGAAATCTCCTATTCCTGCTACTACTGTACAATGTTTTCCTCCTAGAGCACAATCAAAACTGTGAAATATTTCTAATCCTAGACACCAATCACAACACACAAGTAAGTATATTTGTTGAGGCAAGCTCCTGCTAAAATGAATCACTATCTTTTATCTCTTAAGAATGAAGGACACCATGCCTCTTGTCCATCTTATCTTTAGATTTGAGCCTCCAAGCTCCCTGGCGACTTTATGCCAGCCACTAACTCGAAACACAATCGAATGACATGCTAGTCATCTGCAACAAAAGCAAGAGAGCATCATGCAGCACCTTAAAGACTAAGAAAGATATTTATTACACAGGATGAGCTTTCAGGGACTCTAGTCACACGGTAATAAATCTGTTCACCTTTAGGGTGCCACAGGATTTTTTACTTTTCTGCTACCTCTCAGGGCTGTGGTGCGACACAAAGCAAAACAAAAACGCACGCCACGGATGATCACGCTGGAATGAAAGCCAGGTCTAATCCATGTTGAATTGTATAATTCAATTGTCATATCAACTGCGTTCTGTTCATCTTCACCGGAGATGCTGGGCCAGAGCTCAGCGCTGGGAAAGGTGCTACTTTTCAGGACCTTGAAAAGTACGGCCAGGGCTAATTTATTTCGACAAATGATGCCGAGCCGCTTCGCCCCTCCTTCCCCAACCCCCGTCCGACCCAGGTTCAGACGTTATTCCAGTCGCTTCGAAAAGCAGCCAAGGAAAAGTGCACAATCCCCTGCGTTCTCGCGAACAGCCCCCCTCCTCCTCCTCCTCCTCCTGCCCCCTCCCAATTCCAGCTGCGTGTCGCATCCTCCGGGTGACATCCTTCCACGCGCGCTCCCCGCCGCCCTCCCTCCCTCCGCGACCCCGCGGCGTCCCCACCCGCGGCGTCCTTCCTCGTCCCTCCGCTCCCCGATTCCCCCCCCCCCCATCCGCGGCGCCCCAGCCACGACTCACTCACTCTGCCTCCGCCATCTTCGCCCGCCCCCTGCCTGCCTGCCCAGTCTCCGCCTTCCGCGCATCCTCGCCAGCGGGCCACGGGTTCGGCTTTGCCGACGACGGAGAAGGCACCTGACTCCCGGGCCAAAGCCGCTTCCGCCGAGCCGCGGAGGCTGCAGGGAAGGCCGGTGGAGGAGGAGGAGGAGGACGACGACGACGACGACAACGCGGCGGCGACCCGCACGGGGGACCCGTAGAAGAGCGCGAGCGCAAGAAGTTGGGGCCACCCCGCGCGGACACGTGTATGCGCGCGACTCTTAGTGTGACTGTACCTTTTGACTTAAGGGGGGGTCTCTTTGATTGGGATGCGTTGCGGTGGTGGTGGTGGTTGTTTTGGAGTGGAAATGTGCGAACTGCAGTTCAGCGTCCCTCCAGTTTCAAAGCGAGGCGGGAGGGAACTGTAGGCGGGCGAGGAATTAAAACCTTGTGTATCTTGGGAAAGAAACCAGTAGTTCTGACGAATATGGATTCATTTATTATACAGTATTTGTTTAAAACATTTCTACCTCTCCTTTCTTCTGCAAAAAAGGGACCATGGTGTCTGAAATCATGAAGAAACACATTATTAAGGCTAAAAATAGTCAATTATGGATGTTGTTTTTCAAATAAATTTATTTTTCTCATCAGCATGTTTACAGTGCTGGGAGTAAAAGGTTATGCAGCCCCCCCTCGCCAAGAATTATTATCATGCAGGATTATTACTGGCTACTTGAAACCTACCTTACCGTTGCAAAAGTCCATTTTATTTGACTAGTATTGCCTCTCCAAAAGTACATTAAGAGATGCTAAGAAATAATGAACCAGGAAGGTAATGCAGCACTAAACCCATCCACTAACCCCCTAGATCAGGCCTGCCCAAAGTCCGGCCGGGGGGTGTGTGGGCAAATCCGGCCCTTCAAGCCATTCTGAGTGGCCCGCAGCTGACTGGCCCGCCCCTCCCTCCCTCCCTCTCCTTCACCCACACATTTCCCCTGTGGTGGCCACGGCTCCCTGTGCTTCCTTTGGTCCCCACCTCCCTCTCTCCCTCCCTCTCTTGGTCCCCGCCTTCCTTCCTGCGGGTGGGATTGCAAGGGGTCAGTGGGTGGGGCTTATCGGTCAGTGGGTGGGGCTTGCAGTGGGGTGGCAGGGTCGGGGAGCAACCGGCCCCTGACACATCTCAGCCACCAAATCTGGCCCTCCTTACAAAAAGTTTGGGCACCCCTGCCTTAGATCAGTGATGGCAAACATTTTAGAGACCAGGTGCTCAAACTGCAATTCAAAACCCACTTATTTTTTGGAAAGTGCAAATGTGGCAATTTAACCTCAATACAGTGGTACCCCAGGTTACATATGCTTCGGGTGCACAGCATCCTGAGCATCCCAAAAGCAGTGTGGCTGGAGAATAAACAAGAGCTACGAAGGAGCCCACAAGCCGCTGATCCCCTTCGCCTAGCTCTCTGCACGGAGCACAGTGGTGTGCTCCAAATAGTGTAGGAAGTGCTGTGGCTGTGAGGGGGCGATGTTGTGTGCCCACAAAAAGGGCTCTGTGTGCCACCTTGGGCTCACCTAGATGATGGCTGAAATTGAGGGAACGTTTTCTGCATGCAACCCAAGCCCTAAATATTGAATCGGAAGAGTCACTCTAGGATAAACTTAAGGAGAACAAAAACAACACACTGCCTAATGGATGAATGCCGAAGAGTGTCTCTCACCAGGACAACATTTAGGTGGCCCACAGGGAAGCCACATAATAGATCTCAAATTGAAATGGAAAGTTCAAAGAATGAGCTACTTGAGTAAAGGAAAAATTTGCTATGATAAGAAAATTAATTGATGCAGCAATCATGTTCATGTCATTTATGCTCTAGCAAGTGTACAAGAGATACTAGCTCAAGATAACACTATTGGAAGTAGCCGATTTTTGGTCAAAACTATCGAATTATCTTAACATTTTTATTTGTTTTCACTTTTACCTATATTTCATATGTGTGTGTCCAGTACCATCAAGTCAGAACCAACATATATTGACCCTAAAAGGGCTTTCAAAGTAACTGAGATATTTAGAGAGTTCCACTCCACCAGTGAATTTCCCTGGCTGAATGGGAATTTAAATCATGTTCTCCACATCCATCACTCAATCCAGTATACTGTACTTTACTGGGAAATATAATTCCCTGTCCACAGTGGCTTGTGTATCTGGATGGATGCCACAGGTTGAGAGTGTGATTATTATATGTTTTGGTTGCCCATATTTCCTGTTCCCAACACATGAAATTAAAGAACTCACTGTTCACTTGCTGCCTAATCTATTCCACCCCTTGACAGGTGCCACTGTAACAATATACAGTGTTACCTCTAGATTAGGTAACCTCTCTAGTTATGAAAAAATCATGATACGAAGAGAAGTCCATCCAGGGTGCAGTGCACCCTGGAAATGGAAGTCTTCTGAAAAACTTCTGCAAAAACTCAAGATACGCAAATTCTCTATGGGAAAACTCAAGATACAAAAATTATGCAGAATATTTCTATTCTCAGGGTGCCATTGTGCCCCATTTGGATTGAGATACGAAAATTTCCAAGTTAGGAAGCATCTTGAGGAATTTACTAATTTTGTATCTAGAGGTGCCACTGTAATCAATGCTATTCATTTTATTGGTCAATACTTTTAATGTAGCTGATCAGTGTATGTCTGCAGCCTCTCTTGGCCTTCCTCTTCTCATGGATACTTAAGGATGCCCGTTTTGCAATAAGGTTGAACTACCTGTCTATGGAGAGGTGCCTTTTGTCTCAGGCAGTAAAACAAACTGGGCCTTCTCTAAGTGATTTTTGTTTTACTTGTCTTTGTTTGTGTTCTATCAATAAATACTCAAAGTGGGCTTACAAGATCTCTTAGAATAAATTGTTGCTGCCTTTAAAAACAATCTTAAAACCCAATAGCAGCAAGTAGACTATGGGTTAAAAGCTTAACATAAGATCTCTAAAACAACAGTAACTCCATGTATGCTTTTAAAACACTTAAATATAGGAAATAACTATACATATTTAGTTGTACAATTCCTAATCATCCCACCTCAGTCAGTGGCAAGCTCCTCTTGAGTGGAATGACTCTGTTGCGTATAGTGTAGCTTTTGTCCATTTTTCCTTGTGTTTCCTTTTTTGTCAGATCCTTGGCAGAAGTATGACAAATATCTGGAGGGGAAATGCCTTCCTTTGCTTTTCATCTAAAAGGAAAAATTCCACTGACTGAATAAAATCCTATCAAGAAGAAAATAAATTCAGAACCCGCAAATGTCCGAACGTCCAACGTAGTCTATAAAATGTCCCCCAAGCAGGAGTGTACTGTATTTTAACTATAAACGATCACACTGGTTGCAGGTATTGTTATTCATATGTGTTGCTTTTTAAAGACTGAAAGAAACTTGGCTTGCTCAGAATATTTTTCCATTCCAAAGTTTGATTGTTCAATATTGCCATTCTTTAATTACTGTTGTAGAAATTATAGCTTGCATCTATGGTTTTAATGGATTGAATTAGCAGATTGATCAAATGAAAAAATATGGGGTTTAAGAAGCATGTATTTCTAAAGGATGTTTGCAGTGACTTATGTAGTTATGGTTCTGTTTAGTATTATGAGCTTCTGTTTGTAGATTTATTACAGGATAAGAAAGCTCCTTTCTAAGGTGATGTGACCTTTTCTGGTAAAGATAGGCTTTAGTGGTCATCACTCCTCCTTGAGGCTTGGCTCTGTCACACCTAGGATAATTGCATCTCTGAATTGCTGTGCACATCTTGTGATTTAATCTGCCAAGCGTTGGCATTCTTCAGTCACTTAAGGCTACAGAGAATAAGTGCTTGCTTCAAGGCCAATTCACAAATAACTGCTAAAATATTAGGTTCCATGTACAACTCTCTACTGCAGGAGTGCCCAAACTTTTTGTAAGGAGGGCCAAATTTAGTGGCTGAGAATGTGTCAGGGGCTGGTTGCTCCCCGACCCTGCCACCCCACTGCAAGCCCCACCCACTGACCGATAAGCCCCACCCACTGACCCCTTTCAACCCCACCTGCAGGAAGGAAGGCAGGGACCAAGGGAGGGAGAGAGGAAGGTGGAAACCAAGAGAGGAAGGAAGGAAGGTGGGGAACAAGGGAGGGAGGGGGGAGGGAGGAAGGAAGGAAGGAAGGCAGGGACCGAGGGGGGGGAGGAAAGAAGGAAGGTGGGGACCAAAGGAAGCACAGGGAGCCGTGGCCATAGGTCGCCCCTTGGAAGAGGCGATCTGTGCGACCTTGAACCCTCCCAAGCTCCCCAGCAGTGGCGACAGCTCGCCCGCCAGCCCAGCCCAAAGCTCCTTGGCGGTGGCAGAGGCCTGCTGGCCTGCCCACCCCCACACATTGTCCTGCGGTGCCGGTGGCGGCAGACCACCCGTCTGCCCAAGCTTCCCAGCGGTGCCGGTGGTGCAGCCCGCCCAATCACTGCCCCGCGTGTGTGTTCAACCTCACACATTCCCCTGCGGTGCCGCCCAAGCTTCCCAGCTATGCCGGTGGTGGCGGCCCGCCCACACGTTGCCCTGCGCGTACACGCCGAGCTTCACAAGGTTCCCAGCGGTGTCAGTGTTGGCAGAAGATTTAAAAAAAAAACATGGGGCAAAGGAGGGGGAGGGAGGGGAGAGCCAGACAGCCGCGGGCCACTCAGAATGACCTGACGGGCTGGATTTGGCCCCCAGGCCGGACCTTGGGCAGGCCTGCTCTACTGTTTCAGAGATTTTATGTATGGAAGAAATGTGTGAGTGGAGCCAATAGCACATTATCTCAATTGCAATTTGTTTTATTTTGTGTTTTGTTGTTATTATAGTAATGCCTTGGTTGAAGAGACAAGCAATCATTTCTTCTAAATTTTGCCTTGATCAACAAGCAGTATCTTGATATACAAGAACTGGGGCAGGTCACATGATCACAAGTGAGTCAGTGGTGGCTCTCCCTCCCTCCCTCCCCCTGCTGTATTATGGGTGGTTGTCTGGAATGTTCCATCTCAAGTAGCCTCCAAAGCAGAGGGAGGAGAGAGGAATAGAGGTCTCCATTGCAGCAGCCAGGAACACTTTCAAAGGAGAGTGCAGGTTAGGGTTTTATTTTTCTTTATATTTATATTTTTATTTAATTTGTTTTTAACATCCTTATTTTTCAAACAATTTCTAGTCATGGGGCAGCTAGTCAAGTGTGTATAGGGCTACAAATTGCACTTCAATATTGTCACATTAAAACACAGAAAAATCCAGTTGTTAGTCTCAAGCAGAGCAGATTCCACAGCCAGGTACCTACACCATGGTGTGGACATGGATTTCTAGCTAACTTCTTTTGTGAGTTTTGTCATTGTGTGTGTACAGTATATTTCTTTGGAACCCCTGAACAAATCATCTGAGTTTCCATTATTTCTTTTGAGAAAATTTGCTTTGATATAAGAGTGTTTTGGTTTACAAGCATTTCCGGAACAAATTATGATTGTAAACCAAGATATTACTATATACAGCATATAGATATACCCCATCTCGCCTCCACTGAGCTCAGTGCTTTATATCTGTATATTTTATCATCACAACTACACAGTGTTCTATGTCAGACTGAGAAGTATGACTAGCCCAAGTAGGAACTTGAACCCCTGTGTCTTACTCCAACAGTCTATTCATTGTAACACATTTTAAGCCTCCTTTCATGGTGATGTGACTGCGGAAAAATCCAGAACATTACCCTTGTCTGCATATTTCATAACCCTACATGACATTTGTGCCTTGTATGAGCTAATGTGTGCGAATCAGAAGGAGACGGATTAGATAATAGATGGATAATCATATGACATTATGTAGGTTCCTGACTTTTTTTTTCCTGACTGGAGCTCTGCCCCTCCAACAGCTGTTTGACAGACACCAAAAAGCTGCAACTTAATCCAGACATGCATCACAATTCACAAGATTCCTAGACTGCAAATCTTATGGTTGGAGGGATGGGAGCTGTAATTCAAAATGTTGAAGGAGCCTGTGGCATAGGGACATGGTTAGAGATGTGAAAGCCTGGGGGAGGAAACTGGAAAACTTTGGCGGGGGGGGGTCCTTTTACTAAAGCCTTTTGGGGTTTTCTCTGGAAAAAATGAACAAAAAAAAGAGAAAATGATTATGGAATGTTTTATTTTAACATGATGAACAAAATCTTTTAAGATAGGCTGTTTAAATATTTCCCAAATCATTTCTAAAGAATATGCATAGTACTGTATCAGATTATTCTAATTTTTGTGCACTGAGAGCAAGTCCTAGGTTACAAACTGAACTCTCCAATGCAAGAACAAGATGCATTTCTTCTTTCTTTCTTTCTTGTCACAAGAAAAAGAAAAAAGGTTTCACTTTTGTTTTTGCATGTGGGTGGGTATGTTTGATTCTGTGCTGTCCTCTTCACTAGGCCTCAACGCACTGGAAGAAAATACAGAGCAACAAAAATGATTCTGATTAAATTTCATGCCCATCCATTGAAACTTTGCCCCACTCTACTACTGTGGATAGGAAATATGAATAGTTGTTAATTCTGGATTTTAAAATATTGTTTTGTAGAATTTTTTTAGTTCCACATAAACTAGTAAACAGTTACTCCATTTGTTACTTACACTATATTTTAATATGCTAGTTGTGATAATTTTTATTGTCCATCGTCATATTTTATGTTCCTACAGTAACAGAATGACTTTCAAGTTGTAAAGGGGGGGAGTGCTGATGTAGCATTTCTTTTTCAATTTTTCCAAATTTTTCCATTTATTTATTTATTTATGTATTTATTATTTATTTATTTATTTATTTATTTATTTATTTATTGTTTGTTTGTTTGTTTGTTTGTTTGTTATTTCTATACCACACCGTCTTCACGAAGGAACTCTGGGCGGTGCACAACAGTTGCATACAACACTAAAAAAATATCAAACACAACAACCAATAAAAACAACAGAATAAAATAAAACAAATAATAATAATATTCACCAAGACGGTGTAATAAAACAAAACAAAACAAAAATCCTAATGGTCGCCAAATGCCTCTCTAAAAGCAAGGTCTTAAGTGCTTTTTTGAAGGCCGAAAAAAACGCCCAGAAAAATGTTTGTTTTTCCTGAACTTCAAAATTTCTGGAAGTTTTACATCTCTAGGCATGGTACTAAATTTGGGCAATGTGTTCAATTCCAGAAGATGGCAGTAGGAATTGGGAGAAACTGTAAAAGTAGGACCTCCAGAAGGCAAGCAAAAAGGTAAGGGTCCAAAGAAGAAGGAAATGCATTCCAAGATGTAGCTGTGTTAGTATGAGGTCTGAGGAAGTGGGCTTGTCCAGAAAAGCTCACATTAAAATATATAAGTTAGTCTTTAAGGTGCCACAACATTTTTTCTTCTGTTTTTGCCTGAAATAATCCAAGGAAGTTCCTGTGAAGTATAGAATCCCCTCTTCTTCTGTTATCCTTGCAAAAAAGAAAGATGTAAGGTGTTATGTGCTGAGAGATAGTGACTAGCCTAAAGATATCTAGGAGTTTTAATGCAACATGGTTGCAGCAAGCTGCAAATGCCCCACTCCCTAGTAAAAGGATACAGAGTAGAGGTGGGCATGAAACAGAAAAACGTACAAACCTGAACTGAGCCAAACTTGTTTAACTTATTTACCTTACCTCGGCGGCAACCATGGTGGTGGCAGCAACGGTGATCTTGGCGGTGACCGCGGCTGTGGCCCAGAAGGCTGCCGCCTCCGGAGGCCCTGCAGTGGCCGTGCCGGGCAGCTGGAGGCCTCACCACTGCCTCCAGAGCCCCGGCCATGGCCACACCGGGCAGCGGTGGACTGCCCCGCCTCCGCCTCCGGAGGCCCAACAGAAGCTGCGCTGGGCAGCAGGAAGCCTCAATGCTGCCTCCAGAGCCCCAGCCGCGGCTGCCCCGCCGCCACCTCCGGAGGCTCAGTGCTTTCATTTTTCATTTTAAAATATTTTTAATGTTTAATAGTCCCTGAGGCAGGGGGCTTTTTGAGGTGCTGGCTTGGGGCCAGCTCCTCTCAGCTAAGAGGCACTAGCTTTCCCACACCTTGTTTTTTTTTTTTTTTTCATTTATTTTTCCAGGGCCAACCACGAGGCCTCAGGGGCCGAGTCAGTGCTTGTTTTAATTTTTAATTTTATTTTAAAAAGTCCCCATCTGGGGGCTTTTTGAGGTGATGGCTTGGGGCCAGCGCCTTTATAGGCGCTAGCTTCCCCGCGCCTGAGGGTTTTTTAAAATTATTTTATTTCCTCCTGGCCGGCCCGCAGGCTGGAGGGACTTTTTAATTTTTTATTTTTTTAAAAAAGTCCCCAATGTGGGGCTTTACCCCCCCCCTCCTGGCTCGTGCTGGCTGCCGGAGTTCCAGGAGTTCCAGCAGTGGTGACAAGGTAGGAGGGGGATAACAAAAAACGAAGCAAACAAAACAGAAATTTCCATTTTGTTTCATTTTTCTTTGATGGGTTGGTTCGTTATTCATTTCGTTAGCTAACAAAATGAATAACAAATAACAAAATGAATTAAAAGTTCATTTTGTGCCCATCTCTAATACAGAGTATGGTCCAGCATAGATGGTTGGAGCACAGCTCTCTGTATCCCTGACCAATGATTGTGCAGTCTAGAGCAGATGGAATCCATCTTATACTCCAGCAATATTTGTAGGGCCCAAGATTTTCCTCCCCTGAAGCTAGTTGTTTGTAGGGCATAATGTAATTCTCCTTAATCCAACTTTCCATAATTGATTTCAGCTGACTCAGTGGTCATAAATTATATATACTGTACACACTAACCTACAAACATTTATTACCATTGAGTCAAATGAAATTGTCTGTCTGTCACCATCATAGGTTTATTGAGGGCTTGTTTGCTTAGACTGGACCCAGATCTTCATCAGTTTCCTTCACTGCTTCCTGATCAACAGCTCTTCTGTTAACAAGGTAAACATTGTCTACCAAAATGTCTTCCATAGAAACTTTGAGTAGATAATCCTACAATAGTGTAAGAGCATAAGATAGGACAAAGGTCTGAATTTTTGTGAAGTTATTCAAAGAATTTCAGAGGCACTAACTTTAAAACTTTTGTCTTTTGCATTTGGGGTACTTTAATTAGACATGTGAAAAGCAATAATGAAAATATTCTGCACAAAATGAGGCTTCCTGCGATTTTGCAATTTGCCCCTTTCAACATGCTGGTTAGAATAAACAAACTCACAGCTCTTTGGCTGCAGGCTTTACTTTGATGGCCTTATCAGCCGGGCAGACAACCTGGGTTCTTTTCAAATATCACTGCTTAATCAATAAAAATACTGTAACTTCTCCGTCAGCACAAGTAAAAATACAATGGACATTTATTTCTAATCAAAAATACATAATAATACTAAGAAAAATTGAAGATGTATCAAAACAGCAGATATAAAAGTAAGTAATATGTAAGCAAATGTAAGCTTATTTGCCTACAAAATAACAAACTAAGTAATTTCCCCTAACTGTTTACAGAGATCCATGCCCTGACAAAGTCTAACCCTAACTAATCATGCGAAGCATAACTCAACCAGATGAAAAATGATGATTCTTCTCCTCTAGCTAAGAACTTTCTTGCTGTAACATCCCATGTGATGCATAATGTCCAGTGACATGCAAGCTTCTAGAATATTATGTTTTGACTACTTTCTGCATTCCTTAGAAAACGTTTCTACTGCAGAGTGAAAAGTGCTTTTAATATCAAGCCTAAGAAAATGACACTATGTCCCATGATCCCTAATTTCCTTACACTCCCCACAAACATTCATGTAGCTGAGTTGGAGTACAGTGAGGGTTGAAGCGATGTAGTGACTGTTTGGGGCATGTAGTACTGTCAGTGGAAAAGTCCAATTGGTTTGGCACGAATTTCACAGAGCATAGTGCAGGCTGTCTCTTTACACGGTCCTCAAAATAAGTAGGAACAAAGGTTAGATCAGGCTTGGCTCTGAGAAATATACACATATATTTAAGTCACTTGAGTAACTTAAACATGAGAGCAAAACATGGCAAAGCATTAAAAATGCATTTATTATTTTATTTATTTATTTAAAATATATGCCTCCCACTTTTCTCCTCAAAAGGACCCAAGCCAGCTTTTATCATTAAAAAATTTAAAAGCTAAAAACAATAAGTATTAAAATATTATTTCATATTGTATGCCTGTAGAAATATCAGAGCACTGAAGATGTATCTGAGACCAGGACATCATTTTTACCTTCTAAGGTCAATAGGGCAATAGTATTTTATTGTTTTCCGAATGGATTCTCCTGCAACCTTCTCCTCACATAAAATACTATGTTTTTGTCGAAGTAAATTAAAAACTTTTGTAAAAGTAAATTAAAAATCTACTCATCTCAATTGATGTGATCGCCCCCCGCCGCCCCCCTGTGCGGCTCCGAGGCTTCTGGAGGGGCGGGGGTGACCAGGTCACTCCGTGCCACCCCTGGGCCCCTCCAAGAAGTCTCGGGGCCGTGCGGGGTCGGCGAGGGGGGGGCGCAATCTCCACTGAAATGCATTGTCAATGCATTTCAATGGAGAAATTTTCCCCATTTAAAAGCATTGAGGCAATGTTTTCCAATGGGGAAAATTTTCTCCATTGAAATGCATTGGCAATGCATTTCAGTGGAGACGGCCCTGGACAAGAAGTCTCCAGCGGCACGGACGGGCGGCAGTGGGAGGTCAGATCCCCCTGCCACCATCAGCATGCGCCGCCCCAAGACATCTTGGACAGGCGTGTGACCCCAGCCCCCCCCGCTTCCGCATATCACGGATTTTCATGGATCGCGAGTGGGGTGGGTCCCTAACCCCCACGATCGGCGGGGGGTTACTGTACTGTACAATGAAATTGCAGAAGAGGTTGTTCCACCTAGTCCTGTTTTGTCAGCTCTGGAATGACTTTCCAGATTTCAGGACAGGTTCCTTCTTAGACCGTCCTGTGATGGTGAGGATTCCTTGAAATGCCCAGTGTTTTCTATTCAAGAAAGAACTAAGCTCAGCCCAGCTTAGCTTTTGAAATCAGATGAGATCAATGTGTTCTTGGTGGCATAGGGAGTAACACTGTAAGAATTAATTGGAAGCAAAACCTCTGAAGAAAAACAATGTTCCACCAAAAGTTATATTGTTTTCACTGCTTTATTTATATAAGTTTCGGTATCTGATGGAGTGTCTTATTGTAAACCTCCCAGAGTGGCTTGGTTGCCAGATGGGAAGTATATAAATCAAATAAATAAATACATTAGTGTTCTCATGACATTAGTAGAAAAGTAGGACCTCTGTATGTCTACTTAAGGTAGATGCTAGATCCTAACCCTGACCCCCATTAACTAATACCTGTTCCCAGATACCGTATATACTCGAGTATAAGTCGACCCGAGTATAAGTCGAGGCCCCTAATATAACCCGCCAAAACTGGGGTAACATATTGACCCGAGTATAAGTCTAGGGTGGGAAATTTATTTATTTATTTATTTATTTTCACATTTATATACCGCACCTATTCCCACATAGGATGCAGCAGGGCCTGGCAGCTCTTCCTTTGTGAGCTGGGGGAGTGTTGTGTGATTTTTAAAATGACTTTTAGCCACCGATACAAGCACTTGCCTCAGTGGCTAAAAGTCATTTTAAACATCGCGCACCGCTCCCCTGTGATGCAGAGGGGGGTCATGAGAAGCGGCACACAATGTTTAAAATGACTTTTAGCCACCGATACAAGCACTTGCCTCAGTGGCTAAAAGTATTGACCCGCATATAAGTCGAGGGCCCCTTTTTTCAGTCCAAATTTCGGGCTGAAAAACTAGGCTTATATTCGAGTATATACAGTATGTATTATAGTGTTGCAGCCTTAATTGGCTGTGTTAAAGACATAAATGAAAGAGTCAGACTAACTTTGAGGGGAGGTATCTGAACATTTCTAGCTTATCATTATTAAAACGTATTACAGTAAAATGCTTTTCCTGATTCCCTGGCTCCACTTTGATAAGAAAAATAAGATACCATGATCTGAAAGGAGCATACATAATGTCTTGGGGGGTTCCACAACTTTGCATATACAAGTGGTACCTTGTATAAAGGAATTAATTTGTTTCAAATGAAATTATGTTAAGCAAATTTTCCTTTATACAAATTTCCCATAGGAATGCATTGAAAACAGAGTAATCCCTAATTACGTTGTACGGATTTGCCCCACAGACGATTGTGTTAAGCAAATTTCCTCTATCGCCAGAATTTTTTATGTTGTACAGATTTTATGTTATACAAACAGTTTGTTATACAAGTGTCCACTGTATTTTAAAAGTTGGCATATGGTTTTAAAGTGTTACCGGCACTTGCATGTGCTGTAGCTCTGTTGAATTTGTGGTCTTCTGTTGCCGTTGAGATAGCTCAGCGATTTAGGAAGAGCCAGAGTTTGGGAATTTGATTCCCCACTGTGCCTTCTTGATGGGCTGAACTCAGTGATCCATAGCATTGTCTCCAGCTCTGCCATTCTGGGAGTATTATTATTAACCTGACCATTAAACCTTTTTTTTTTACTGCAGCTGCTGCTTTAAATAGCACAGAAGAGGCTGATGATCAAAGATCGAAATACCCAGTCACTAACAACACCATTCAACGCAAACAGCAATAGCACACATTTCCAGCATCTTGGTAAGAATACAACCTACTAGAGATAAGTGATATAAAATTAGTTTTTCAACAAAGTTGACATGTCAGAGAATAAAGATTTAAAAAGCAGCTGCTGCATCAAATTATCAGCTCACATCACTCACTACAGAGGCAGAGTACACAATTTAAGTTGCACAGACTTATTTCATCATTTAAGAAAGATTGTTGAATGGTCAGTTGGGAAGACTAAAAATATTTATCTCCACCCCCTTGCCTGCTCATCACTTTCCTGCTCATGCTGGCAATATTTAATCTGGTATTTTGAATCTTCTTTTGAAAACGCTAAATCATTTTGTTTCTTTGTAAATGCTCTACTGCCTTTCATAATTAAAAATACCCAGTGGGGCAAGCAGAATGTATATAAATAGATGCTTAAAATATATTTGAAACCAACAAATAAACTGCAATTGAGGGAACAATATTATGCAGGCCCACAACTAGGATCTACTCTATGTCTCCCAGGGCAAAAACGGATTCTGAACCACCACCACCCCAGCAATGGTATGAACACTGGATTGTCTTTTTGGTGCCCCTCCCTCCCAGCATGGCACCCAAAGCACATGCCATGCCTATCTTCTGATGTTATGTGTATTTTCTCAGAAGTAAGTTTGCGTTCAATGGAGTTTATTCTGTGGTAAGCACCATTAGTATTGCCGCTGGAAAATGGAAGCTATAACAGCCATCTAAAATGTGAATATTTTTAAAAAAAGAAGCATCCATTTTATCAAAGAATGTTTAAAATTTCTTGAAAAGCCTGCTGAAATAGTCAGGTGCTCATTGAAAGGTGAACAGTTGCAGTTAAACAAGGACTTCTGGCAGGATGTTCCATTGCCATTGTGCCACCAAATAAAGGATGCTACCCCATACTCATCTACTGCTCCTTGGGGGAGGTGAATGTAGGCGTTCATGGTAATTATCTTATCTGAATGCAGATTAGTAAAATGGGCTTAATTAGGAACAATCATTCAGAGGATGCTTATGGTAAGGGAGAAATTTGCATTTATTGTCCCAATAAACTCAGAAATCATAGAATACAATAAAAGTTAGACATGATCATGAGCATGGGGGCTGAGCTCCAACATGGAGACACTTCAGAGCTGGTATTCTATTACAGAGGAAGGACAGCAGTGACCTTGAAGAAGGGAATGACCTAAAGAGCAAGTGACCATAACAAAGATCAGGACAGAAAAGACACCAGGCTCTCTGTGCTCCTTACAGTTCTGCCTCTTTTGTCCCCCCCCCCCCCCATTACTTTAAATATAACATTACTGAACTAATTTAACACCGCTTTGATGAAGGAAGCTCATTTGTTGCTCTCAAGGACTGGACAAAGTCTTTTAGTGTAAAAGATCAGAAGGTCTGCTTTCAGTTGAGAGAAGTAATAAGCTGCTTTATGTGGATACTGAGAGCCAAACTATACAATATGCCAGTTTAGAATGTGATTAAACATTATCCTACCAAAGATTCATTACCTCATGGCCACCCTATCTACACCAAAAGTGTAGCCAACTTGCAAATGAAGCCCATTGTTTAAGTCCCAGTGACTCAAACAAAAAAGTAAACTAATTTGCTACTTGCAGAGACAGAAACTTTAGCATCTCCCAGCAGAACAAATTATTGTTTACCTCTCAGGGAAGCTGTGTCACATATGGTGTGACCCAGAGATTAGTTGTGGAATGAATTGATATTGAAAACTGCAACCCTACATCTTTCTTTGCTGCTGTTAGTTAACAGCAGAAAAAAATACAATATGATGCCAAGTAATCTCATAGAACATTCCCTCTGGCCCCTTATTGGTTCAGTCTCTACACATAACTTATTGTAGAGAAAGCCAGACTAGATTGAAGGACCAGTTAAAATTGGTGGAAGAAACATCAGTAATTGAAGATATGCAGATGACTGCAGCCGAACATTAAGGGGACCAAAATCATGACAACAGAAGATCTACTCATCTGCACTGCAAAGAGATGAGGAGACCTTGGCCCCGTAAAGGGCCTCATCCCACCAGTCAAAGATCCACTGCCACACTCTCTAAACCACCACCCTTTGATCTCGGGCTGCATGAGGCCTGGAAGGTGGGTGTTTGAGTGCCAGTCAGACTCCTCTGAGTCTAGATTTCAAATTGCCTTACTTTCCAAGTCGGGAAATTATCTTGGTTGCGTACTTCAGCCTGCATGCCAACCTTGCAAGGTAGGAAAGTTCCAAAAACCCAAAGTTACAAACATAGCCTTCGTGGCTAAGGCACTTTCTTCAGTAACTCACCGCCTCTAAAGCACTACACCTTGGTGAAATATTAAAAGATTTATTAAGAAACAATAATAAAGTATAAAAAGACAGTTTGCAGGTTATTTCAATGCAAAACAGAATTCTTCAATGAGTATTCAAAATAATGGGTGAGCACATGAAAGCAATCACAAAAAATAAGTAAGAAGAAAACTAGCTAATGATCCTAAGAGATCACCTCTCTAAGAACTACAAAGCCAATTTTAGCTTAATCTACATTAAGCTAATAGTTCTAACTACTCTGGCTCTGCAGTTATAAAAGCATGTTAAATAGTTGCTTGCTAGATCTTTAGACACCACCCTTCTTTCCTGATATCACCTAATCAGCGTTCATTCTTGTGTTCAGTCTGTCTTTGTATTTTCCACCCCATGTAAGTAACACTCCTCAGGCCCTCCCAACAGTTCTCATGGAAAGAGCCGGCACAGTCATGAAATGTTGCCTTCTTCCCATCCAGTCTTGAATGTCTTGGTAGGCCTATTGGTAGGCCTATTATGTGGATAACATAGCACCTGTATAAAGTCTGAGAAAGTACATAACCCGTCCATTCCTTTACACACAACTTTGTATTTCTGAACATCATGTATGGGCAGTGAAAGATGGATGGTTAAGAAAGGTGACCGGGGGGGGGGGTGATTGGTTTGAAATGTGCCGGAGGAGAGCTTTACAAACGCCTGGACTGAAAGGAAGAGGAACCAGTGGGTCCTAGATCTTATCGAGTTTGAAATATTCCTGGAGGCAAAAAACTTGAAACTGAGACTGTTGTACTTTGGACAGACCTGAGAAGGCAGCATTCTCTGGAAAAGACAACAAGGCTGGGAAAGACTGAAGGCAGCAGAAAAAGAGATGAGATAGATTTGAGTCCCTGAAGGAAGCCTGTGCCTTGAGTTTACAGGAACTGCAAACCTGAGTCGCTCTGCATGCTGGGGAGAGGACATTTTGGAGATAGCTAATTTGTGGCACTCCATAGATCTGGAGTGACTTGACACCACATAACAACATTGTTACCACTGATATCTTTAGACACCCCGGATGCTTTTGGGTAATTGTCCAGGGACATTTGAATTGGTATGGTAAGTCTGAAAGTGAAGCATAGTCATGTTTATTTATTCAAGGATGTTTTGACTCTTAACATGTTGGGAAAGAAAAAAAGGGAAGACTTGGAAACACAGAAAGCTGTGTTTTGCTAAGCCAGGCACTTTGTTCAGGTTTGTCAACTGTGGCTGGTAGCATCTCACCAGGGCTTCGAGCAAGATGCCTCTCTAGCTCTATGCTGAGATGTCTGGGATTGTACCTGAGTTTTTCTACATGCAAATTGGGAGCAAAGCATGCGCTCCTAGTTAATTTTTCCTTCTAGCAATAAGCGGTAGCATTTGTTTACTACATATCGAGTGTTTCAAACGTTATCGCAGTCTTCAAAAGTTGTGGAGAACAGCTTGACTTCGGGCACACTTGGAATAATCCCTAAGAGTAACAATGGAACAGCATTTGTAAACAGATGTTTACAAAAAAAAAATGCTGCCAGTCTACTAGTCTCACTATTTGCATTCTTCTCATCATTTTAGATGGGATCAGTCTGCATGTCTTCTACAAAGACATTTAAAGGAAAAGAAAAAGCAAGTGGGACACCCCCACCCCCACCAGGCAACCCTAATGTTTGCTTCCCAAGTCCTCCATTTTAGGTTCAGCTGTGTCACAGCTGCACAATTTAATTTTAATTAATCAGTTCTGATTAATATGACCAAATGGGGCAGAACTATTTGAAATAAAAGAGCACATTGGCTGGTGCTTGCATAGCTTTTGCTTGTTGCAGGAAACCTTTCGGCTGGGCTATGCCTTTTGTTTCATGGAGAAAAGCTTCACTTTTGCCAACCAGCAAAAAAGTCAGTTATTTTGCATAGGAGAAACATTAGCCGTGTCACAGACAATATTCTGTAAGATCAAAATGTGTATATTGTATGCTTAAATCTTATTAAATTCAAGCACATTAAAGCCACCTTGATCTAAAATCTGCCCCTCCTTTCAGCATGGGAGCAATCACTGAAAAGGCACAAATTAATAAATGGAGATAAATGCAGGCATATAGGCAAATGTCATGTCATAGATTTATCCACCAACAAGACACTGGCAAGGTTTAGGTCAGGGGTTAATGAAAGGCATCCAAAGGTCATTTGGTGATTATATGAGAGCATGGGTTTAATAGGGTACTGAGACGACAGACATTGACAGAAGATTTATACCAGAGGTGATGACACTACTACGGATACCACTGATAAAAACGAGCCCCAATATTGGACTGAGTAGAATGATGAATGGCACAGACATCTATTCACACTTCTCATTATAAGCTCTTTCACTCTTGGTGGCACTTAGCTGCATTTATTTACTGTGCTTTGAAGGTGCAGGGCAATAGCCCAGTATATTTAATGTCTTTAAATGGAGACTTGCCATAAAAAAAGAAAAGAAAAAAAAGGGGGGGAGAGAGAGAAACAAGAGATAAGATTAGACCATTGAATAATTGCACAGCTTTCCTGCAGAGATTATATTCACTAGCGCGAACGTTATTCTCTCCTCCCCCCCTCCCATGTTTTGAGTGTGAGCAGAGCTCAAGTGAATTAATTTTCTACGGCAGAAGGTCAAAGGAAAATAAACTGATAAGCATGATGCTTATAGAATATGACTTTACAATATTCCTTCATCATTTGTCAGATAGTGATTATGAAATAATATGGCAAAAGTATATAAGCATACTTTTCACCACCACCACCACCACCATATATGCTGGTCTATTTGTCCTTGATCCTGTTTTTCTTTCTGCACATTGGCAAAGAAAAAGATCAAGCTCAAATTGTCAAACTATCTACACATGCATACAGAAATGCAAGCATGTGTGCACACACACATAGTAATAATAATAATGAAATCAACTTAATGCACCGATCAGGCAGGAGGGACCTAAGACCTGATGAATAACACACAATGTCTAGAGAAACTCCTTTTCAAGTTGTCATGTATTCATCAAACTGCTGGAGTGAGTCATCTGAATAAGACATTTCAGCTTTCTAGAAACAGAAGTTCTGAGAAGAGATGCAAGGATTGCAAATGGGCATTGTTAGCAGAAGGTTACTTATTTCATTCATTTATCGGACTGGATTTCCATTTTGCTAGCTCAAGGCTGGTGACATCACATGACAAGCACTAGTAAAGGCAATACATTAAAACTCTTCATCTGTTGGATCCAGAACTAGTTATATCTAGGGTTAAAAAAAAAACAGTTGCATGCTGCCAAGTTGATTTCAACTTATAATCTCACCTTTCTCATGGTTTTCTAGGGATCAGTTATTAAGAGTGGGTTACCAGTCCCTTTTTTTTGGGGGGGGGGCACTCTTGGTCTATGCAGCTTGCCCAAGGACACATGGGTTGGTGCAGTGGTTAAATGCCTGCGTAAAACTGCTCATGACCTGGGGTTCAATCCCAGGTAGCAGGCTCATGGTTGACTCAGCCTTCCATCCTTCTGAGGTTGGTAAAATGAGTACCCAGCTTGCTGGGGGGGGCAATGTGTAGCCTGCATACTGTAATTAAACTGTAAACTGCCCAGAGACTACTTGAAGTGGTATGGGGTGGTATATAAGCAGAACACTTGGTGTTTTTTTTTTTTTTTTTTTTTGCTTTTTTCTTTTTTCTGGGCCACACTATGGTAAGTCAAGATATTCAGCTAGCTACACATAAGAGTAGGTGAGCACAAATTTCATAATTTCGTTGGATCAAAGTATGTCATATATGGATCTAATTCTAACTTGTATTTTTTTGAATTAAAATTTAGCCCTGCCCATTTAAACACAAGCACTAAACGATTGTGCTGTCTCAAAATAGGTTGGCCTGAACTAGTCTTTAATATGTAATCAAAGAGAGTCCCGTAATGAACACCCCACCCAAAGGTTATCTTTCAAACCGTAGAGGAAACAGTTATGCGCTGATTTTATCAGAGGTTTCCCCAACAACCAGATGACATTCTTCTGTTCTCATTTTGTACCTCTTTCTGACAATTCCCATTTCCTTTGGTCCTTTTGAAACACTTTTTACTAGGGCAAAGCTTAATGCAATGAGACTCCCCAAGTTAGCTTAATGGTAACTTCCACCTTTGGCTCTTGTCTCAATGGCATTTGCTTGCCAGATTTAGAAGCCCTGCTGTTGTTGCTTAAGGCTGGTTTTTACTGCTGTTGCTGCATTTCTTGATATGAAGCGGTCCTCTTCAGTTGCTAGGGCAAGCAGTTGAGGAAGAAGTCAAGCTGTCACCCAAGGACAGGGAAAAAAACAGGCAAGAAAGGAAGGGTGCAGGCAAGTAGGAGGAAAGGAGAAAGTGCCAGTCATCAATAGAGATGGGCACGACTTGAAAAAAAAATTTTTCGAGTTGTCGTTAGGCGGGCCAGTCCCGTTTCGGGTCGTTTCCGGTTTTCGCGAAAATTCGCAAAAATTAGTCGGTTCGTTTTTTCGTTTTTCGTTGTCGTTAGTACTGGTTTTTTTGGGGGGGAGCGGGCTCCTGGAGGCACCTCTGTGGGGTGGGTGCCTCCTCTGGCCCGCTATAAAGGGAAAGTGGGCTCCTGGAGGCACCCGTGGGTGCCTCCTGCCACTAGGAAGGGGAAGCAGGCTCCAAGAGACCCCTCTACATGGGGGTCTCCCTTCCTCACCTGCTGCTGCTGCAAAATGCTATGCAATAGCCATATGGATATTGCATAACATAATGTGCAGACGTGAGACCAGTGTGAGAGTGATAGGGTCATACCTTCCCTTCACAAGGCTCCCGCACCACCATGTCTCACACAGAAGGGAATTGTACTTGCTGCGTGTAGTGCAATGCAAGCAAGTAGATCTGGCTTTAAGGTGGCTTAGTGCAAGAGCTAGGGTTAGGCTAGTGACGGGTAAGGTTACGGTGGGCTAGTGGGTTGTACCTCTGGGTGCCTCTCTGACCCACTAAGAAGACAGTCTGTGACGTATGGGTACGGAGTCAAGGGTTAGGGTTAGGGCTAGGGCAGGTTTTAGGGGGCTTTTTGGCACATCCCAGAAGTCTCCATGGCCAAGTGGCCATGCGACTGGTGGGATGGCTCCAAAAATTTGCATGGTTGTCCACTCCCACATGGCTGGCCACTTGGCCAGCCCATCATTGCGCAGGTGTAAATAAAATAAAATAAAATAAAATCAATGGAGGACAGAGGAGGAGAGGAGAGACATTTTGTTGCAAGAAAAAACCCACTGCTACTCTGAAAAATCTGGCAGTTTATAAATTTTCGCGTGTTTCTGTTGTGCTTGTGTGTTTTTTGGACCACGATTTCAAAAACAATATTGCGTTCGCCGCCCCATTTTGGATCCCCCGCCCGCACCGCATGGCATGGCGATGGCGACTCGCGAGTCTGGCTGCCCAGGACGGGGGGGAGGCGGGACCCCCCCCTCCAGAAACCACCCCTCCGGTAGGTGCCCTGCGCCCTTAGTCAAGCAGGCATTTTTCCGCCTGCTTTTTTGGCCCGGGAACGGGTGGGGGGAGAGTTTTTAAAAGTTTTTTCCTGTGCCGTCCGTGCCGCTTGCTTGCACTTTAATTGCGGCGGCCGGCGGCGAGACTGGGCTTTTTGCTGGCTGCGAGCCTGCGGCGAGTCCCACAGAGCAGCCCACTAGGACGGGGGATGGGGGGGAGGCCGGGGACCTCCAGAAACCACCCCTCCGGTAGGTGCCCTGCGCCCTTAGTCAAGCAGGCATTTTTCCGCCTGCTTTTTTGGCCCGGGAATGGGTGGAGGGAGAGTTTAAAAGTTTTTTCCTGTGCCGTCCGTGCCGCTTGCTTGCGCTTTAATTGCGGGCGGCTGGCGGCGAGACTGGGCATTTTGGTGGCTGCGAGCCTGCGGCGAGTCCCACCAGAGCAGCCGAGGACGGGGGATGAGGGGGGAGGCCGGGGACCTCCAGAAACAACCCCTCTGGTAGGTGCCCTGAGGCACGGCAGGCATTTTCCCGCCTGCTTTTTGGCCGGGAACCGGGTTTTTTTAACTTTTAAAAACCTTTTTTCTGTGCCGCGTGCGGCATCGCGTGATCTCGCGATGCAAGTAACGAGCACGACAAATCAGACCAAAATTGTTCGTTCGTCGGTTCGAGCTCGAAGTCTGGGGGAGTAATTCCCGTTACCGTTTCCGTAGAGTAACGGAACCGAGTAACGGAAACGGAAACGGAAATACCGCTAAGTCGTGCCCATCTCTAGTCATCAACAGTGGGTTGATAAAACATTTGGGGCTCTTTGGTCTGGAAAAAGGTGCCTGTGGGGGGATATGATTGAGACGTGCAAAATAATGCAGGGCATGAGTAAAGTGGATAGAGGGATGCCCTTCTCCCTCTCACAAAATACCAGAACCAGGGGACATCCACTCAAGTAGAGGGCTGGGAGAGTAAGAACAGACAAAAGAAAATATTTTTTCACCCAGCGCATTGTTAGTCTGTGGAACTTCCTGCCACAGGATGTGGTCATGGCAACTGGCCTGGATGCCTTCAAAAGGGGATTGGACAGATTCGTGGAGAAAAAGCCCATTACAGGTTACAAACCATGATGGAGATGTGTAATCTCCAGGCTTAAAACCGGAGTACTTCAAGGGCCAGATGCAGGGGAGTGGTATCAGGAGACAGATATCTAGTCTCATGCACTCCCAGAGGCATTTGGTGGGGCCACTGTGAGATACAGGAAGCTGGACTAGATGGGCCTTTGGCCTGATCCAGCATGGCTCTTCTTATATTCTTGTGGGCATTTTCAAGCCATTATCTGGTTTAAAAAGAAAGAACCCAGCCCTGAACCATTGGAGCCCTGTAATTAACAGCTGCCATGCAAGTCCAGGTAAATCACATGAACTTCCATCATCAAGCAAGAAAAAGGAGATTAAAACAAAGGAAAATAAGCACTGCAGCTGGAAAATGCCTTAAGTTAAAATATCCTTCGTGTATGTAGAAACATCACTTCAATGATCAGGGAGAAATGATTTAATTTCCCTTTCATGTGTCTTATTTCGTATGCATTGAGAAGGCTGCCAACACATTTTTCATAACATGGCCATACTTGAGATCAGATAGTGTCAACAGCCCAGCCACAGCACAGCTTTTGTGCGGATGACCTATGATTTAGCTGTTGTCAAGGGCTCTCAGGGTTAGAACCAGGGAACTCAAGATCTAAATATGATTGCTGCTATATGTAATAGTGCTCCTCACTGAAACTGTGGATGAGAATGTTTCCTGGGCTATGAAGGCCCTGGTTGAATAAATTCTAGAGTCACTCAGTTCATGCAACTGGCTGATGGCTTCTTCTGGGAAAGACTATAAAGTCTCCTTTTGAGAAGACAGACTGGGGATAAATGTTTTTTAAAATAAATAAATAATAAAGGCTTTAAGGTTGGTTTCAGGCTTGGTTTGGACAACAATAGTATTATTGGGTATAATACCACTCCAGCTCTTGCTCCTGTATTGTGATTCTTGGCTCCCGATTCCTGGCTTCCACTAGATAGCTAGCATAGCCAGTAATTAAGGTTGTCAGCTGATTAACATTTTAGCTTCTGGCTTGTTAGCTGACTGATATAGATGTGGCGATTTATCAATACAAATAATATTTTGAGGGTTTTTTCATTAAGAGTTCTGTTGATTATCACACTAGAATAATTTGTTGCTGGACAAGTCGTCTCAGGCACACTGGCTGTACAGTATGGTTTATGAAGATGCCATCAAAAGTGAGGGCTCTGTTTTTTTTTTTGCTTAAAGTATAGATTAGACATGGGCACAGAGCGGCAAAATTTTTGTTTCCGTTACTGTTTTTCCCCGGTTCCGTATGTAACAGAAACGGTAACGGTAATTAAGCCGTTACAATTCGAACTCAAACCGAAAAAAGAAAAAACTGGTCGGGTTCTTCGTTTCCGTTTGTGGCATCGCAGCAATCGCGTGATGCCACAACAAGCACAGAAAAGGTTTTTAAAAGTAAAAAAAAAAAAAGCCCGACTCCCGGCCGAAAAAGCAGGCGAAAATATGCCTGCCTGAGGCTTTGCCACCTACCAGAGGGGTGGTTTCTGGGGGAGGGGTCCACAGGCTTCCCCCCCTCTTCTCCTGTCCTGGGCTGCTGGCACCAGGCTGGGGGGGGGTCATCCTCGTCGTCTTGCCATGCCATGCTGTGGGGGGGATCCAAAATGGCGACCACAATTTTTCTTTTGAAATCATGGTAAAAAAAACACCAAATCACCACAGAAACATGTGAAATTTAGTTATTTTAAATGCCTGAATTTTAATAATAGCAGCAGTGGGTTTTTTATAGCAATAAAACTTCGCATTGATTTTATTTTATTTTATTTTTGATTTTTTTAGACCTGCCCATGTGGGCTGGGCATGGGATGGGCCCATGCAAATTTTTTGAACAACTCCACCAATGGCATGGCCAGGTTTTGACTGACACTTCTGGATGTGCCAGAGGGCATAAAAAGCCGAGGCACCTTCCAGAAGTCGCATTCTGGTCTTGGATGTGGTTGAGGGAGGACTGTGCTGTGCTACTGGATTATTTGAGGAGAGAGGCCTGTGGAGGCTTTAGGCAGGCAGGGGGAGGGAATTGATTTTTTATTAGAAAAATTCCTTTATTTGCCTGCAGCTTTGGCGAAGGGAAGCAGTTAGGGTTTTCTATTTGTCCTATTATCTGGCTGTTTTTGTGGGGAGAGGAGGATATTTCTGATATTGGATAAAGGGGGAGGGTCGACTGGGAGTGGGAGCTGTGGATTTATTTTAAAAATATATTATATACTACCATTTATTTTCTATTTTTCCCAACTTCAATTTGCTTGCACACACACACACATTTGGGTTGCAAGCCAAGAACAGAACCTCTATCCTCCTAAGTGGAGAATATTTCACAATATTATTTAGTTTACTAATTACTTACTTACTTGTTTGTTTTTAAACTTGTTGTGCTGTGTGTGTGCCCTTGAACACACAGACACATTCCATTTAAGTGGGACAGAAGAATTCAGAGAATTATTTTCAGTTTACCTGACTACAACTACTAAATTATATTGTTTTTATTTACACCCCAATATCTTTTTTGGGAGGCTGCTGCTGCTGCTGATATCAGCCTTACAATATTATATTGATTCATTACTCCAGTGTTTGTTTGTTGTTTACATACATACACTTGTTGTCTTGTGTGTGCACTTGAACACACAGGCAGGCACATTCCACTTCAGTGCATCAACTTGAACTCAGAAAATTATTTTCAGTGTATTCCCTGAATTACTACTACTAAACTATATCGTTTTTATTTACACCCTAATATCTTTTTTGGGAGGCTGCTGCTTCTGCTGATACCAGCCTTACAATATTATATTGATTCATTACTCCAGTGTTTGTTTGTTGTTTACATACATACACTTGTTGTCTTGTGTGTGTGCACTTGAACACACAGGTAGGCACTAGACATGGGCACGACTCAGCGAAACTGTTGTTTGCGTTTTCGGTTATCGTTTCCGTTAGGTAACGGAAACGGTAACGATAATTAAGCCGTCAGAACTCGAACTCGAACCGAAAAAAGAAAAATTTGGTCGGGTTTTTCGTTTCCGTTTGTGACATCATGGCGATCGCGCAATGCGAAGCACAGAAAAAGTTTTTAAAAGTTTTTTTTTTAAAAAACCCCGACTCCCGGCCAAAAAAGCAGGCGAAAATATGCCTGCCTGAGGCTTTGCCATCTACCAGAGGGGTGGTTTTTGGGGGGGTCCCCGGCCTTTCCCCCCTCTTCTCCTGTCCTGGGCTGCTTGCACCAGGCTGGGGGGGGGGTCATCCTCGTCGTCTCGCCATGCCATGCAGTGGGGGGGGGGATCCAAAATGGCAACCACAATTTTTCTTTTGAAATCGTGGTCAGAGAAACACACCAAATCACCACAGAAACATGTGAAATTTATTCATTTTAAATGCCTGAATTTTAATAGTAGCAGCAGTGGGTTTTTTTATAGCAATAAAACGTCGTATTGATTTTATTTTATTTTATTTTATTTTTTTTTTTTTTTAGACCTGCCCATTTGGGCTGGGCATGGGATGGGACCATGCAAATTGTTTGAACCATTCCACCAATGGCATCGCCAGGTTTTTGACTGACACTTCTGGATGTCTCGGAGGGCATAAAAAGCCGAGGCACCTTCCAGAAATCGCAGTCGGGTGTATGGATGTGGTTGAGGGAGGAGGGCTGGCTGCTGGTGCTGGTGTGATCCGATCGAGATTGAGGAGGGAGGCTGGAGGCTTTAGGATTTAAGTTAGGCAGGCAGGGAGGGAACTGAATTTAGAAAACAATTTCTTTGTTTCCCTGCAGCTTTGTCTGCTGAAGGGAATAGCAGTTTATTCTTTATTTCTTCTCTGGCAGTTTGTGAGGATTTTTTTCTGATATTGGAAAAAGGGGGAGGTTCGACTGGGAGTGGGAGGTGTGGATTTATTTTAAATATATATTATATTCTACCATTTATTTTCTATTTTCCCAACTTCAATTTGCTTGCACACACACACATGTGGGGTGCAAGCCTAGAACAGAACCTCTATCCTAAGTGATATCCTAACTGCCCACTCTCCCGTCCGCCCGCACCGCCGCCCGCCCGCTCGCCCGCCCCCCCGCCCCGCCCGCTACCTAGGGCGCAAAAACACCTACCGCCGGCCCTGATTGCGGGACGGCCGTGTGGTCTGGGAAGTCAAATCGTGCTAAATCGCGGTAGAAACGACAAATGACGAACGAAATGTCAAACCGAATTTTTTTTGAAAAAATTCACAAAAAACGGAAACGGAACGAAACGGACCAGTTCCGACAAACAAAAAATTGAAACGTCATTTTTTCTGGTCGTGCCCACAGGCATTTAACCACTGCCTCGTGGCACAGTGGTTAAATGCCTGTACTGGAGGTAAAACTGTGCTCACGACCTGGGGTTCAATTCCAGGTAGCAGGCTCAAGGTTCACTCAGCCTTCCATCCTTCCGAGGTCGGTAAAATGAGTACCCAGCTTGCTGGGGGGGGGGCAATGTGTAGCCTGCACACTGTAATTAAAATTGAAAACCGCCCAGAGACTACTTAAAGTGGTATGGGGCGGTATATAAGCAGAACACTTTATAGATGATAAAATGAACATTTCATGGCTTTTTAGATGAAAATGTTATCTTCTGTCAAGTCAGTTCCAATTTATGTCAACCTTTGCAGTGTTTTTTAGATTTGTGAGATATTCTGGGAATGGTTTAATAATTTTTGAACCTGCTTCTTTAGGTTTCCCCAGGCAAGTGTGGATTTGGGTATCTGATACGGTCTCCACTGCACCACAGTAGCTCTCAGATGAGCTGCACCAGTGCTTTTATTTCTACAACTGACAGAAATATCCAGAATCGTATGGCTCGGAAGTCCTCTGTTCCCTAATCTCAGGCCATTATATCACTCCCGTCTACTTAGTGTTCATACTGTACCCTCACCCACAATGACCTAGGCCGCCTTCTTTCCCCTTCCCTTTATACATCTAACCAGTGCTATTTATTTTCAATACAATTTTCTTCTCTCTAGATCCACTCACATATTCTCTGTCTCCCCTTACCCATGCAGCTGTCTTCTGCTACTCCAACCATTTACCTATACTGCCTTTGTGTGTTCTAATCCAGCTGCTCTTCCTCTTTGTTTCTTCCCTTCTCCCACTTTCCACTGATTTTGTTGGTGGCCCACCTGAAACTGGCTACAAGCCTATTGGAGAAAGGAATATGTTCACCCCGTCCGCTACCCCTCTTCAGCTAATCGCCGAAGATGGTAGTGCAGGCTTAAATTAATCCAAAATCAATAAAAATGATATACATTAAAATTAATTGATATCAAAATCCATCTTAATTTAAAAAACAAATTAAATTAAAGATTAGGTGCACACCTCAGGGGTTCTGCTGGTCTGCGTGCCAAACAACGGGAACTTTGATTTGATAGTCTTGGAAGGATCTATGATGGAGACATTCACAGGAACACAAACCTCTCTCGTGGATCAGTGCAAAGTGATAAAGTGCTGGCCCTTTGATCTGCTTAGAAATATTTCCTTCTCTTCTGAAAGATCTACTGTTTTTCCCAGGCAAGGGTGATCACTAGACAGCAGAGAGACAGCAGATTAGTGACCTACATACTAGGGGTCTTTATCTAGTCCTGTAGGAACTCCCCTGTCTTGCAGGGGAGGTCTGATGTAAGGCCCTTCTCCATCCCTTGCTATGTCCCTAACTAGGACAGTGGGAATATAGGACTTTCAACTCCACCACAAAACTTGGGCTCCTTCCATATGTTTTTTGCCCATGCTTGTTAATAATCCATATGTTCAAGAATTAAGCCCCAGCAGTGAAATCGTTACCCGAACCTGAAATACACCCCAAAGTGAGCCCCCTGGTTCTGTTGGCCTTTGGATCGATGTTTCCGGTTTGACTGCGAAGCTTATGATTTTAGAAATATTAGGGAGAACTCCAATCCAATTTGATGTTCCATGATACAGAATAGCTGTTTTCTCTGTAATAGATGCTAGTGAGTCTAGCCGTACCATGTGCCAACAATACTGCACCAAAATTTGAGCTTTTCTAAGGGAGGCGTTTCCAACTTCTGTCAGGAGAGCTGGATAATTTATAGGCTAACATTTTCTTTTTATGCAAAAAGCATTTTTTCTCATTTATAGTTAATTAGGTTAAGCATGCGTGGGGAGCGAGGGAGGAAAGGCTTTCAGATAGGATCTAAATGATTAGTAATTTGAATAAAGTAAAAGAAACCTTGAAAAGAGGTAGCTCTTGCATATATTAAATATGTTCTGGAACGAGCATGGGCATCAGATAGGAATTTTAAAAAGCTCCATGTTAATTATACTACTCACATAAGATACATGACACATTTTTATTGATTTTGCTCACTCATTTCCCCCCCTTTAAAGCAAAAAATGATTAGACACATTACTATAATAATGGATAATATTTTTCTCTATATCTTTGGATGATACCTTTCACATATATTTCTGGCCCTGAGAATGTAGCTTGTATGCGCAGAATCACTATACAGGGGCATGGAGATGGTGGCATTGTTCTGAGATTTTACAAGGCTTGTTCCCAAATTGGAAGGCAATCAGCTCAAGCTGATTAATCCCGTACATATTTAATAAAGCATAGCACTGACTCAAGACATTGTATGGCCTAGAGGAAAATACCACACAGTGTGTTCACCTTGCTGTGGACAAAGCTGACTGGATTGGCATCTTCCCTCACAGGCCAGCAGGCTAGTTGGGGGGGGGGGGCAGAGGGCAGGTCATACATAGCTCTACCATCTTATATTCTGTTGCCAGTCCTTGTCTTCAACCGGAAAGCCATCTTAACACTTTGCTCACTTGCCAAAGGGTTCATCCAGTTACCAAAGCACTCCAACAAGAGACATCTTTCCTTCAGCTTGGGGAGGTGGGGGGAAGAAGTCCCTCAGTTATGCTTCATCACATTTCCAGCTCTACCATACCACTGTTGAGCCTCCCCTTCCACAAGTCGGTTTCAGCTATTTCCCCTCTTTTTCTGTGGAGATCCTCAGTCACACACCCTGGGCGTGAGTGACTGAGGATCTAATGAGCCTATTTGAACCAGGGTGGCGTGAAACCAAGATGAATTATAAATTAGAAGCCTCCTAACAATCTCCCTCAAACTGAAGAAGCCACTTGGATAAGAAGTGAACTGTTTCAATCCCACAAGAATAGAAGTCCAGTTGCCTAGAAGGCCCAACTCTCAGGTTTCTCTCTTTTTGTTTCTCTGTTCACAGGTTTCTCTCTTTTTGTTTCTCTGTTCACAGGTTTCTCTCTTTTTGTTTCTCTGTTTCTGCTCTATCACCTGTTGTTTCTTGATCGTCACCATTATATTCACACACCCGTTATAAAGAAAATCAAGCATTTGAGTGGTGCAGGTGTAGGAGTAGCTGCTTTAGCCTCCTAAACTGAAAATCAACAAAAAGCCTTAAGGCACTTGAAAAAAACTAAGGAGTTGTGTTTGGCATAGGTTTTTATTTAGGCATCTCTGAAGAAAATACCATAGCTAATGTCCACGAAAGCTGACCTTATTGTATAAACTTTTCACAAATCCCATGTCACAGACTCTCAAGGGCATGAAAGCAATATATATCAGCTTTTAGTGTAGGTTAGGCATGGACCATAAAGGGCAATAGTAAATTTGTCCAGGCCAGAGATAACAAAACTGGGAATTTCACTGGATGATTTTTTTTCCTTACCCTTCTGTAGAGGTTGCAGGCTGCTTTGTTTTGTTTTAGCCATTTCTAGAAGGAATCAATATAGCAGCTTATAAAATCCTCAGGCATGTAGCTTTCCTTGTATGCTCTCAGATACAAACTGCATGAATATGTGGTGAAACCAAAAGCCCCAGGCATAACCTATCATGTTGAGGGGGCCACCTTACTTGACGATGGAATTTGGATTCATGAGTTTGCTTTTGCTTTCATTTTATGTACTGCATCCATTAATCATCACTAATAAAATTATTATTCTACCATACAGATGGCTTGTGTTCTTTTCAGCTCCCTGCAAATCTCACAGATGGAGGTTCTGATGACACCATGCCTCACACTAAGAACCAGTCAGTTTATTTCAGTTCCTTGCCTTGCCCCATGTTTATGAAGGTATTCTCCCATGCTGGTGGGTTTGGTAGGCTTTCAAGTCCTCTCAAATATTAGCCTGGAATGTATGTCACACTCTAAAATAACCAGAAGGTAATAAGAGCCATGCCTGATGAAATAAAAATGTATGGATATCAGAGCCTATCTGTCTAGTCTAGCATTCTGTTCACAACAAGGTCAACTCAGAAGGTCTCGTGGCACTTGTTTAGGATGAGGCAGAAGTAACTAGAAGATCACCTGGTCTGTAAACCCTCCAGGCAACATTCCCCCATTTGTGGGAGGTAAGGGCTGGGAGGGATGAAAAATAATCCCCCTCTTTTTTTGGCTCGGTAGGGCACAAAAATAGCCTTGGTGGGCTATAAAATAGCTTATGGGCTGCATGGTTTCTACTTCAGCTTGCACACTCCCCTAGTCCCCACCTTAGTCTCCTACTGGAACCATCAGCCATGAACAGCAACTGTTATACAACTGTATCCTGTCTGCGTTCCCATGCCAAGTCCAGTCTAAGATATGCTGTTTCCTCGGATGAAAGAAGAAAATTATCGTTCCTTGTATCACATCAAAACAAAACAAAACAGAGCCATTGGGACAGTACTGCTACTACAGCAGAAGAGAACAACCAATTCAGGGGGCACATAACACCCATAACTCCATATTCAACACCTCATCACTGCATCTGCCCCACCATAGCATCTGCTGTCTGAGGTAATTGCCTCATTTTCCCTAATGGTAGGATGAGCATTGCTGCCATCGATATTCAAAGGAGTCCTTGCTCTGTTACTGGAGGTGCTGTATAGAGCCACCATGACTGTTAACCACATATGATGCAGGGGCGTGGGATAACATGAGCTTAGAGGTACAATAAGTTTTGAAGTGAGACCAATGTATAAAAGCATGTATAAATTCATGAGGCAATAGGGTCTGTTTGGTTGTGGCTAAACCCAGAGAAGACAAGTGTTTCTGGTCAGTGGAAAGGGAGATCAAGGGATAGAGATGCAGCCAATACAGGATGGGATTACCGCCCAATTGAAAAAAGAGGTACACAGCTTGGAAGGGGGCTCCTGGACTCATCCTTGAGCTTGGATGCCCAAGTCACAGCTGTGGCCAGGAGTGCATTTGCACAATTAAAGCTAGTACACAAGTTATGCCTGATTCTTGAGAAGCCTGCTCTGGGCACTCTGTGACACATGCCCTAGTGACATCTCATCTGGACTGCTTTAATACGCTCTATGTGAGGCTACCATTTTAAAGTCTCGGGAAACTTCAATGGGTCCAAAATGCAGCAGCCAGGTTGCTGACTGGAGCGGGTTACATAAATCATCTCTATTAAAGCAGCTCCACTGGCTGCCAATCAGCTATCAGGCGCAATTCCAAGTGCTGGTTTTAACACTAAACGGCCTGGGTCCAAGCTACCTCAAAGACTGAATCTCGCAGTATGAACCAGCTTGGGTGTTAAGGTCATCAGGAGAGGCCTTTCTCTTCATCCTGCCACCTTCACAGGTGTGTCTTATAAGAACACATGAAAAGGCCTTCTCTGTTGCTGTTCCCAGACTTTGGAACTCCCTCCTGCTGGAGGCCAGGACTTCCCCATCTCTGCTGTCTTTACAGAGGCAGGCAAAGACCTTTCCCTGAATGATTGACTATGTGAAATATGATTTTTAGATAGATTACTATATATGATTGTGTTGACTGATTTCACAAGAACACCTGTGTTTTCCATGTTAATTTCCATCTCTCATAATGGATTTTTTTTCCTTTTAACTGTTTGTGTGCTCTTTTTACCTTTAATGATGCCTATTAATTTTTGTAAGATGCCTCTTCTAAATTCCCTGTTCTTAAACTTGAATATGTCTTAAATGTTCTGGGCTATATATTATCCCCCCATTATTGTAAGCCACCTTGGGTCCTTTTCCAAGGAGAAAGGCGGGGTAAAATATTCAAAAATAAATAAATAAAATAAAATATGCCCAGTTCCAGTTAATTGGAGAATGAATTGTCTGTCAATAAGAGGTAAACAAGGACTTCATTTGTAAGTCTCATTATTCTTTGAATGAATTGCATGTCTGGGTGCAAGACGTTAGAAACTGGCACTTTTGTGTCTGAGTTTATTTTCTAGACAAAAATCTGTATTTCTGTGGAAGGCATCTAAACCCCAGTAACTGCCAAAGTGGTGGTAGGGTTCACTTCACTTTTATACATGCAGCAGTATCTTAAATTTGTAAGAAGGAATGGCTTGTCTTTCTCTGAGGCAAGCTACTCAGTCCTGCCTCCTTCCTTTTCAACCAAACTGAATGGACAGGACCATTGCAAGACGTAGACACAATTTGGCAAGTTGCAAGGAGCTTTTCCTCAGGAAGTGGTGCTGGATCATTGCCTGTCTGTAACCCCCTCCCCTTTTTCCTCCTTCCGGGAGGCGGTCTAGTGGAACGGCAGCTGATCTCCCTCCCCACTACCCTTCCATCCTGATCCCCCCCCCCAAAATTAATTTTAATTGAATGCACTGCTAGGGATGCTTTAAATTGACTCTTTTGGTTTAAATTTCCTAGGGGATTTTGCCCCAAGATCTCTATCCTAGTGATAACTTATTCCAGCCAATACACACACCCAGTCCATGTTTATTATATAGCTTCCGTGCGGGGGTGGGGGTGGGCAGGGAGCCCTCCAGCATGTGTCTCTATGAACACTGCTGTTGTGGATGCCTGGGAAGTTACTCAACTGTGAACTGTTTCAGTGTCTGTCACTTTCCTCATTAAGCTGGTGGAGAGTTGGAAGGGGGAGGGGGAGTAGGAGAAAGAAATATACCTATGGCCCTGTCTTCCAGTCCTCATTAACAGCCCTGCAGGCCAGAGAGCTAATTTCCTCTTTTAAAGGTGTCTGCATAAAAATGGTTCATTATCAGAGAGGTCTTGAGCAGAAATGGTGTCTATGTTGTGGAAGCAGTCTCTGCTTAACTGGATCCCCAAATAATGTTGTTTGTTTACATTGCCTAACTCGTTACCTCTCCCAGGAAAGGTTCACAGGCAGGATAGAGGGAGATGTGCTCTCTCTCATTTCTTATTCCAAATGGATATTTTGGCAGGAACAAGTTGCCAGCCAACGTTCTTCAGATTGAATATGGACAGACGTTTCCCCCATGGAGACTGCTTGGTTTGCCAGCTGACCAGGTAACACGAGCAACCCCTGCTCCTTGGCCTTAAACAGTAGTCTGACAGACGAGTGAAGCTTTTCATAGTGTGATGAAGATAACCACTTACTAATATCTCCACATCAATCTGCTATTCAGGTTACTGCTACAGATAAGTTGAAAAGCTCTCAACTCTTCAGTCATGTGGACTCTGGCAGGCTCTATTTGATCAGAGCATGGGGCAAATTTAACCACCCACCTCACACTTCCTTGTGGGATATTGTCCCAAGGTTTCTGGGTAGTTGAAAAGATATTGTAAGATTCATTTCTCCAGGTGGCAGAATGTGATGGAGAACACATACAAGCACAAAGCCAATGCTCTTCTGCATTCAGGCTTAACTGTGACATCTCTATTTTCCAAGTAACACTGATTGTTTTTTTTTGTTTTGTTTTGTTTTGTTTTGTTTGTATTGTGGGAATTTTAAGTTGATACTTTTGTTATTTATTACTTTGTTGTATTTTGGCATGCTTTCATTGAAATTGCAAGTCATCTTTAAACAGCAATAAGTAAATACTGGCAGGGTTAACTGTTTCTTGTCTGTGACATGATTGCAGTGTGCATCGCCTGCCTCATATGACAGATGTTAACTACCGACTTCCAAGGGTCAGCATCTGAGGAGAGATAATAAACAATTATCTGGCTGATTTATAATTTGTGCTTCTTTGTAAATGGTTGTACACATTTACATATAAATAAATTCTGTTTCACCTCACTCACTGTGTTTATTTTGGAGCTCCCAGTTCCCTAACCCAAGGAACAACCCTCAGTGTCTTTAAACCTTATGTTTCCTTTCCCCCCCCCAACCCCAATTTATTTGATCAAAAAGCAAAATGTAAGAGAGGAAAGGAAAGGAAAGGAAAGGAAAGGAAAGGAAAGGAAAGGAAAGGAAAGGAAAGGAAAGATGCTTCTCAAACTTTGCATGCATCTAATTCTCCTGTTGGCTTGACTGTCGAATCTGGGAGTTTTCCCAGATCATGCCAGGCCTTAGGTCTGCTGCACACACTGGAAGTATCATTGACACAAACCACTGTATACAGCTTGAAATCCACTGTATGTTCAATAGGAGGCATTTTATTGCCTGAGGCAAAAGGTCAAAAAATACTCTCTCTGGAGACCACTTTCAGAAGCTGGCTGACTAGCAGGTGACTCTTACTTTGACCCTGCTGATGGAATTGGATCCTGCAAGCTGACTTAGGAAGTGCAGGGTAAGTTGCGTAAAATGCACAGCTCTGGTCCAGAAACAGAAGAGAAGCTCAGGCTGCTGCTGCTACTGCTCTGTGCCACTTAATGTCTGCCACCTGAAATACCTGCCTCACTCCATCTCATCAGGTCAGACCTCATCGGTCTTGAAGCTGTTTGGATGAACAGCGAAACGTTTCTATCTCTCAAAAAAGAAGTCCAGTAGCCATGACTCAACTTCCAGATAAACTCACCTGGATGACTGAGAATCTTCACAGACATATTGCTATGCAATTTGGGGCAGATGCCCTGAAGTTGGTCAGAGAATATGAAAGAACAGCAAGGAAAGTAGCAGACTACAGGAACCACTTACGTTTCAACTTGAGATGCAGACAACAGACCGATGAAGCTGTTTGGATGAACAGTGAAACGTTTCTATCTCTCAAAAAAGAAGTCCAGTAGCCATGACTCAACTTCCAGATGCCCTGTGCAATGTGAGAACCCATGTGGTGTCATGGATAGGATGATACACCTGGAAACCTGGGTTCAAATCCCCGATCAGCCATGGAAGCTCAAAGGGGAGAAGGGGTGCTAGACAGGGTCTTTTACTTAATTTTTGCAGTAAGTCTCCTTGGGCTTATCATGGTGTGCTGCAGCAACTGCATTCTGCAATGAACATCGTGTTGACACATCTAGGAAAAATAATCTACATGTTCAGGAATAAGAGACCAGATGTGTATGGGCAAATAACTACTTGGAGTAATGCCTTCTCGCCTAAATATAAGCACTATGTGGTAAAGAAATTTACAGTGGGTTTCTCCAACTTGCTATCCTCTGGGCGTTAGAGACTTTTTTCATCAGCCTATCCAGACTGGCAGTGGTCAGCATGATTCTTGGGAGTTAGAGTTCAAAATGTCACAAGAGCACCAGGCTGGGAAAGGTTGATCTACAAATAAGAGAAGGCCAGCTGTATTGTTCACAATCAGGTTCTCAGTGTACCCTGGTGTGAATCATTGGCCCCTACATATAGCATATGCATGGTACACAAACACCCTAGTTGTCTCATCCAGAAATATCTCTATGACAGGGGTAAAGCCCAACGTTTTGAATGTGGAAGGAGAAGCTGCATTTGGTTTGTTCTCTCCTGAGTTTTAAAAAAATGTAAAAAGCACCTAGTCTGGCCAGAACCTCTGCTTGAGATGTTAGGAGGCTGCAGCCCCTGAAGCGATTGAAACAGAGCAAGGGTCTGACTGACTCAATAGAAGGCAGCTTTATGTGTTTGTGTTCATGGTGTCTTTCAGAACAATGGGCTGTCATGGCATAGGATGACTAAACAATAGACTGCATGTAAAGAGTACCAAGCTATCAGAAGAAGGGATTGCTCTGCATACTGATGACTGAATGCGTGTGTGCACGCATGTGGTTTATAGGTGTGCACACATTATGTGCTTTTCATTTTTAATCTACTTCCCTGTGGGATTCCCTCCTAGTCCTAATTTTTATTCATGTGAAGGAGGGAGGAGGAGTAATAGCTATTGCATAATGCCCGCAGTGAATCTTCAGGAAAATGTGTAGGGGCAATTTTTAGTTGCCACATCTGACTTGTAGTGTTTATGATCCATTTTTGTTCTGCCACATAAACGTTTCCCCATTAGCATTTGTATTGAGCACTGGAGAGAGAATGTGGCTGATTAGGTTCAGAGCAGATGTGTTTCCCCTAGAGAGGAGAGGATGATAAATCTTATGACTTTTTCTGTTATTTAGAGTTGATATTAGATCTGAAATTAAATGGGAAAATCAAATACTTGACTCGTTCTGCATACACTCTACCTAATCCTTTCTACATATGATTCTTCTCATTATCTGCATTTGCACCCTCAAGGGCAATTAGCCCAGAAATTGCTGGAGATGCAGAGAAAGAAACTATGCTCACCCCTTGGGAAATGTGAGGACCTGTTTCTTAGAAGCTGGAATTTGATAAAAGAAAGTCTAATACAAAACAGAATGGCTTGTAAGATTGTCAAAGAGACCCTTGTTTATCTGGATATCTTGGCGACAGAATGATGACAAGCTATGATGTAGCCTGGAGTATATGATATAGTTTTCCCTTTCCATGTGATTTTGCTCTAGACCTGGCTTTCTACTGCTCTTCATAAAGACTGTCTCTATTTGGCCGTCAGATTTTCTGTATACCAATACAAGTTCTAACTTCCAAAGCAAACACTTTCCTCACCAATAGTTCTCTGTGTAGAAGTACACTATCACAGAGAGCAACCACTCACACTTATCATAATCTGGTGCCTTTGGCTACACATCAGATTTCCATTCTGTCTTTAAGGCAAACATGTCCAAACTTCAGCCCTCCAGGTGTTTTGGACCGCAACTCCCAGAATTGCCAGTGACAAAGAACTATGGGAGTTGCGGTCCAAAACATCTGGAGGGCTGAAGATTGGACATGCCTGCTTTAAGGGAAAGGCTAGGACTGGTAGTGAAAGAACACCGCACGGAGTCAAGAAAAAAATACAGCCCAAATCACCACTCATTGGGTAATTATGACTCTGTGTAATTTCTACTGCATCACCAGCCATAAACTCATAGTCCTTCAGAGGTCAGTAGGCCAAGCTCTACAAACTGGGGTTCATTTAGGATTTAGTTTTCTCAGAGACTAGCCTGGCTATGCCGGTTCACATTCTGTTTTGGCATCATGAAGGAGTGGTCCCCCTTCTGTGGTACACATCCGACTGGTGAGACAAGGACATTTCCAAAATGTCTGTGGCTATTATCAATTTTTTTGCATTTGTCTCGAACCATGCATTCAGCCTCTTGAGCATCCAAACAGAATATGCTGTTAAGAATCAAGTGCAGAACTGTGGACCGAAACTGACAGAATGTTTCTGCAGTGATGTGAAATGAAATGAGTTATGGCCAGGTGTTAACTGCTGATCACTGTTGTGTATAAGAGGTGGTGCCAGCCAGGAGAGAGTCACTGACCTATTCCCAACGCACCACCATGCTGAGAGATGGGAAATCTCACAGTGGACAGGACTTCCCAGCCATCATAAAATCTGGGGCACTAAAATTTCATAAGATGTTCAGAGTACATTGTGTGAGGTGGGATCTGAGACAGCCTTATATACGGCATAAACCCACATACGAGTGGCTGAGTGATGAGCTTTATTGCATGAGCTTTCTTTATTAATATATCTTCAGTGAAGTGAGATTTGTTCACAGCACTAAAATATACCAGTGAGGAAGAACAATATTCTCATTTGGGCTTCAAGCAGGTTACTGTAGATTGCAGGTGATCACAGTGGCTATCTCTGGGCCAAATTATTTGGGTTGTATGATGTATAATATCATCATGGTCTAAATTTTGTTAGCAAGCTCTGTCCGCTAGTAGTGCGCATTTCTCATATTATGCTTTTGTCTTTGTCCATACCCAAATTCTGCTGTGTAAACAAAGAACCCTAATTTGATGTAGGATCCACCATGATTGTTACTTCTTTCTAAAAATAGTTTGAGAAATTACAGCAGGGCTCCGATGGAGAATGAGGTTATCTCAGAATATAAAGGGGTGTGACACTGAAAGAAGTGAAAGAAAGTAAGGAAACCAGAAGGAAACCAAGGCACAGCCAGAGTTAGGAGAAATTTCTAGAACCTTGATGCAACTATGAGAAGAACAGTGTAAGGAGGAGGCTGACAAATATTAGGTTTAATTGTAATACCAACATTGCAATGAAGATTTATAGACCACATGTTCTTATCCAGATTTTGACATTAAAATTATTTTTGATGTCACATTGGGACCATTCTACAAATGTCCAGGTGTGTCAGTTGTCATTGATATTCAGCTTTCCTTTTTAACAAAAACAGAATGATTGGAGAGCTAGCATGCATCATCTTTATAGTGCTTTTCACAATTATTAAAGTAAGTAGCATTAACAGCATAATGTTTTTCTGTAAAACACATCCCAATCTGAGTTTCGACTAATGTGTATATAACCCACTTTATAGAACCGTAGGTTTAGTAGACTAAGTGTTTAATTGTTATTGATTGGCTCTGCCCACTGTTCCAATATCCATCATTATTGAAATCATCTCCATTCCCTCCATTAAGCATGCATCTGTTTCTGTGGGAATGGATTTCTAAATAAGAAATGCCACTTAAATCTTATTGGCTTCCCTTTTTGTACAGGCAGTCTGCAGTGTGGTTGCCCAATCTGTCATTGTTAATCAACTCTCATCTCTTAACACTGGCTGGAGTTATCAATGAGGTGAGGATTAATATTCTGGGCGAAACAGATGATAAATCATTTATACATAATTAGTGTACAGCAAGGTTACAGCTGACATGAATTTTTATCTTAATTATGATAGAAATTTGTTCCATTAATTTAATTTAGTTTGCATGAGTGGTTCAACACCTAACAAAGTTAATCTTACACCTGTCATTACAACGGTAACGAAAGTCTCATTCTTGAGCTGCAGGCACAGATAATTGCACTGTGGAGGTATTGCACTAATCATTTAGCTTCAATGGTAGGTTATCATCTTCCTAACACAGAGAATCCCCGCTTCAAACAAGGGGGGGGGGAGCCATCTGGGAGGGTTATAACAAGAAAAAGAAAACAAAATTTAAATAGGTGCTGTATAAATCAGAGAAGGGGAATCTTTGACTCTGGATATTTGCATTCCTTCAGTTCCCAGAAGCTCCAGACAGTGTGGTTAACAGTAAAGGATTATGGGAGTTGCAGTCTAAAACATCTGGAGGACCAAAAGTCCCATGCCCCTGATATAAAGACTCTGTCTCTCCCTACCTGTTCGATTCCCCAGATGATTTGGCATCTTATATATAAAGCTGCCAGGATAGATGAAGTGTGCTTGTGTATGTTTCAGTGAACAAAGAACTACAAGCTGCATACTTCTAGGAGACATATTGAGCATGCTGAGCTGATAGCTATGCTTTCTGATGCAATCCTGTTCATACAAAGTGGTTCTTGAAGAGAAAAGACATGATCCCAAGTCTACAGAGTTCACTCCTATGAAACTCTTTGTTCATTTTTGTTCTCAGGGCAACTCCCCACTCACTCATTAGGATTAGGAACCTTCGAAAGGGTTTTCTTTCCGAAGAGAAAATGGGAACCCTTGATTTTTTTTCTTTTGAAGCTTAGGGCTATAAAAGGTTTTTATGATATGTGAAACCTGTCCTAGGCGTGGGTCACCTTTGTTCTCCACCCACTTTCCTTTTTGCCTAGCTTTTAAACCATATCAAAACATATGTATATGAGAGGCATGTACATTTTTAATTAACTGTCTTCTTTAACTATGTATACTGTACTATGAAGGGCGGTTGGCATGAACTGATGCTGAAACTTCTATTTGTATTGGGGCAGTGGATGGACAGATACATACTGTCACCTTCCCAAGCCACCTCTCCTATATGGAAAAAAATAATTCATAACTTGAGCGTCTCCACAAATGGTAATTACTCAGCCATTCCCAAAGGGTTTGGCATACCAAATGAACCTAAATCCTGTACTAATTATCCAAGCAATTAGGAGGCTGGATGAATCATAGGTGATGGATAGATAAGGTGGCACTGTTTGGCTTGTAAGACGGGGAGTTATTTATTGATTTTACTAATAATTAACTATGTACAGCACTTCTTGTAAAACAAAAACTGTTTACCTTTATAGATTTGATGACTTCAGTAGCTTCTGTTTGAAACAATATTGTTATGTGTGTGTTTAAAGAAAACTTATACAATAGTCTTCCATGTACTTAATGAATAGAGACTCAACTTTGAAGAAGGTTAATTGAGAAAGTGCAAATTATCCAACAGCAAAGTCCAAAAAAATCACACATACAATACCCATCACAGTCTATTTCACATTTGGTAGTACAGAGATAATCCAAGAGAACGTAGCTTTAATTGAACAGTAACTCAGATTAATGTTTTGTGATATTAGTTCACAATTATTACTCCCCGATAGGGTCAAGAAGTATATAGTCGGCGATTCACAAAGAAATGACTGATTCAAAAACAAAGACCTTTAATGGAATGCAATAGTGCCTTTTCAGTCATTCCACTTGGCATCTCTATTACCTGAAATGATTCACAGTCCATTATGGGAGCTTCCATGCTAATAGAATGTCTATCTTCTGTAATACAGACACATCAGGGCACTAAAGGAGAACCTGTCACAATGAATTTCATCTAGATTTCACTTCATCTCTTCATGGACTGTAAAATTTGCTCTTGTACAAAGCCTAAATTTACTGTGGGTAATTGAGAGAGATCTATAGATAGAGTAGTACTTGGTACAAAGAGAGGAAATGCCTTTTTCACATGCATGCATCTCTTTTTTACTCCTCCCTCCCTTTCAGTCCTTCCTCTCCTTTTCTTCTCTTTCCTTTTTTATCCCCCTCTGCCCCAAAACTCCAATGAATTGTTGGAATCCTAGGTAGTAGAAGGAAAACAAACTGTACCTTTGTGTTCATGATGATATTCAGGGAGAACGCTCATTTTCTCCTCTTTTTTTTTAAACCTTAGTAGGATAACATTGCACTTGGTCATTATTTTTAATAGCCAAGGCATTACAGAATCCATAAGCATGTGAAAAAGAGATTAGCAGAAGCCCTTGACGCAAGTGCCATTGCCTCTTCAGAGCCTTACCAATCTTGTTGCGTAAACGGATGTTTGTGCATTGACGTTGGCTTCGACTACGACTTCCCCTACAAACGCGTATATCTTGATGATCATTCCAAGAGCGGACCAATGAGCCTGGATTGGATGGTGTTACAAATCAATGTGGCCCACTCTTGACTGTGGCTGAAACTTTTAGTATTTACACCAAGCCTGCTACTGAAAAGCAATGGAAATGTCCTTTAATAGATGCCTGCTGGTCTTTTCATTCCCACTAATGAAACTAGATTCACTCCCCACAATTAGATATGCAACTTCTTCAGCCATTCCCTCTCCTTTGCTTACTTTATTTTTTCCCCATTGGAAGCTAAACAGAATTACCAGCTGTCCTCCACAATCCCAGATGTCGCTATCTGTTAGCCAATTAGAACAGTGCTATATTCTATAGCTCCCCAACTTCCCGTCTACCCCACCCCCCAAGCCACAAACTGAATAATAGCATCATGCTCCACTGGCAGCAAAGTGATCTCAGCCTTTACATTAGGAGAAAATCAGAATGGTATGACTGCAGTTCATTACTGAAATAGGTAACTGATGAACTGAAAAGACAAAGGGCATTGTTAAATGAAATGTCATTATTAGAGCTATTCATGTTTAACAAATGTACTGTAAGTTAATTCAGTGGTGTTTTCTATAAAGTTCTCTGCTGAATGTTCACTTTTCTTCTTTACTTTCTTCACATACCCATGATATTTCAGAATTTTGCCATGGAGAAACAGCAATTTAAATCTGAGGTTAGGTTCAAGATACCTTCCAAAAAACAAAACAAAACCCTAAAAGGCAAGATGGTATATTCCAACAGCTTAGACTTTACTTTCTTTCAATATCTTATGAGGAGCGACATGTTATCTACTCCATAATTATTCTGTGAGCTTTATTCGGGAGCATGGGTGATAAGGTATTTAAGGATTAGAGACCAGCTAAAACAAGATAAGCATGGACCTGTACCATGGGATGTCAAAAATGGAGACTGACTGGTTGGTATAATTCATAAACTGCTCTGTAACCATTTTAATATGCCCCTGATTTTAATCTTTCCATCGCCTGAGCTGTTCACTGTTTTTTCTTGGATATCAGTCAAATTAAATAAGAGAGAAAAATGCTTTGTGGTGATAAACATTAGGATAAATGAAACAAACACAAAGATTGCAGTAAAAAACAAAAATATTAAGACCACTGCAGCTAGGATTTATCATTTGGGAAATGCTTGTCTCTGCTTTCAGAGAAAGGTGGAAACCCTGCCTTCCTCTGGGAGGGTCTTACATAGGGTGATCCCCAGTGGGGTCTCAGAATCCTTTAGGCCAGATACTCTCGGACTGCAACTCCAAGGCCAGCACAGCCAACCTTGCTACTTGAGCTGAACCTGTCACTAAGCAACACCGGCCCTAATGAACACGTGGCACAACAAACCTTATCACCAACCATAGGCTGACATCTGGGTGTCTTTTTCAATGGCACCTTCAAATGTGTGTGTGTGTGTGTGTGTGTGTGTGTGTGTGTGTGTGTGTGTGTGTGTGTAATTGCTAGGGCAAAGCGCACGATACACATTCCCCTGACCTAAGAGGAAACAGAGCTTTCCAAAACACATGGATTAAAGCCGAGGGATCAGCCAACAAAGTGCCACACTAGCAAAGTCTATAGGGGAAAATGTGGCAAAATCCCACCAAACACCTTAATCATTACAAACATTTAATTATTACTAGTACCTGTGGCTCCTCTTTCACTGATTTAAACTGGCGCCTGCATCTCCGTATATATATTCCATTCACTATCACGTTTCAAAACAATTTCAAAACATTAGCTTCATGGCCCTATCGGTCCCTCCCAACTCACTTATTCTCTGATTCTAAGTAGATACAGGGATGAATAAAAAGATGAATCAGGATATTCCACAAATATCCTGAATTTGTTAAATATTCATCCCTTTATATTATTTGGGTCCAGATGACCCAACAAATACAAAGGGATGAATATTTCCTTGGGTTTTTTTTATCCCTTCATGACTTTTATATCTGTCATCCCCTATACAACACCCCTACTGCCCCTTCCCCATCTTGTTGGTGCCCTAGCTGCTCCTTCCCTCCCTCCCTCCCTCTGTGTGTGTGTGTGTGTGTGTGTGTGTGTGTGTGTGTGTGTGTGTGTGTGTGTGTGTGTGTGTGTGTGTGTGTGTTTTCTTGGGGACATCTGCACATGCTACCAGCTGGTTGGTGGGGACATGTACAGACATCCCTAGCCAGTCTCAGAGCCGGCTCATCAGTTGGTAGATAGGCAAAATTTAGGTTTTCTTTGTCTTGATTCATTTATTTTACAACAACTTTCCTGGTTGTTCTGTACAGCCAATAAATTATTAGAATCCTGCTATGAATTCATACTTCAGAAAAGTAATTACAAGTCAGTGATTCCATATGTTACAGTAGAAATTATAACATATAACACAATACAATGTGCATTCCCAAAGTAAAAGTTAAGATTGTGTTGCGTCTTGAATTTTTCATTTTGAGGAAGCTACTTTGGACTACTGTACCTGTATTCTGATCTTTATTGCACAGCTCTGACCCTACTAGTAATTCCATGTGTCCACACCCTACACGTGTTCATTTTGAATCTTTAAATGCATTTGTTGGGCTGGTTTTTAATGGATTGCAATTAACTTGGTTTTCTTAAAATTAATATTTAGACTGAAGTTTATTATTTTCTTCACCGACTACACTGAGCAACCTTTGCAGATCATCTAAATACTAGTAAGAGTGCATTATTGCATGACTGGATGTTGTTGATAGCCTTTTTTCATTGACAATGATGTCATTTCAATCTCCAAGTTATTGTCTAAAGATGCTCTCAGAGCATAAATTGAAAGCCAGTTGAAAGATCATACACTTTGTTGCACTCCTCTTGATTCTGTCATTGACTTCTTTTTGTCATTTGAATTTTAACTTTTGGGGGTGCTGTTGGTCCCATCTACTTGTACCTCTAATTCTCCTAAAACCTACTATCTACCGTAATACTCATATCTAATATACTGTAGTCATACTAATATTTCTCTTAGTTTAGAACAAGTAGCATTATATTTGAGCTCCCTGAGTGTGTGATCATATTGATGCCTTCCTTAATTGCTTTAGTAGCAACCTGGTAACTGGATCACTTAGCTTGATTATTTTTCTGCTTTTTCTGCTTTACTTTTGTAGACTTCCATTTGTGCCAAAAGGCAGCGATGACAGGGTTATGAGCTGAATTTATATCAACTCTAAATTTACTTCACCAACATAAAACTGTTTCAGTGCTCCTGAATAACAAGGATACAATCTGATTTGTTCCTTGCAATGCTGTGTTGCAGATATTTTCATGCTTGTATAACTCCCTACAGTTATGCTAACATGATTAAAAATACAAACAAACAAACAAACAAACACACAAACAAACAAACAGTCATGACATCCTGCATTTTAACTCCTCTATGGAATGTTGAGATTGCTGGTCAGGATTACGGTGATTTTTAAAATGTGTGGACTTGGGATATTCCCCACCTCACTGCATGTAGTGATACACAAACATACAGAGGAAATGGCCTCATTTTTAGCAAAACTGAGATAGTGAAGATTTTCACCAATATTTATAGATTGACTTGAGCTGCATGTGCTTCAACCTGTGGTTGAAAGATTTATTGGCAGATACATAAGTCACAGTAAATAAGCTAAGAAGCAACTGATGTTCTGTACATTGGGGTCATGACAGCATAGACCAGTGATGGCGAACCTTTTAGAGACCAAGTGCTCAAACTGCAATTCAATACCCACTAATTTTTCGCAAAGTGCCAATACAGTAATTTAACCTGAATACAGGTGGCTGTGAAGGGGCAATGTCAGGTGCCCACAGAAAGGGCTCCGAGTGCCACCTTTGGCACCCGTGTCATAGGTTCGCCAATGCTGGCATAGACTCATTGACAGCTGGTGAATGCAATCCCATGCATAAGAACTGCAGGTTGGGGTCTATAGGATTTAGGAATACTCTCACAATGCCCGAGGAATTCAAGATGGCACTACCAGCATGAAGATATACTTGCAGAATGGTCCCGAATTATGAGCATGACGATCTGCTAATGAAGCAGCAAAGACATGGAAAGTATTTATTTATTTTTATTTTATTTTTAAAGTATTTTTACCTGACCTTTCTCCTTGGAAAAGGACCCAAGTAGGGCATGGGTGGCGCAAAGGAAGAATTGGGTCTGTGTCCTCAGTGGGAGACGACTTGGAAGCAGTGCCTCCTCCACTGCCTGCTCATTCTGATTCTCTCTAGACACATCTCTGAGAGCAACCAAGCTGGATGAGCGTTTAGGACAGAGTACAGTCTGCTGGGAATGTGGAAAGGAGTGGTTTAGGCTAGAGGTGTGAATATTATTGAAAAAGTAAATTTTGTCTGTAATAATTGTTTGGATACACTATATTTTAATATGCTGGTTGTGATCATTTTATGCCAAGTCAAATTGTCCATAGTCGTATTTTATATTCCTAAAGTAACAGAATGACTTTCAAGCTGTAAAGGGGTGGGGGTGGGGAGTGCTAAAGTAGCATTTAGCTCAGCCAGGGAGGTTGCTGGGCAGTGGAGCAGACAGAACACCAACAGCAACCTTGTTCTGTCTCTTTGGCCCAATACGAGGTACAAGGCCTTAAAATGTCTCTGACTTCAAGTTGTGTTGTTGTTCATTGGAAGATATATCAAAAACCGCTGCTGGGATGGATACACCGCCCTATGAGAAAGATGAATTCCTTTTCCTTCCCACTGGTGTTTTTAAACTCAGATCTCTTGCTTTTCAGGCACCTTCCTACACCAAGAGCTACTAAAGGCTGCTATCAGTGTGTTTGTTGCATGTGCTTGTGTGTGGTGTGTACATGTTCATGCTTGCATCTCCTGGCCCTTTCCCATGGATGGACTTTGCTCCTTTCCTGTTAAGATCTGAACTCTTATTCTGTGTGCTGTCCTCACAGGACTTATGCACATGCAGCACTGTGTGTTCCTCCTCCCCCCCCCCCCCGTTTATTGTGCTCACAGTTAGTGATTATGGGGATCATAAAATAATTTGAAACCCCTACAAGTAGAGGAATGGAGTATTCGTGTTGCTCTCAGCAGTGACACTACGGCTGATGACGTTGTGCAGTTGTGGGATTACCCTGCAATAGATATTGGGGATGTTTGCTGGCTGTTATGTGTCCCTCTGGCTCTTAGCTGCCTTTATAGGTGCTTTCTATACCCTATCTGCATTTGCTGGCTGTGTTTTCCCTCCTCCTTCCTTGGCTGAGCACACAGAGGTTTCAACAGCCATTCTGTTGTCATGGTGGAAGCACAGCTCTACCCCACCCCACTTCACCCTGCCTATCCTCAGCCAAATTTGAAGACAGAATTGCTGCATCCTAGGCTTTGGTCCAAAAGTGACTCCAAGGCTCAAAATATGATCCATGCAGACAATGACATGAAAAGAAAACACACTAAAAGGCACTGTAGTATGGATAATCAAATCATAAAGCAATCCATGATGAGTCCAAGGACAAGGCATCAACCACATCTGCTACCTTCATCCATTCTGCAGATGCTCTTGAAAAGCATGCATTATCATGCCCATGAACTCTCCCTTCTGATGCTTTTGAGGACCTGATGAACCCAGAAAAATCCCCCTCCCAGGTTCATTTTAGTAGGCTAAAGGCTCTGCCCTGTATTTAAGATCTTAGGTGTAGCTGGTATGTAATATCCCAAAGAACCTGGCATCATCAACCTGGCATTGTTATAGATGAACAAGCAGAAGGGGTATATATGTCATCATTTCTTTTCGAGAGTCACATAATAACAGACACACCATCAGCAGGGCAAGGTGCTTTATCTGAAATGGCAAATCATTTGTTTTTAATAGCTATCTTTTATGATATCTCTATTTGACGTGGGCACTGTATTGGAAAAAACAGGCTTCCAAATCAATATTTAAAGCTACAGTCAAAGAGCAAATAAAGCCTGATTTTCCATTTCTCTTTTCTCTATGGAGGATTTTATACTGTGCTTGCCTAGAACTTAAACAGGAGAGAGAAAGTGTGGGGTGGAGGGATCTTTACTATGTGGTAACTTAAAATCACCTTATTACAGATACTGCAGTCCCTTTCATCTGTCTTGTTTAGCCAGGGAAAGGAAAGGGAAATCCTTACAAGGTTTCATTTTGTTATGTTCTGATTGAAAGCACTTGGTCCACAATTCTGTACTTGTCTTAGGCGCTGGTCACACAAGGGGAATGTTGTGTAGTTCTTTCGATATTTTCCATATGTCTGTTGTATGGGTTTGCAGTTAAATTTGCATATGCCGGCATAAACGTCCCAAGCAGTTTTAGCAGTAGTGGTTTATTTTCTCATACAGTGGTAACTCGACTTACGACATTAATCTGTTCTGAATGCATATTCGGAAGTTGAATTTTTTGTGTAAGTCAAACAGCAGTTTCTCATAGGAATGCAATGAAAATAATTAATCCGTTCCGGTTTTCCAATGCAATCCTATGGAAAGACTGTCCCAACTCCCCTCAATCAATAGCAGCAGAAGGCTGCTCTCCACAGCCCTGCCAGACAGCTGACTTTGACAGGTCTGACCAGTCAAAATCAGATCTCTAATGGGGCTGTAGAGAGCAGCCTTTGGCTGTCCTTGATTGAGAGAGATCGCGACCTCTCCTCCTTCTCTTAGGTGCTTCGACCTCTGCAAAAGAGATTGATGCACCCAGGAGAAGGAGAAGGAGGTGGCAATCTATGCCTCCATCGCCTCCTCATTTGCTTTCCCTGCAAGGTGCCCCGGCCGAAGATCCTTGCAAGTGCACTTCCCTTCCCAAAGGGAAGCACACTTGCAAGGCACCTGGGCTGGCCGAAGATCAATGGGTCCGTGCTCTGCCCACCAATTTGGTGAGCAGAACAGGGACTCACTGATCTTCAGCCAGCATGAGGATCTCCACAGCCATGCCAGACAGGTGATTTTGACAGGTCTGACCTGTCAAAGTCAGCTGTCTAGCAGAGCTGAGGAGAGCAGCGATTGCTGCTGATCACCACCTCCTTCTTCTTGGTTGCTTTGATCTCTGCAAAAGAGATTGAAGCAACCAAGAAGAAGGAGGAGGTGGCAATCTGCGGTGAACACTGCTCTCCGCCACCCCACTAGAGAGCCAATTTTGGCAGGTAGAACCTGTCAAAGTCAGCTTTCCTGCGGAGCTGCGGAGAGCATTCATAAGTTGAATTTTTCAGTTGTTGAAGCAACTGTAACTTGAGGTACCACTGTATTTGAATCGATATGGCTGGTTATGCTATGGCGCCAGTTTATTTTCTCACTTTCCTCAATGGTCCATTTATCCACTTAATTTTTTAAAAGGATTAATAATTTGTTTTAATAATCTATTGATATAAGTCTAAGGTGTGTCTGTGAAGATTCTCAGTCATCCAGGTGGGGTTATCTGGAAGTTGAGTCCAGAGGTCTTAAGCGCTGTCTTCAGGTGCCTGTCTTCCTTCTTCTTGGCTTCTTTGGAGCTAAGAGAGCATCCTTACCACTGCAGAAGCCAAGAAGAAGGAAGACAGACACCTGAAGACAGCGCTTAAAACCAGTGGATATCCAAAGTGGGCCTTTAACAAAACAGTGTCCCAACCCAGAAAAACAAGGCATCAGCCTGAGACCCAGAGATGATTGAAGAAGCTGGTCATTCTTTACATGGCTGGAGTGTCTGAAAAGCTTTTTTTAAAGGATTTTTAGCAAACACCACATCCCTGTTTACTTCAAACCCACAAACACACTAAGGCAGAGACGCGTCCACCCAAAGGACCCGATACCAAAACTCAAAAGGAGCAATATAGTATATGTGGTCCAATGCAGTGAGGAGTGTGCAGACCTCTACACTGGAGAAACTAAACAGCCATTAAACAGAAGGATGGCCCCACACAGCAGGGGTAACAGCTGAGGACCAGAAACAGCAGTACACCTCCATTTGAAGGACAAAGGGCACTCTTTCAAAGATGAGGATGTACACATATTAGACGGAGAAGATAGGTTGTTTGAGGGAGAGGTCAGGGACGCCATACTGAAAACCCCTCTCTCAACAGAGGTGGGGGGGCTCAGACACAATCTGTCTGCTACTTATCAAGCTGCCCTTTTATCAATTCCCAAACAAATAAGAAGCACTTCACACCTCCACCAGCAAGGCCATAGCTAATGACCCATACTTAATGGGTGTTGGGAAGGTTTGCATAGATGGGACTTTCACGCACTCCAGGCCACGTTTCACCTAACGAGCCTGTTCAGGCCATTGTCCAACTTAGGAGCTCATTCAGACCAGAGTGATGTGAAATCAAGGTAAACTAAAAATTGGAGGACTCACCATTAACTTTTCTCAGACTGACGAAGCTGCTTTGATGAGTAGTGAAATGTTTCAATCTCTCAATAAAAGAAGTCCAGTTGCTATGATTCAACTTTCAGATAAGTCTAAGATGTGTTCTGCTTTCAGGATTGTCCTCTGCTGTTCTGGTTCACCCTATCGACATGCACAAATGTGTGCACCTTAGTGCCCCTCACCCCTTGCGGTGCCCTGTCCTCCTCCTCCTAGAGGGTGGCTGCCGCTGCTGCTGTGCTTTTGCTCCGGTTCCTCTGCTCCTTCATGATTCTTTGCATCCTCTTTCATACCCCTTGCCGCTTCCCCTGCTCCGCCACCATTGCCACTGCTGCTCACAGGAGCCATGAGTCAAAAATATTTGGGAACCACTGCACTTGGGCACAACAACCCAGAAGTTGTATCATGGCAACTGGACTTCCCTTCTTGTGAAATCGAAACATTTAACTATTCATCCAAGTAGCTTTATCAGTCTAAGTCTAACATAATAATGTTTCATTATCCCTTTAATATAGATGTTTAAAGTAATATTCCTGGCAGCAAGGACACAGGGAGAGAGGGGAGGGAAGCACCCTGCAGTAATGGTGCCAACCTTATATCCTCTGATTCAGAGACATGGGTTGGGTCATGCACATGTGCAAAACTAGCAAGGAATGCACTGGTACAACAGATTTACAAATAAACACAGCATCACAGCCTTCGAGAAATGTTACACAGTCACGCATCTGGCTGGGAAACTGTCTTTCTTTTGACTCTATGTTGTGTGACTAGAAAAACAAGAACCTGATATAACTGCTGAATAAGTTCATAACATTTTCTGCCTTTGACCAGGGCCCTACTTCGAAGTAAATCTCATTGTATCTAATTGGCTTTCTTCTTTACTAATTGAGAACTATACTGTTAACTGTTTTACAGGAATGACATGTAGAAAACTCAAGAGATTCTTTCACACACACTCATGGCACTTACATAATGGATAACTGACCTTTTAATATGCATTGTTAAATGCACTGTATCTGTCTTTTAATCATTTACTGTTGTTCTTTATTTTACTTTTATTATGCTTTCTGTGAGACAGCTTGACTCAGTCACAGAGTTCAGTCCTGCAGCAAGAGCTGAACACTGCTGTTGATGATGGGATTTGGGGGAGGGGGGGGAAATAATAAATATGACTTGATGGCATGTGGCAACAATGATCACAGTAGGAATGCAAAGATATCCTCTTGGGGAGAATAAATGTGTTCTTCCTGTTGTTGTTGTTGTTGTTGTTGTTGTCATGTGGAAACACCATAAGTCTATGAACAGCCACATTATTAACACTATTCTACTATTTCAGAGTACTGAGTCCTATTTTCCACATATGCACCACGTGCTTCCATCTGGGCTTCTCCCATCAGTCTACAGAGTTGGAAAGCCCCAGTGGTACAGGCAGGAAGGGAATCTGCTCAGCAGGCTTGCTGCTTAGAGTGCAAGCAACCTCCCTAGGAGAAAAAAAGCAATTCAGCCTTTTCTAAATAGGCTGGTTGTGTTTTTCCAGCTGCACGGTGGAAGTCAGAGTGCAAGGCATTCCCATGTGGTGGTCCATGTGGCTGGAGTTGTTCTGCCAAAGTTCCAACCAGTGTGGATGCAGACAAAATGGAAAGAAATTTATGCTACGTATAATGGAGATAATTTATGTGCCACTGGGTCTGTGTACGTGACAGAGACTCATTGCAACCAGATGTGGTGATGGATGACCTCTAGCTTCTATGGCCTCTAAAAGCACCAGTAATTCATGGATGATACCATTGCTAAAAGTAAGCCCTCTGCACTCAGAGGCAACGTGCCCCTGCTTATTCATAGGATAAAGAGACATTTCCATTACTTTCTGGCTTCAAACTTTCTCAAAGATCAATAAAAAGTTTGGATCAGAATTGGACATCTGGCCTGCTGGGATCCCAACGGTTGCAAGGTTAATGGCCTGGATCTTTTTGAGTCACAGGGATAACGACATCATCTGCCACCTCCCATAGGTTCTTCTGCTCCCTCTGAACTCAGCTGCTCAAGAAATAATGGGTACTCATTTTTTTAAATCTCAGTGATCTTCCAAGTATTGCCATGCTGAAACTCCCTGCTGATATCCCCCCCATAGCAAAATTTCCTAACTTCTTAGGTACGTAAGATCACGTTCTCATTCCCCCTCTTCTGTCTTTAAAAAAAAAAACTTTTCTGGGTTTTTTTGCCCATTGCTTTCTTGAAGAAATTTCAAATTCCTGTGCAGTTGAATGGCTTTCCTGTGGGAATTCTGTGGGAGAAAGAACAGCCCTGCGCAGGAATTGTAGTGATACTGCACAGCATTTCTTCCAAAAAGTGTGAACATGAACATGTGGAAAATCCCATGAGATATTTTGCACAGTTTGAGGGAGAAGTCGACCAAAGACATCTTGCTGGAGGAAAAAAAATGCATGTTTCCCCCATTGTTTTACCCCCCTTTTTTTGTTTTCTTGGAGCAAAAAGCTTTGCTTTCCTCATCAATTGCAGTCCTCAGGGTATCTGTCTGTTGGTAGGGTGGATGATTCCAAGAAATAGCAAATACTTGTAAGTTATCCTATTTGTTGTGCAAAATATTTTGAAGTGGCTTGGTTGTGAATAGATATGGGGATGGACTGAAAAATGAATCACATTTTCTGATCAATTTAGCCAATTCATCAACATTCATTGATTCATACTAATAATCATAAATCCCCCAATGAAAATGAAATGATAAATTTTTAGCCATCTTATTCATTAATTCATCAGGACATAAAATGACCCCCAAGGCATCTAGAGACACCAAATTTGGAAGGCTGCTTCCACTGCCTTTCCTCTACATTTCCTCCAAGCCTCATGAAGATTGGGTTTCCCCAAGCCAGTTGCTAAGAGGCATTTTCCTGGTGGTCCTACTTTGTGGGTATATAACTCAGACATCTCAAACCCAATCTTCACCAAACTTGGGGAGATTGTAGAAGTAAGTGGGAAGAAGCCTCTCTTCAGGTTTGGTGTCTCTAGGTTCCTGGAGGAGGTATGAACCCCAATTCTCCTCAAACTTTCAGAGTCTGTAGAGGAAAGTCAAGGCATGCTTCCCTCCAAAATTGGTATCTTGGGAGCCATTTAACAGCACTTTAAAGTAAAGATGAATTGATTCATTAATTCATCAACTCATCACTGGAAATTCATAGATTCAGCAATTTGTTGATTCATCAGCGCCAATGAATCATGCATCATGATGAATCACCATTTTTAAAAATTTGTCCCATCTCTAGTTCTGAATATGCAGCTATAACTCACTGGATTTACAAAAGACATCTCCAAGTAGTCGTGGAAATGTTAATTGCTAGAAATGATGTGTTGATATGTGCCGATATGGCTACCTGCAACTTTTCAAACAATTGCCTATAACAGGCATATCCAAACTTCGTCTCTCCAGATGTTTTGGACCACAACTCCTACAGTCCTTTGTCATTGGCAATACAGGCTTGGAATTCTGGGAGTTGCGGTCTAAAACATCAGGAGGGCCGAAGTCTGGACATGCCTGGCCTATAACATTAATCACAATACCTCATTGTATTTATATGAAAGCCGGAGAGTGTCTTCAATTCCATACAATTTGGATCTTCAGGAATACATCTTCTAAACATTACATCTTATTTGAAAGGCAGAGAAATAAAAAGTATTGATACACACAGGACAATGAATGAATTTAGGATTAGTAAATGATATCGCTGGACATATCTCAAGCAACCAAATATAAGTGTTACCACGAACAGAAAAGAACAAAATGAATTGGCAAAAAAAAAAATCCTAAGCTCAGGTGTGTGATCACTTTAGACATTCAAGTGTGTGTGTGTGTGTGTGTGTGTGTGTGTGTGTGTGTGTGTGTGTGTGTGTGTGTGTGTGTGCACGTGCATGCGTGCGCTTGCACGTGTAAGAGAGAGTGTGCATATTTGGCTTTCAAAAATAAGCATAATTGTTATTAATATGCACCAAGAACAGATTTATGTTGGCAATAAGTATTAGGGAAAATTCATTTGCTTTCTTAAGTTCATTCATTTGCTTAACTTCAGCGCCATCTGTTGTTGATTTAGGGGAAATGATTGCAACATTTGAGGGGAAGCTATCTCTAATAGCGATTTTTTTTAAAAGGAAAAAAAAACATGCCATTGTATAAGTAATTCTCAGCACCAAAAACAACTCTGGAATTCCTTCCCTCAGGGAGCTAGGCTGGCCCCACCTTTGCTGTCCATCCTCAAGATGGCAAATACTGTACTTCAGGAAAGCAGTACCTTAATAACTGGTGATTTTAGAGGTGTTTTAATGGAACATTGTACTGTTTTAAGCTCGTTTTAATATTGATCTAATTTTTGATATAATACTTATTTAATTCTTTTTTTAAAAAATTATATATATCTTGTTTTTAGCTTTTAAAAATTCTTTTATGATATAAGCTGCCTTGGGTTATTACGAGGAGAAAGGTAGTATAGAAATATTTTAAATAAAGAAATATTTCTTAGTGAAAAACATAGAGTTGCCCAAAGCCATCATTTGTGGCACGTTTTCCAGTGTATCGGTTCCTGTGTTTTTCACTGACCTACAAATATTTAGCAGGTGAAGTTTTTTCTGACATGCAGACGGTGATGGGAAAAAATGATCACCACTAGGGCTATAAAGCAAAGCAAAGTGGTCTGCTTATATACCGCCCCATACCACTTTAAGTAATCTCTGGGTGGTTTAGAGTTTTAATTATAGTATGCAGGCTACACCCCCCCCAAGCAAGCTGGGTATTTATTTTACCAACTTTGGAAGGATGGAAGGCTAAGTCAACCATGAGCCTGCTACCTGAGATTGAACAGGCATTTAACCACTGCACAACGAGTCTCTTATAGAGTGTCACTTGCCTTGTTCTCAAATGTGTGAATGTGAAACTTCAAAAAATATTCTCAGTGCCTATGAGATTTCTCTGTTGTTTTAAAATTTAAAATTACATACTTCCAAAATTGAGATTTTAAAAAACCATGAACCTCGCACACAGTTGCTCAAAATGAGCTATTGTATGGCATCCCAACAGCTACTGCCTTTGCTGTCTTGGTTTTTACCAGGCAGAAGTGTTGGATGTGTTTGTTTTGTTATCAGTCTGTTCTGTGGTGGCTGGATGTACATGCTTAGCTTCACGAAGGGGAAAAGCACTAGTGTTTGTATACAATTTTGTGTAAAGAGTAAAAACCTCAGTGGAAAACAATGACTCATCTCATTTCTGCGGTGGAGAGATAACAAGGACTCCAGTGAGGGCTTGTTATAACTCCTCACCGGCCTGTCTCACCTGAGAATGGTAAGATGTAGTAGAATTATTTACAATATTTTCACTTGCATCATTTTTAATGTTAGGGTACTTATGAAGGGATCTGTTAAAGAACAGGGCCAGTAAGACAATCCTAAAAGGACTACTCCCAGAAAACTCATGCATGCCATTTGCAATCTCCAGAGCACTCTCGTTTCCTTTTCTTGACACTAAGGTTGCCCCAAATAACGATATCTAGTGGGGCAAGAGTCCAGGCAGGGCATAAAATATATTCTTTTATATATTAAAGAAAGCAAATCACCCCCAGTATAACAGCTAGAATCAGTCTGCCATTTGGCTACATTGGCATTCAAAGCAAAGCTTAGGCCAAATGGCTAAATTGTCAGTCTCCATCACTGTCAATGCCACATGTGTTGGAGGGGGAGGGGACAGGGGCCTGTTGTGTGTAAAAGTACATACAGTATATAGACGTTAGTGGCCAGCATTGGGTTAAGCTTCTGTTCTGTTTTCTTGTGTTTGACTATGAGAAACAGGACCACAGAGCAATGTCTTGGAATAATACTACTTATTAAAACATTCTGGAGCACAGAGCAACATTTGACATTTAAGAGAGGAGGGAAACAAATCTCCATAAGCCCTATCTTAATTAAATTACCAGTCTCTGAGAAGGTAACTTCCGTCCCAACTGCTCATAGCAGCTGATGCCCCAAATGAAAGGCATTCTCTTCTGTTTCTCCCTCAAGATCTCCTCTGAGGTCTTTGGGGCTCTTGCCCCTTGTAACCATCTTGTCTGCCTTTGGCTTTGCTCAGGCCTTCTGTCTCCTAAGTATTGCATTATCCTCCCTTTGGCAACTCTTCTAGAAGCACATTCACTTCCTGAGGTCCTTGCTGTCCATGTTAAGAGAAAAATATCTTCCACTCCATCAGATGATCCGGTAAATAAGAAACCACAGTCCCAAAACAGCCATGTAAGTTGATATTTCTGTACAGACTGTTCTCCTCCTATGTGTCCAGTTGCTGAGCACGCCAACAGCACAGATACCTCTTGTGCTTCAAAACACCTCACAGTCAATGGTATCTTTTCAACAGCCCTTCCCTTCCTACTTGCTCTTCTCTTTAAATCCCCAGCCCTCCATGCCCACACATTTGACCTCCAAAAAGCATCTTCCATGCTGCTGACAATACCCCAGTCCACAGGTGACCAGTGGGCCTGGAATTTCACCCTTAATCTTGAGAAGATGGAAAGTCCACCAGCAAGGGGAGTGGGGACAGTCCCAGACCTTCAATTAAGATATTTTCCCCATTTATTTATTTATTTATTTATTTATTTATTTATTTATTTATTTATTTATTTATTAATACCAAGTTTAATTCAGAAAAACAACTCTAAGCGGTATACAATTAAAGTTAAAACAACAAAATAGAAATAACATTTTACATATATTAAGTAAGTGTAATAAACACATAGAATAAACAAATTGAGTCAGGTAGGTGGCAAGTAATGTGCAGTATTGCCAAAAGCCTCACGGTAGAGCCAGGCCTTCAAACCAGAATTTAAATCATTATTTATAATCAAAGCATTGATTTTTTTTTTTAAAAAAATTTTGAAAAACCAATGCTTTTTAAATTTAAATGATGATTTAAATCATGTTCAATTCATTTTAAATCCACCCTGCCTCCATCCCATTCTCAATAGGTTGTAAAAATTGGAAATATTAGATCTCCCTAATTATCTTGACAGTGTACTAGTAGTCAAAATCACTATTTTTAAAATGTAGTTGGCACAAAACCTGTGTTTGTCCTGCCACATTTCCAGTGAATGCTTACGGGTGAAATAATTCTATAATCCTCCATAGGGACCTTGTTTATGAATCCAAGGATTGCTGGCAAGCTGTTGTTACATAAACTAAAACACAGTGACTGCAAAACTAGGCTAGGTGATACCTTTAGGCTACTATTAAAATAACATTGCTGATATTTTGAGGGCAATACCCTCTTTTTCAAAGCTGTACCAATAGATCAAATTTGGCAAAAGATAGATTTGCCAGAAATTGGTTAGCTCTTGGCAAGATGATGAATGCCAAGCATTATTTTGTGTGTGTGTGTGTGTGTGTGTGTGTGTGTGTGTGTGTGTGTGTGTGTGTGTGTGTGTGTGTGTGTGTGTGTGTGTGTGTGTGTGTACACGTGGATGGAGCTAATGAGAACACTTAATCTTGCATCATTTGCCAAAATATAGGAGACAAAGTAGCAATGGGTGTTTGCTGTTTATTCAGGGCCAGTACCATGTTTGAGAGGACACTGGCTGAGATTTCCACCACACCACTCTCAATGCCACCAAAGAATCAGAAAAGTCTTTCCCCGTCAGCCCTCACTCTCAACATGGGTACTCCACAGGGCTGTGTGCTGAGCCCATTACTGTTTAGTATTTACACCTCTGACTGCACTCATACTCATCCTGAGAATAAAATCATCAAGTTTGCCAATGACACAACAGTCGTGGGACTCATCTCTGGTGGAGGTGAGTCTGCCTACTGAGAGGAGGTGCATCGTCTGCTACGGTGGTGCAGAACTAACAATCTGTTAATAAATATCAATAAGACCGAAGAGCTTATAGTGGACTACCGAAAAAGGAAATCAGACACTCAGCCCTTGATTATTGATGGAGTTTGTGTAGAGTGGGTTCTTAGGAGTCATTCTACAGGAGGATTTGACATGGAGTGCCAACACTGAAGCACTGGTTAAGAAGGCCCAAGAGAGATTGTATCTTCTGAGACTTCTCAGGGGGGAACAACTGTCTAAGAAACTGTTGGTAACCTTCTACCGGGGCTTTATAGAAAGCACTATGACTTACTGCCTCTGTGTCTGGTTCACCAGTTGCACAGTGGCAGATAGAAGGGCACTCCAGAGGGTTATAAACACTGCTGAGAGGATAGTGGGCTGTCCTCTTCCTCCTTTGGAAGAATTATACAACTCTAGATGCTTAAGGAAGACATCTAGAATTCTGAGAGACCTTTCACATTCTGGCCACCAACTTTTTGAACTGTTGCCGTCTGGCAGGAGACTAAAGAATAGTTTTTATCACAGAGCGGTATCCAAGTTAAATGCGAAGGTTTTAGCACCATCCTAATCAGTTTTTAAGTAGTGTTTTAAATTTTGTAAGCAATTTTAAGAGTTTTTAATATCTTGTAGGGTGTTTTATATACTTTATGTGTTTTGTATGGTTCCTTGTTTAGAGTGTGTAGTGGAACAGCACTCTAATTTCATTGTACATATCTTGCATATGCATAATGACAATAAAAACTCTATTCTATTCTATTCTATTCTATTCTATTCTATTCTATTCTATTCTATTCTATTCATAAGTTTCCAAATGGTGTTGGATAGGAATGGAGATTTCAGAGGACTGTTGTCATTCATCCCTGCCTTGTGAAATGTAGGGTGTCTACAGCTACTTTCCAGCTTCCAAAACCAACAGTGTGTTAAGCAAACAGTTAATGGACAAAAATGTATTATTTATTGATTTGATTTACAGTATATGCAGTAGGACTCCCATACCATGGGGGATTGTTTCTACAATCATATAACCATAAAATAATTCAGTTGGAATGGGCCTATAAAGCCATTGAGTTCAAATCTCTGCTCAGTGCAAGAATGCAAATCAAATAAGACCTGCAATGTGGTTGTCTAAATTTCTCTTGAGTTTCTCCAGTGATGGAGAACTCACCACCACCCAAGGTCACTGGTTACCCTGTCATACTGCTCTAACAGTTAAGAGTTTTTTCTTTCCTGATACCCAGCCTAAAACGGGCTTCCTGTAGCTTGAGTTTTTGTCTTGCACTCTAGGATGATAAAGAATACATCCTGTTCATCCTCTGGATGACTAGCTTTTACGTATTCCAAAGTGCTACCGTATCTCTCCTCAGCTATGTGCCCTCTAAGTTTTTGTCCCTGCTGCATGGAGCTCTTTTCCATGTGCACACATGCAAAGAACATGCACACAAAACTCTCTCACGTGGGGCTTCTAATCCAACCAGAACAAAAATGGTCAAAATCGGTTCACAAGTATGGGAAAGCCCCACACGGAGGCTTGTGGAGCCGTGAGCACGCATGCATGCCTTAGCGGCAACCTTGCCCCTCAGTCTTCTTTGCTCAAGGTTAAACATACCCAGTTCTTCCAGTCTTTCCTCACAGGGCTTGGTTTCCAGTCCCCTGATGATCCTTGTTTCCCTTCTCTGAATTTGTTCTAATTTGTTGCCATCTTTCTTAAAGTAAAATGTCCAAAACTGGACACAGCACTCTACAGTAGATGAGGTCTAACCAGTTATGAATAGAGGGGAACTAGTTTTTCATGGGTTTTGGAAACTATACTCCTGTTAATGCATCCTAAAATAGCATTTGCTTTCTTTCTTTCTTTTTTTGCATCCAATTCATACTGTTGGCTCACAGACAGCTTTTCATCTATAGCAATACCAAGATCCTTCTTACTTGCAGTATTGCTCCACCAAGTACTCCCCATTTTTTAATTGTGCATTTGGTTCCACCCCCACCCCCAGGGGTAGAACTTTGCACGTATCCCTGTTAAATTTCATTCTGTGTTCAACCCTATCAAGATATTTTTGAATTGTTTCTGTTTCCAAGGTACTGTATTAGGCAGGGGCATATCTGGGGGGGGGGGCAGAAGGGTACATTTGTTCCCGGGCACAGCAATCTGGGGGCGCCTGGAGGGGGAGCAGGAGAAGGAAACCATGTACCCTCCCGCCACCCAGCAGTCCTCCTTGCCCCTAAGGCAGGCATGCCCAAACTTCGGCCCTCCTGATGTTTTGGACCACAACTCCCAGAATTCTAAGCTTAGATTGCCAATGACAAGGGACTGTGGGATTTGCGGTCCAAAACATCTGGAAGGCCGAAGTTTGGACATGCCTGCCCTAAGGCTTGGTGGCACCCCCCTTCGCTGCCACCACCACTGTGTACCAGGCAAGCAGTGAAGCAGATAGGCAGGCAGGAGCGCGGTGGCCACGGCGCCCTCCTCCTCATCCTCTTCCTGGCTTGGTGGGAGAGATGTAAGGCTATACCTCTGGTATTAGGTATTCCACCCAGTTTTGTATCATTCACAAATCTGGCAAGTATTCCTCGCATTTCTGCTTCCAAGTCACCAATTAAAATGTTGAAGAGCACTGGGCCCAGACTGAGCCTTGTTACAATGGTTCTGAGATCAACCAATTGCTTTAATATCCTTGGATGCAGTGGCCCTGGAGATCTGAACTCATTTAAAGTAGAAAGGTACTCCCTGAATATTTGCTTATCAAGCTCAGCTGCAGTCCTATCCCCTTCCTTATTAATTTCACATTTGCTTGGAGCAGTTGAGCACACTGCCTTTGCTTTGTCATCTGTTATCATTTTCTCATTCCCACTGAGTAGCTGAGTTTCTTTCCTCTGCTTATTGCTATGCACATACCTGCTTTTTATTGTGTTTATTATTACCTTCTATCTATAGCTCATTCTCAGCTTTTGCCTTCCTAGTGCCACCCCTGCAATTGTTTGCTACTTGTCTACACTTTTCCTCTGAAGGCTGGCCTTCCTCCCACTTCTTATATATGTCCTTTTGTTTTGTTTTGTTTTGTTTTCAAGTCATCTCTGAGCTTTTAATGCTACTCTTCAGGAAAGCAAGGATCGAAGAGCAAGTTATTGAATTTCCCGCAGCCACAGTGAGGGTGCTGTGGCTGTGGGAAATTCAGAAGCCTGCTCTTCGATCCTCGCTTTCCTGAAAGGGAGCACTCGAAAGCATTTGTAACCCGGGGTACCACAGTATTCAGGTTAAATTGTCATATTGGGACTTTGTAAAAAAAAAAAGTGGGTTTTGAATCACAGTATGGGCACTTGGTCTCTAAAACTTTCACCATCACTGCTCTAGCCCATCTAGGACTCCTTTTCCTGTTAGGAGTTCTTGCCATGGGACCTCACTTATCATTATTCCTAAAATCCAGCATACATGTATGGCTACACTTTGCTTTTGTTTCTCTTGAAATAAAGAACTCAAGTAGAACATGGTCACACACTCCCAGAGTTCCTCTTGCTGCCGCTCCTTCCACTGAGTCATCATCATATCCAGGATAGCTACTCCTCTAGTTTCTTCTTTTTTTGTGGGGGGAAAGAATTTTGGCAGAATTTGTTTCCCAACAGATCTCAGGATTATCTACTACACTGTGTTTCTTTGAAATAATTGAAATTTGTTTTTCAAAAGTTTCATCTGAATCTTCCTGATTGAGTGGTAGGCAGTAGACTCCAACTACCAGGAGCTTTTTTGCCCAATTATATTAATCCAGATACTCTCTAAGTAACAACCAAACTCATCCTCCTGATTTTCTATACAAGAAGATGTGATTTTTACATACAGTATATAGTAATCCCCGCCATATCGCATTTCATATACTGTGGTCCCAGTGTATCACGGATTCACCAGGACTGCAGGCACGGGCAGGAGGCGGGGAAGCAGCAGGCAGTGCTGGGCCTGGGGCAAGCTGTGGGTCGGGACCAGTGGGCCTGTGTGGGGCCTCCTGTACTTACCCCAGGTTTGGTGCTGCCCGGAACAGTCCTCCAGAGGGCTTCCTGGGCCTGTATAAGCCCCAGAAGTGGCTTCTGGAAGCCCAGAAGTCCAGTCCAGTTTTTCTGAAGGCTGTACAGGCCCAGGAAGCCCATCAGAGGCCCGTTCCAGGCAGCACCAGGCCTGGCGTAAGTACAGGAATCCCCAAACAGCCTCCCTAATCCCAACCCAACCCGCAGGTAAAGGCATGCTCCTAACGTGGTTTTTCCTTTATCACAGGTTGGTTTGGAAATGTATTCCCCATGATAAATGGGGAAGTACTGTAGTGCTATTATCTCTCCTTCTGTGGGTTTTTTTAAACAATGTATGTATTTCAATTGCTGTATTCTAATCATGGGGATCATCCTGCCAAGTTTCATTTACCCTTATAAAGTAACATTTACCTTCTTGAACGAGGATTTCCAGTTTTTGCTTGTTTCCCATGCTCCTAGCATTCTTATGTAGACATCAGAGATTTGTAATTTGTGGCCTGCTCCATTTCCATTTTTTTTTAAAAGCTTATTATTAGACCCCATTAGAAGTGTTCATCTGTTCCTCTCTTTGTACAGAAGCCTTCATCTATCTTTACCTCTGAATTTGTGTTTCCCTCCCCCTTTCAATTCAATTTAAAGCCCTCCTGGTGAGGTTCTTCTTAGCTCGTGCTCCAAAACTCCAAATCCTTCACATCAGCGCCATCTTTGTAGCCACCCTAAAAAGGCAGGGTAACATTTTTTAAATAAAAACAAATATATAAAATGCACCCCAATTTTTCCCTATTGCAGATTCCTAAAACTGCAAATTCAAGGGAACCCTTTAAAAAAAAAACTCATAAAGGGGTGGGTGGGTTGAAGGCACTTGTATCTTATATACAGGGCTGTGGCAAACTCCAAGTACCATATTATTCCATGTATAAGATTATATTGTTGTCTAAAATTGTTAGGGTCGTCTTATAAAATACATGGAAATAAAATACATGGAATTGAGGGTCATCTTATACATGGAAATAAGCTGAGGAGAAGACCATGTGATTGCAAAACTGCCCATACCTTTTCTCTGCAAGCAGTCATCTTATACATGGGGGCATCTTATAAATGTAAAAATATGGGTAACTGAAATGGCAGATACCACTATTTTGGATATGGAGATCCTACTGTACTGCCTTTTAAGTTCTGGCACTACTCCTGGGCAGTTTAGGTTTACACATTAAAACCAAACCCACACAAAACCTTGCTTTTTAGGGAGGCATATGGCGACCTTTAATTTAATATAGGGCCTTTTTACACGACCCCTAAGATCCGCTGGTCCCTTAAATTCGGACCAGAGATCTTGAGGGTTCGTTGCTGTTCCTCCGTCCCCACCCCCCTCCGCACTTCTTTGTTCTGTCTGCGTGAGGGGAGGGAGGAAAAAAAGCCTTAGACAAAGAGACAAAAGAATGCATTCTTACCTCCGGTGCTGGTGGAGGTTGCTCCGACCTCCGTTTACTTCCTGGTTCCTCTTTAAGGGGCGGAGGCAAAAGAAAAACAACTGAAAGAAGCGAGGAGAGCTCAGGCACTCTCCGCATCAAATATTTTTCACCATCAAAAAGCAGGTACAAGAAAAATGCGCTGGGTCGCGCTAAAGTGGGCGGGGTCACACTTAATTGTCTGCAAACTCCGGAGCTGGTGGGTAAACATTTTTAAGGTCCGGAGCTTGCAGCCATTTGCGGCAGAGCTTAGGGGTCGTGTATAAACGGTCTTAATCCCACCCCACCCCTGATGCCTCTTGCTGAGGGTTTTCCCTCTCTTCTTGTTTAGTACTGTTGTTTTATTATTCGTTGTAGTTTTTAACCTTGTTGTAAACTGCCCAGAGTTCCTGCTGGAAGATGGGCAGTATAGAAATAAAACAAACACATAAATATAAATACTAAATAAATATAACAATACAGTACATTCAATATGGCGATTCTCAGCTATGGGTCTCAAAGTCATGCAAGAGAAAAAGAAAAGGGGGAAAATAACAACATCTGGGGGACATGTTCAAAATTTCTGGAAATTTTACATCTCTAGTTATAAATGGTTATAAACACAAAGTCTGTGTAACCATGTATGATAGATTCATAAAAAGGCACAGTAGGTAGTCCACCATTCAGGGTCAGCTTGCCTGAAGAGAAAGATCTTTGCCTGTTCCTGGAAAGACATAAGAGGTGGGGCTGTCCTGGCCTCTAGTGGGAGGGAGTTCCAGAGTCTGGGCAAGGCAGATGAGAAGGCCCTTTCATGTGTTCCCATAAGGCATACCTGTGAGGGTGGTGGGATGGAGAGAAAGACCTCTCCTGATGACCTTAACACCCCAGTCGGTTCATACTGTGAGATTCTATCTTAGAGGTAGCTAGGACCCAGGACATACAGTGCTGTGTAGCTTAAGGTCAGCACTTTGAATTGTGCACGACAGCTGATTGGCAGCCAGTGGAGCTGCTTTTTAATAGGGGTGTAATGTGGACTCTGTAACCAGCCCCAGTTAGCAATCTGACTGCTGCATTTTGGACCCACTGAAGTTTCCTGAGGCTTTTCATTGGGAGTCCCACATACAGCGCATTACAATAGTCCAGTTGGGATATCACTAGGGCATGAGTTACCATGGCCAGAGCAGATTTCTCCAGGAATCGGCATAACTGGTGTACTAGCTTTAACTGCGCGAATGTATTCCTGGCCACAGCCATGACCTGGGCATCCAGGCTCAAGGATGAGTCCAGGAGCATCCTCAAGCTGTGCACCTCTTTTATAACTTGGACAGTGCTCCCATCAAGTGTAGGTTGCATCCCTATCCCTTGTTCTCGCTTTCAACCAACCAGCACCACCTCTGTCTTGTCTAGGTTAAATTTCATTTTGTTCATCCTCATCCAGTTCATTATTGAAGCTAAACACTCGTGTAAGGTCACAATAGCAGCTCCATTAGAATCCAGAGGCGATGAGAGGTATAGTTGGGTGGCATTGGCATACTGGTGGTACTTAACCCCCAAACTCCTGATAATCTCCCCCAGAAGTTTCATATAGATGTTAAATAACATAGGAGACAGAACAGAGCCCTGGGGGACTCCACAGGCCAGTAGCCATGGTGTCGAACATGAACACTACTTTCTATGTTCTTTCCTGCAGGAAGGACCAGAGCCACTTTAATGCAGTGCCCCCAATTCCCATTTCAGAGAGACGAGTCAGGAGGATGCTATGGTCTATAGTGCCAAAGGCAGCTGAGAGGTCTAGTAAAACCAAAAGGGGCACAGATCCCCTATTTCCCTGCGTAGGTCATCTACCAGTGCAATCAATGCTGTCTCCATCCCATAACCAGCCCTGAAGCCAGAATAAAATGGATCCAGGTAGTTTATCTCATCCAGAAACCACTGGAGCTGTGAGGCTACAACCTGCTCTAGTACTACCCCAAGAATGGAATATTTGATACTGGTCAGTAAAAAGCAAAAAAGCAAAGTGTTCTGCTTATATACCACCTGATAACACTTCAAGTAGTCTCTGGGTGGTTTACAGTTTTCAATTACAATATTCAGGCTACACATCCCCCCCCCCGAGCAAGCTGATTTTACCGACCTCGGAAGGATGGAAGGCTGAGTCAGCCATGAGCCTGCTACCTGGGATTGAACCCCAGGTCGTGAGCACAGTTTTATCTGTAGTACAGGCATTTGACCACTGCACCCTGGAGCTCAGTAATAGTCCAGTATCATTGTAAGGAGGCATTCATTACTCTTCCTAATCAGTCTGCCCTACCTTCTCTGGCAGCTTTTATGATCCATGAGGGGCAATGATCCAGCAGACGTGTGGTGGCCCTCCTCTCCCCAGGGGTCCTGACCACATAATCTGGCTGTAGAAGATGAAAGTCATCCATTAATACAGGACAGCGGGGGGGGGGGGGGGGGGGTCATTTTATTTTCTGGCTCTGGATCAATGGCAGCATCCAAGGTAGCCTGGATCTGTTCAATTTGGCCTGCAAAGTGTTGTGCAAGTTCTTTGCAGCAGGTTACAGAGTGGTCTGTGTCATCCACCCGCGGGTCTGCACGTAGCAGACTTTTGACTATTTGGAAAAGCTTGACTGGGTGATTTTGTGCCGAAGCAATGGTGGTAGAGAAAAATGATTTCTTTGCTGCCTCCACTGCCTTAGAATAAGCCTTCCAAAGGCCCTTCACTGTTTCTTTGTCTGTTTCAATCTGGGTTTTCTGCCAACACCTTTCACCTCTATGGGCCACCCGTTTCAATTTTGCCAGCTCCCCACTGAACCAAGCAGCCGATTTGAGTCTATTTTTAGGAAGGAGACATTTAGGAGCAATCTGGTCAATGGCTTTGCTCATTTCCCCAGAGATCAACCAATGATTCAATACAATCACCTGTAAAAGAGGTAGGAAACTCCCCAAGGGCAGTTACAAAACCATCTGGATTCATCAACCTTCTGGGGCGTATTGCTTTTGTCTGATTTCCACCCCTGTCCAGGCTCTGAGTTACAGCGAGCCTAAAGTGCACCATATAATGGTCTGTCCATGTCAATGGGACCACAGAAAATTCCTTTACCCTGAGGTTCCCACTGTCTATAGCAAGGCAGAAGACCAGGCCTAAGGTGTGGCCTGCAGGATGGGTTGGGAGAGACACCATCTGGGCCAGACCCATTGTTGACATGGAGGCCATGAAGTCTTCGGACACTCCTGACAGAGCTGCCTCAGCGTGGATTCCCCCAGCACTATGAGCCAAGGGAACTCCAACACCACCCATTACCAGTTACGTTAGCTGAGGTAGAGAAGTTGTTGTGCCTTGGGGATGGCAATACACCAAGATAATTCCTATCTTGTCCGTGGCTCCTACTTTTAGGAACATACATTCAAGACCAGATAATTGGGGAACATGGCATCTAGCAAGAGGGATGGAGCTGCAATAGACTATTGCCACTCCCCCACCCTGTCCCCCTGGTCTTGCCTGTTGTTCCACACATGGCAACCAACTGGATTCTGGCCATTGGTCAATGCAGGATAAAGTAGCCAAGTTTCGTCCAAATTATGTTGATCCTACGAATGAGAGATCTCCAAAAATGTGTCCTGATCAGCCTTGCTCAGCTCTTATAAACTCAAACCTGTGGCTTGCTTTAGGGAGTAAATCCATCTCATAGTTGGTCACCCTTTTTTCCTGCTGCCTTCCACTTTTTCCAGCATTATTTTTTGCAGAGAATCTGGCCTTCCCATGAGGTTCCCAAAGTAAAACAGCCTGTTTCATCATTTTCATTTTATTCATTATCACCACTAAAGTGGGGTGGTTATTGTTGTTGTTGTTGTTGTTATGTGCCCTCAAATAGCTTCTTACTTATGGTGATCTTATAAATGAGCAATCTCTAGAACAGTGGCGTCCAGACTTTGGTCCTCCAGATGTTTTGGACCACAACTCCCACAATCCTTTGTCAGTGGCAATCTAGACTTGGAATTCTGGGAGTTGTGGTCCAAAACATCTGGAGGGCCAAAGTTTGGACACCCCTGCTCTAGACGATATAGTTCATTTCAAGCGAAATGGCAATGCTTCAGTCCTTAATGGTCCTTATGATTAACCTAAACTCTGAATCAGAACTTAATATTGGAACAAAACATAGAGAAACATAGCCAGTAGTAGTTTTTAAAGTGTGAGGAAACTTGTCCTATGCAGCAGAATAGATGTTAGACATCTTTCCCACAACTTTAAAAACCAGACAGTCTCACTCACTCTATTCCCCAGAACACAGAAAGAACTCCTAGTTCCCTGAGCTCCTTGTTCTCTGAAGATGCCGGCCAGTCTTCATTTATAAGATTGTCATCCCCTGGAACAACCTGACTACAGGCAACAAGAGCATTCCCAGTGAGCGCCATGATGCCTTAAAATACTGGGGGGGACGGGGACGGGGGGGGGGGACGACCAGCATCCCCGGACACGCCGTATTTGAGTCCCGACGTCCCTGCAGCTCTGACGCCGCCGCCAAAGGGAATCACCTCCCCCTTCCGCGTCTTCCGTTCCAAGCAGTCACATGAGCACTCTTGGCTCCCTCGCCCCCCCCTATTTTTGACCCAATGGCACGGTCCGAATCGGCTCGTTGCGGTGCTTAGAGGGGCGGGGACGGGACAGACCAATGGGCGGAATAGGGGAGTCATAATTTTGCGGAAGGAGACCCGCGCTCCCTCTGTCTTTTCCAGCTTGCGATCCTTTTTTCGCAGAGGCGGCGGCGGGCGTGTCGGCGAGAAGGGACGTAAATCGGGACGCTGGAGAAGAACTCGAGTAAGGGGACATGGGTGCCGTTAAGGGGCCGGATCCTCAGCCTCCCCAAGAGGTAAGAGGAAGAATGTGTTTTGGATTGCTGCTCCTTGGTGCTTAAGAGCCCCACTCCCTTAAAGCAGGCTCAGCCCCAATGCATTGGGTTCCCCTCCGTTGCTCTGTAGTCTTGGAGGGCGGTGCGGTTGTAATATGAAATATTGTAAGAAGCAAGGAAAGCTACATGGGCATTATACCCCTCCCCCCATAAACCCATGCCACATAAATAACCCGTCTCTAGATGTGACCATTTCAAATAGATCCTACAGAGCTGCGGGTGGGTGCGTGCCTTGAAACCGCAATTGCTGGATTAAAAGGATGCAACCCAAGGCAGAATTACAGTATCAGAGAAAATAAGCCCTTAATGAACACATTGGAGGTTCGGAATAATTCTGCATAGCGTTACGTTCAAAGACATTTGAGGCTTCCTGAAAACCCCGGAACTAGGTTGTGTTTGGGTGTGTTGAGAAAGAACTGGCTGGGCTGGTCCATTACTGAGCCAAAGATACTCTGCACACGCTCAGTGCTTTCTTTTATTTTTATGGTTTTTGGTATTGGCTTTCGTTGGATCAGTTCTGCATAGGCGAATTCTCTCTCTCTCTCATCCACCCCCACCCCACCCCACACACAGTCTCTTCCTCTCCTAATTATATTCTTATAGGGTAATCCATGATGTGTGTTGTGAAGAAACACATATCTGTAGGTTTGACTACCTTCCTGCTTGCATTCATGTGGGTCAGTGTGTGTGATGTTAGTGTACAGTATGATACTATAGTAACCCTGTCACTATGTATTCAATACATTAAAATACTGTGTTTTTTAAAGTAATGGAAACCATTATTTTCCTCTGCCTGTGGGGTTGTGATAGAAGTGGCATAACATTCATGAGAGCGTAACAGTAACATGAGTATACTATTAGATGAAACCTACTTATAACAACCCTAATAGGGCTTTCTAGATAAGTGATTTATTTAAGGAGTGTTATTTTTTTACCAGTTCCACACTCCAGTGAGCTTCCACGACTGAGTGAGGAATCAAACTTAGGTCACCTGCCTAACTCTTCTTTTTTATCCCAATCTGGGGAAGCTGTTTTGGTCCAAATCTCCTGTCTAAAGTCAACAGTAGACTGGATGAAAGTGAAGCTTAATCCAGACAAGGTAGAGGTGCTCCTAATAAGTCAAAAACCAGGTCAGGGTGGAGGAATGTCACACGCAGTGTGTAGAATTCCACTCCATCTGAAAATGTAATGTGGATATAATCCTTGATTCATCCTTGAGCCTGGCTGTTCAGGTCCCTGCGGTAGCCAGGAGCATGTTTGCAAAGTTAAAGCTGTTGTGCTCATTGTATCCATTGCTGGAGAAATCTGTCCATGGTGATGGATGCCTCAAGAGTGGGTCAAAATCAATGATTTTTTTAAAAATCAAACTAATTTAAATAAAAACCTTTTGTTGTTGTTTAGATGTCACAAATAACTTTTTATAAAAATAAATAAAATGCACTGTCAGGTTAGACCATTTTAGTTAAATAGATTTTTGCTTTTTTGAACTGAGGCCAGCATCTTCCAATCCCTCTAAAACTGTGTGACTTTTTAAATAAACAACTAGACTTACTATCATGAATATTTCCATGCCAGAGTTGTGCTAAAGCTGTGGCTCCAGGATTTGTTAAGGTCTTAAAGCATGAGATATTTTGAAAGCATCACCAGCGTTTGTATTGTATTTGTATTGTATTTGTTGTAACTGCCCAGGGTAGTGCCTCACCACTAGTGGAAGTAGGCTATAAATGAAAGAGATAATAAATAACTTATTTTCTGCAGTTCTCTGGTCTGTTTCCTAAAAAGATACCCCATAGGAGTTTTTTTTTAATTCCAAGAGCTTCTTAAAATATGAAACTTTGGAAATGTTTATTGCCCCTATAAATAATGTATTTGGAACTTAAATTCAGGTGATGGTGATGGTTTGAGGTGTGTATGTGTGTGTGTGTGTCTGTAAACTGATGAAGCTGAAGTTACCACTCCTTTTGCTGTGGAAAATTAATTTCTTCAACTTGTAGTGTGGTGCCAGTGGAAAGAAATGTGATTTGTGAGAGTAGAATGTTTCTAACAAAGGGGCTTGCTTGTTGTTTTATGTCCACTTTGTGGTTCGTAGGCCATATAGTGTATTTGAGCCAAGCAAAGAATGTGGCTGTGCTGCCAAATGGTGCGGTATAGAAATCCAATATCCAATAATAATAATAATAATAATAATAATAATAATAATAATAATAATAATAATAATAATAATAATAATAATAATAATAATAATAATAATAATAATAATAATAATAGTAGTAGTAGTAGTAGTAGTAGTAGTAGTAGTAGTAGTAGTAGTAGTAGTAGTAGTAGGGAAAACAAGAAAACTTATGACCATTCACTATGCATTACGTCCACGCAGTGATGTTGACAGGCTGTATTTACCTAGAAAATTAGGTGGTAGAGGTCTTCTGCAAGTGAAGCAGACAGTTGAAGAAGAGAAGCATGCGTTGGCAGATTATGTAAAAAATAGTACAGAGCCAGCATTAATGGAGGTTAAGAACAGGGAGGTGTTTAAAGTAAAGCAAACAAAGGGTCAATACAGGAAAACAACAGTGCAAATACGAGCTGATAGCTGGCATAATAAAGCGCTGCATGGGCAGTTCCTTGAAAAAGTCAAAGGAAAAATAGATGAGGAAAAGACCTGGTTATGGCTCACCAATGGAACACTGAAAAAAGAGACAGAAGCCCTGATTTTTGCAGCTCAAGAACAAGCTTTCATAACAAAGGCAGTTAAGGCTAGAATAGAAAAATCAGCTGAGTCCCCCACATGTAGACTCTGCAAAGAGGCAGAAGAAACTATCTACCATATATTGAGTTGTTGCAAGAAAATTGCTCAGACTGATTACAAACAGCATCATAATGTAGTTGCTCAAATGGTCCACTGGAATTTGTGTCAGAATTATCATCTGCCCATAGCAAAGAACTGGTGGGATCATAAGCCTGAAAAAGTGACTGAAAATGAGCATGCAAAATGAGTTTGGGATTTCCGAATACAGACAGACAGGGTTTTGGAGCATAATACCCCAGATATTGTGATTGTGGGGAAGAAAAAAGTGTGTATCATTGATGTTGCTATACGAGGTGATAGTAGAGTCACCGAGAAACAACTTGAAAAAATTACCTGATATTAGGATCTGAAAATTGAACTTCAGAGACTCTGGCATAAACCAGTTCAGGTGGTCCCAGAGGTAATCAGCACACTCGGTGCAGTACCTAAAGAGCTAAGCAAGTATTTAAAAGAAATTGGAGTTGACAAAGTCACCATCAGTCAGCTGCAGAAAGCCACCTTACTGGGATCTGCTCGCATAATTCACGAATACATCACTGAGTCCTAAACGCTTGGGAAGCGTTCAACTAGTGATTGGTAATACAAAATCCAGCGTAGATGGCTGTGTGGTTAATGATAATAATAATAATACAGTAATGTGCTGTTTCGCTGATGCTATAGGACTGTCTATTACAGTTTTGAACTTGTAGAATTTAGATGCTCTGTAGATTGATGGCTATGAGGTAGATGACATGGTGTTTTTGGTTTTTGGGTGTTTTTTTTTAATTTTTAATTTTTTTTTTGAAAAACAAGATATTAATCTTATTACCTTTTTTCCCTAGATTGAAACCAGGGAGGATGAAGAACAACATGTTAAATTAAGTGAAATTTTAGAGTTGTTGGTGGCAGCTGGATACTTCAGAGCAAGGATTAAAGGGCTGTCCCCCTTTGACAAGGTAAGGCTGCAGTCAGGTACAGCTAATATGGTACAGTTGTTTCATCAGTAAATATACCAGGTACCACTCAAGCTGATTTCATCAATGGAGAATATTTTAACTGAAATTTTTAATCACCTGATCTGTGAGTGTCAACATAATTCCAACTTGTAATTCCTACTAGAGCAGACCCATTGAATCAATGGGAGCTTGATAAATTAGCACTTCAGTGAGTTCCATTGATTCAATAGCTCTATACTGCTTGGGGCTGACAATGAGATTTACATAAGAGTTGGCCTATCTATTTTTTTTTTTACTCCCCTGAAATGTTGTAATGAAGACAGATAACCTTGCCTCTTCGTGGTATTTCTGTTCAAGTTCCCTGACCATAGCTGTGTGGCAGGAGTACATGCAGGTTGTAGTAAAAAACATCTGGAGGCTGCTGAGTTGTATATTATGCCGTAAAATAGAAACTCTTGAACAGACTTTGGAAAGGTTCCTCTTTTCCAGCACAGCCATTGACTGTGCTCTCAAGAATGATTTTGGGGACTGTAGCTTTAAAAAGGAACTTTTCTAAAGGTCTGCTTGAAAATTAGGACTCATGGTCCTAGAAAGAATTTTCACTGCACAGCCCGTTGTGGACACATTGATCATGTCCCTGGAGAAAAGTAATCTGAAAATCCAGAAACGTATGTCATTTTGAAAAGTATTAAAAATATTTTCCTGCCATCTTTAACGTCTTCCAACAAACCTCTTGTAAGTGATAAAATAAGAATGCTTACCTTTTTCTAGGTAGTTGGTGGCATGACTTGGTGTATCACGACGTGCAATTTTGACATTGATGTTGACTTGCTATTTCAGGAAAACTCAACCATTGGTCAGAAAATGTAAGTTGATTGGAAACATGCCTGAAATCCAGTTTTCTTGTGTTACCTGTTGTGATCAATACAAGTCACACACTCTATCCAGTGCTGGGCATTCCCTTGTGATATTTGCAATGGAAGAGTCTGATGTAAGTCAGGGGTATTGATCCTCTGCCCCTGCCCCAGGACCTATCCTGTTTTATATATCTGTAATGTATTGTGAGGCAATGTGTTACTTACATTGACTCATTTTTAAAAGAGGATCATCTGGGCTTTTAAAGAAGCCTCAAGAATGTTGTCTTTAAATCTAGGTTGCTTCTTGGATCTTATTTATGTCCCCCTTTTCCCCAGTTGTGCTTCATAGCCAGATATGGGAAATAGCCATGTAGAAGTTTCAAGGAGGGTAGCCGTGTTAGTCCTTTCAAGAAGGGCTATATGCTGCTGCTATATGTCTGAAGAAGTGGACATGTCCATGAAACGTTACATTAAAATATGCGCGTTAGTCTTTAAAGTGCCACATGTTTTGTGTCTTTTGGTTTATTCTTTTCTTTGATTTCTGCCAGGAATAGCCATCTTTACTATAATATTCTGGGACTTGTAGTCTAATAATAATAATAATAATAATAATAATAATAATAATAATAATAATAATAATAATAATAATAATAATAATAATAATAATAACAAATGTTGCTATACCAGGAGATAGTATAGTCACTGAGAAACAACTTGAAAAAATTACCTGATATCAGGATCTCAAAATTGAACTTCAGAGACTCTGGCATAAACCGGTACAGGTGGTCCCAGTGGTAATTGGCACGCTGGGTGCGGTGCCCAAAGAGCTAAGCAAGTATTTAGAAGAAATTGGAGTTGACAAAGTCACCATCAGTCAGATGCAGAAAGCCACCTTACTGGGATCTGCTCGCATAATTCGCCGATATATCACTGAGTAGAGATGGGCACAACTCAAAAAAATGGTGTTTTGTTTGTCATTTAGGGGGTCCGTTTCGGTTTGTTTTCATTTTTCGTTATTTTTTGCAAAAAAATTCGTTTTTGTTTCGTTACGTAACGAAACGAGAAAACGAAAATGAAAAATTGCTGTTTCGTTAGCATTCATTACAGTTCAATGTATTTACCGCAACGAAAACGAAACGCACGACAAAATTTCTGTTGTTTCGGTTCGTTTCGTTTCATTTTGGAGACAAAAATTCATTTTTTGTTTCATTACGTAACAAAACGAAAAAAAGAAAACAAAAAATTGCTCGTTTCGTGCCCATCTCTATCACTGAGACCTAAACGCTTGGGAAGCATTCGACTAGTGATTGGTAATATAAAATCCAGCGTAGATAGCTGTGTGTTTAAATAATAATAATAATAATAATAATAATAATAATAATAATAATAATAATAATAATAATAATAATAATAATAATAATAATAATAATAAAACATTTCCAATTTCTGTTTAGAACCCAGCGTGTCTGGTTCTAAAATGGAAGTGTCGTTTGGGGCAGATGTATCTGTAATTTTTCAATCCTCACACTATAGTAAATATGTCAGTTTTAAAGATGCCACAAAGCTTCACCAATTTTGCAATAAATACCACAAACGAATTAGCACCATTCATGCTTTCAAAATTGTTTTTTTAAGCTACTATTTGACTTTGGCCACTAGAGGGCATGTTCAGGCCAGCAAATACATTGCTTGAACTTTTTCCCCCCTCCTCTAAAATACCTATCTCATGCTTGACTTGTTTCCAGTGCTTTAACTGAGAAAATTGTATCAGTCTTGCCCAGAATGAAGTGCCCTCATCGCCTGGAGCCTCATCAAATACAAGGGTTGGATTTTATCCACATATTTCCCGTTGTGCAGGTAGGTGCTTTTTTATTTGAAACAATTGATCCCCGCTGTTAGAAATGTGGTCATTTTGCCTGTTAGAAATGATTTTGATCAGGGAAACAGCATTGGTGCAAGAATATAAATAAGACAGTAGACTTCTCTGGTCACAAACGTATTTTGGCGGATGCCTCTAGGTAACATTTGGCCTTCCGTTTATACAGGATTTCTTCTTCTGTAGCTCTTTATTGTTGCATATACTACATTGTCACGTTCTCCATTATCTGTATCCTTACATAGTTACAGGGATATATATGTAAGTATACAGGCCATTTATTTGTAAATCTGGTGTCTGATGAGATGGGGTTTGACTCATGCAAGCACACACTGAAATAAAATGGTTAACATTCTAAGTATTTTGCTTTTTTCCTACTTTTTATTCCCATTTCTTTTTGCTAAAATTCATAACATAACATAATAACATTCACTACATTGTCACTGGTGGGAGCTGACATCTGAGACGTAACAATGGGGAGGAACAAAGCATCTACACATCTTTGCAGTTCACCACTTTGTAGCCTTGTTATGTGCACTGTAGGCCAGGAATGGAGAGCATATGGCTTTCTAACTGCTCTTAGACTACAGCTTCCATCTCTCATGCCACTGGCTATATGGTAGTGAGGGTGCCCAGGCACTGCAGTTCAACAACATCTAGAGATCCACAAGTTCTCTACAGTTGTTTGATTTACATTGAGCACTAGTGTACAACCTCTGGACCCAAAGATGTAGTTGGACTCCAGCTCCCATCTTCGTTTGCCATGGACTGTGTTGGCTAAAATTGATGGGCATTGTGGTCTGTCAGCATGTAGGAAACCAGGCATTTCTCACCCCCAATGAAGAGAAAACCATCACTCTGATATCAGCATGCATAGAATTTTGGAAGCATCTGGAGTTACTGTATATTTCAGAGTAACTTTTAATTCTGTGTGTCTAGCACATGTATCATGTGTTATCTAGAGTTTACTTTTAATACAGACACTCTCGTTCCTCTGCAGCCCAGAGACCTCTTGGTAGTGGGGCGGCTAAAAAATCTGGTAAATAAATAAATAAATATAACTACAGTAGGACCCCAGTATCCGCTGGGGATTGGTTCCAGGCCTTCCTGTGGATAATGAAAACTGTGGATAAGAGAGAACGCCTGCCCACCCACCTCCAAACTGCTGTTTCCTGACAGTAGCTTGCTTTATGACTGCTGTTTTGAGACAGTAGCTTGCTTTATGGCTGCTGTTTGTGACAGTAGCTTGCTTTACAGATGCTATTTGTGACAGTAGCTTGCTTTACAGCTGCTGTTTGTGTCAATAGCTTGCTTTATGGCTGCTGAATTATTTAATTTTTTTCCCTCTGCCATCCGTGGATAACTGAATCAGTGGATAATGAATCAGTGGATACGGGGGGTCCTACTGTAATTCTAATTCATCTTTTTTAATTATTCAAACTTGTTTCAGCAGCTTATCAGCAATGCTTGCGACATCACTGTGGCATATCTAATTCCTATGTGTATATGTGTGTTTGTGTGTGATGCCAGCAATCCACTTTCTTTTGTTTTTCTCTCAGTGGCTAGTGAAACGTGCTATAGAAACCCGTGAAGAAATGGGAGACTATGTTCGCTCGTATTCCATATCTCAGTTTCAAAAGACTCACAGTCTACCAGAGGTAAATATTTGGCAGTGTCTTCTGTAATTCAGAACTAGATAGAATACTGATTCTCTTAAACTTTTTTAAAATTGGATGGGATTGACAGAGTCCTGCATCAGCAGATTTGGCTCATAGGTTTAAAGATAGCAGCTTATGAATCAAAGTTTATGGGGTGGCATTGGAACTCATAAGCTGGTATTGAAGCAGAAAACTGTAATGGAGTAATTCAGTCCAGCTCTTTAAGTATTAAATGTCCAGTCGTATATATCAGGAAGGTCGGTGGATTTTCCTGTGTATTCCAGTGCATTCCTATAATGGCCTGGGAAGTTGTTTCTAAAGGCACTTAAAAGCAACACTTTTATCTAGTAGCGACTAATAAGATGGTAACTTTTTGCTTTCAAGACTGCTTTCACGTGAGACGTTTGGATTTGTTGTCCTTTTTGAGCTTAGTCAATTCTAATGTGTGGTGAACAAACACCAAAATGCATCCCATTCCTGTCCCCTTTGTTCTAAGTTAGATGGAGTTGTAGCTGTAAGGTTTCCTCTGTTATTACAATGTGATCGGCTCTTAGTAGTTTATAATACAACATCACATCTAATTGCCGAGGGTGGATGGTTCAGATTTAAAATCCATACCCCAGGAAGAGTCATTCACACCTTTTTAAGGTGCTTTGAGCTGAGCTAGCTGAATTTTCCTATGTCTGACCATGACCATTATTTTTGCAGCTATCAGTGGCCATTTTCCTTGGCCTTGCTTGTTGCTGGCTGAAATCCAGTTGCTTGACGTAGGGAGTCACAGCTAGAGGAGGGCTGTGGAGTTGAATTACCAGATGCCTACGGATTCTCCTCTATGCTACCGACTACTTGCCAATCTATGCAACAGGATTTTAGCCAATACATTGGAATGGATGGTTATAGTCAACATTCTTTATTCCTAGTCTGAAAAAGTAGCCTTCAGGTATTTCACAGTGAGCCAGCTTGCAGAAAACAAAACGTTTGCACTGTGTCTATATGTATCTGTTCTGAAGTATGTCTGAGTTCATTTATCCTCCCCATCCACCCCATAGTTTTGTATCTGTGCAGAACTGCAGTCTTAATGTGATTATACTAAACTGACAGGCCCATATTTTAATACCTGTGCAGCATGACTATGGATGTGGGACACGCCCAAGGAATAATCTTTTATTAGCATGGTTGAATGTGAGTCTTGTGCATAGTTGTGGCTATTGCTTATACTTATTTTTGATTTCTTTTTTAGGATGTTGAATTCATGCAAAGAAAAGAGAAATCTGTCAAAGCTGTTAGCGAGATCACTGTAAGTGTAAGATTTTGGCGGCCATTTTCCTCCCAAATTTACAGTTTCAGAGGCACAAACATGTGGCCTTCCGGGCAATTGGAGCCGGCATGTGCACTTTCTTTGGATAACTGTGTGAAAATGAATGGTATGGGGGGAGCATTTGGCCCCTTCCGAGGCACTCAAAGAGCAGAGCCAAGGCCATTAACCTGCCCAGGCAGCTCCTACGTAAATCCCTTGTGTCAAATCTGGCAATCGCACATGGCGATGGGAAGTGGGGAAGGAGAAGGAAATTCCCAGTGAAGTGATGGCAGTTTAAAATACAACGGTACCTTGTATAAAGGAATTAATTCGTTCCAAATGAAATTATGTTAAGCAAATTTTCCTTTGTACACATTTCCCATAGGAATGCATTGAAAACAGAATAATCCCTAATCGCAGCCATTTTTATGTTGTACGAATTCGCCCCATAGATGATTCTGTTAAGCATATTTCCCCTATCTCTGGAATTTTTTATGTTGTACATATTTTATGTTATACAACCCATTTGTTGTATGAGGGGCCACTGTACTGCACAACATAAAACAGGGGGCCGCTGTAAACTTGGAAGTGCCTGGTTCTGAAGGGCGTCTCTTGTGTCCTACCCAATATGCCCTAGTAGCAAAAGATTTCCCACTTGTGAAGCCAGCAGCTTGGATCAAAACATTTTGTACCAAAGGAGGGTAGCTGGGTAAAAAAAAAAATATCTCCTGACATATTTTCTCTAGGCAGAGTCAACGGAGGAGAGAAGGCATGCTGTGGAAATGGCAGTCTCATTTGTTGAAGTCAACTGCCTTTGTCAATGTGTCGGGAAGAAAGTGTGAGATGTCACTCTTAAGAGTCCGGGCCCTGCTGTGCTCTTCAGAATATTCTTAGAAAGAATATTTGGCAGAGGTCCTTTTCCCCCCTCTTCACTGTCTAGCCTTTCTTGTTTTTCTGATGTGCCTGTGCGCTGTTCTAGTACTATAAGAGAACTGGTAGCTACACTGAAGTAGAGTGTTCTTTTAAAAGGATCTACTTGAGCTTCCTCCTATTTTGGGGCGGGGACGGGGGGTATCTTCTTAAATATTCTCTTCCTTCTGTTTGACTTTCACAGCTATGTACCGAAGATAGAACTGAAAAAGTTACTGTTTGGCAATTCTAAGGACAACCCCCCCCCCGTCCCACCTTGTGACTGGCTATGAGGACTCGAGGATTGTGTGATACGTAGACCATGCAAACAATTTTTCTGAGCCCTGCTATCAGTATCATTGAGGCAAATTTCATGTTTGTTGCCCAGCCCTCCCCCATTTGTCATGTACCTTACAGAGCAGTCACTTTTGTATTTAAAAAAGAGAGCAATAAGCGGTGAGGAAGACCCAGGGATGTTGTACAATTGTGCAGGGAAAGATGGTGTATCTGCCTGAGGCATATACGGTAGGATTTTGAGCCAGAACAAAAACAAAGTGGGGGGAAATGGGACTGCAACAATCAGTTGCAGAAGGCAAGGAAGAGACTGTTCCTTTAGGAGGCATTTTCAAGAATCAAGCTATTGGAAACTCGAATCAAGATGTAAGATGAGGTATGTTGCATGTGTGGCATTGTCTCCTTTCTCCTTAGCCAGGGAAAGGTCTCTTCAGAGGAGCTGGTTGGAGGTGGTTCCCATGCTGGCTGCCATTTTATCATACTTAGAGCCAGCGGTCTTAGGTGGCTACCTCAACTTGAGGACTAACCTTGCCTGTCAGTGATAGGAGAATGGTATATAATTATTACCAGAGAAGGGATAAACGATTTGTTTGGGGGATGCAGGCTTTAATATGAAGTGGGTTTGTGTCATCCTGGTCTTTGGGATTGTTGGTACTAGTGCGGCTGTTTTGCCTTCAGCTTCAGCTTCAGCTTTTATTTCTATTGATATTTAATGGGGTGCTAGAATTATTTTCTTCATTTCCTCACTCCAAAACATGAAAATCAATTTTACTTTCTCATTTGATTGACTAAAGTAGCTGTAAGGAAGTGACTGGAAGTTACATATAATTATCTAATAAAAAACTAAAACTAGAATGCATAAATCTAATAACTCAGAACAAAATGTTATTTGTTTAATTAGGCAAGGTAATTATTATAGGGATACTTCAACTTACCGTTGCTTCGACAACCGAATCATTCGACTTAAGAATGCTGCTCTCTGCTCCGCACGACAGCTGACTTTGACAGGTCAGACCTTGCAAGTCTCCCCGGCCTGGGCAAAGATCCATCCGTCTCTGCTCTGCCCAACAAAGTGTGGGGCAGAGCACTGAGCCATTGATCTTCGGCCAGCCTGGGCGTTTTGCAAGGCAAGCGCTTACCATTGCTTACCTTAGCTTACCTCCGGGCTGGACCTATCAATCTTCAGCCAGCCTCTAGGTAAGCGCTTACCCTGGAAAGCAGCGGGAAAATTCGAACACTGCTGCTTCGGGACTGCCTTTCCTCCATGTCTCTCAGGAGATTTTTTTCTTTAGGGTTCGGGCTGTCAAAACAAAACACAGCTGAAAGGCGGGCGTCACCCCCCCTCCACATGCAGACTCCTGCTGCTGCTGCTGACTTTGCAATGTGTGTGTGTGTGTGTGTGTGTGTGTGTGTGTGTGCATGGGCTGCCCGCCACAGCAGAGGGCTCTTTGTGTTACCCTCTCAGCAGCCCCCACCTGACAGCTGATTTTGACCGATCCTTCTGCTGTCGTTGATTGAGGGGGATTGGGACAGCCTTCCCATGGGAATTCACTGAAAACCAATTAATCTGTGACCTTTTTTTCCAACCTCCAGAACAGATTGATTTTCAATGCATTCCTATGGGAAACTGCTGTTTGACTTACGAATAATTTGACTTACGAATGTGCATTTCAAATGGATTAATGTCATAAGTTGAGGTACCACTGTATTTTAAATATCACAAACATTTCTCCTTACTAGTTTAAGATGTATTTCAGAGTAGGGTTTTTCAACTGGGCATACAGTGAAATGTGAGAATATAGATTTGGACACCAACAGCTTTGTTGATGTTGGACTGGAATGGATTAATTTCAACCAATTATGTAGCATAAACACAAAGATTCAGCTAATTCTTCATTCCTTATGTTGGTGTTCTTCATTTAGAGATGCTATCAAGTTAAGACCTGTTGCCGGTGGAACGGCTTTCACTAGTGGAACAGGGTGAAAAACAGTTTTCTTGCAAACACCTTTAGTTTGTTCTAGAAGTTTGGGAGACCATCTGGTTAAGCTTTGAGAGTGCATGAAAGGGTTTGTGGTGAAGGAGGGGGGATTCCATTGCCTGGGTGTAAGTCCAACCCTTAGGTTGTTGGACAGTCTTCGTGGTTGGCCGTAGCAAGCAACAATTCTGAACTTTTCTATAGATAAAAGTTATTGAGACTGAAGTGACTTACTCCTTTCTGATCATTCAATGCTTGAAACGTTGCACTCATTTGTCTTTTCAGGAGGTCTACAAACCACAAAGGAAATACCAGCGACGAGCAGGAGCAGAAAAGTTAATAGATGAAGACTCTAAAGTTCATGCCACACTTCTTGAATATGGCAGGTAAATAAATCCTGTGTTGGGAGTAATGCTGGGGGGTCTCTGAACATTCATCAAGGATTCATTTGTGAGACATTCTATAGTGATAGACAATCTCTGAAAGAGGGCTTTCTCTCCAAGCATTCCTGAGAAGTTGGTTCAAATCCAAAGCCTTTCTAGACCAGTAATTCTGTTTTCACGGTGAACAAACAGTTGCCTTTAGGAACCCTACAACGGGGCTTATGCTTGTTTTCTATTGCAACTAGAGTGGTGCACTGCTGTTTCTGCAGCTACATGATGTGTCCCAGGTTGCACTCTTGGTTCACATGGGAATTGGTTTATATCCTGTGTAAAATAAGCGTGTCCTTCAGAACATTCTTTGGAATTTTCTCAGTGGTTAATAGAGATGGGCTTTTCGTTTCGGAAGTAGTCAGCTTCTGAACCAAACGTGGGATCCCAGCTAGCATTTGGAACCAGAGGAACAAAATCAACCAATCCCTTACCTTGCACTGGGGTTGCACAGAGCTAAATTCCAATGAGGAAGAAACCTCCAACATCATATTTCCTTCTTTGGTGCTCGCCAATCAGACAGGGAGGTGGGATGATGCATTTCCCTGCACAGCTCCTGATTGGCCAGCACTAGGGAGAAGGAAACATGACGTGTCGGAGGCTTCTTCCTGGTTGGAGTTCAGCCCTTTGCAACCCCAGCACAAGGTGGGGATTGGTTGATTTTGTTCCTCCTGTTCTGAAAGCCAGCTGGGCTCCCACGTTTCATTTCGGAAGCTGACCATTTCCAAAACAAAGAGCCCATCTCTAGTAGACAAATATCTGTTCCTTAGCTGTATGAATGAAGTTTAGGAGGACTTCTCTGAAGGTAGCTGTTTCCTCCGACTTTCTGTATGAATATTCTTAGCTCTTTCACAATTGGCCATGACTTCATTTCCAGGAGTTGAGAGTCATTTCAGTCATATACTAAGAATTTAGAGAGTTAAAGGGATTTAGTGTAAATATCTACACAGAAGCAAGATTCCTCCTTTTGAAATGTGGAAACTGAGTCACTTTCACTGAGCCTGTTCCTTAATCAAGGAAAAACAGAAGAGTTCTATGAAGCTGTGGATGCTTACGGATGTTCTACAAGCAAAGCATTTATATACAACAACTTCATTTATGAAATGGGTGCTGGTATGGTTTAGTGCAGGGGTCTGCAACATTTAAGACATAAAGAGCCACTTGGACCCGTTTCCGACGGGGGGGGGAAATTGGGAGCCGCAAAACCATTGCGACATCACCGGGCGGGCAGTGTGAAGCGGAGCGGCGAACCTGTCACAGTCACCTCCCGGAGCCGCGGCAGAGGTTCCAAAGAGCCGCATGCGGCTCCGGAGCCGCGGGTTGCAGACCCCTGGTTTAGTGGTTGGAGGATCCGATTAAGGCTGAGAAGACCCAGGGGCTTACACCATTTAGCTTTGAAACTCACAGTGGTAGTCTTGGCTTATGATAGCTATGTCTATGTAGGTCACAGAGTTTTTGTGAGGATAAAATAGGCCCCCGTGAACTTTGAAGAAAAGTGATAGGGGAATAAAATTAGTCGTGCTGACCAGGTTCTTGACAAAATAAAAAACCTTCAGGACTCGACATGTCCTAGGACTCTGCACTTTTGACAGAAGTTTGTTTCTGAAATAATCCAAGCAGTATATACTGCAAAAAGAAGAATGTTTGTTTCAAAAACAGTAAAGGACAAGAAAAAATTACTGTTTAAAAAAGGGTAAATTAGAATTACAACAGAACGAAGAAGAAGAGATGCACACCCTGTAACCAGTAGTGATAACCATTTGAATTATGTGTGGGAAGGTAATTAATCTTTGAGTTTCTGCCCTCAAACTAGCTTTCTTCCAACTTCTCTTCAATAGATAAAAAATAATTATACGTATGTATTGAAAATCTTGTTCCCTCTCCACAGTACAAATGATATTCTACTGTTTGAGTTTAGGTGGAGAACATGTGGCCCTCCAGGGATTCCTGGATTGCAGCTTTCATCCTCAGACTTAGCTGGTATAGCCAGTAGGGAAAAACACAGTCGGACAACATCTGGAAGAGCGTGCTTTGCCTGATTTTGCTTGAATTAAAGATTTCTTCTCTCTTTCTGCAGAACCCACTTGCAGATCAAATAAAAACAAGTAGTAACAACAACAAAGTAGCAAACCCACAATGCAAATGTTAAAACCAGCAAGAAAACATAATTAAAACCAACCATTGGTATCATTAGGTTCCTGACAAACACATACCCCAAGTTGCAGCTGGCCGGGATACCCATTTTACGATTAGACTATTGGACACCCATTTTACTCTTTGTACAACACTCCTGCCACTGATGCTTCACAAACAGAAGCATTGGTCCCCTGCTCAGCCTGGGACATGTGTATATGATGTGAACAGAGCGTAGGCGTTTGTCCCTCTTTTCATCTGTCCTTGATTGGTTGAAGGGATGGCCTTATCTGAATTCCCTTACTAAATGCTTCTTTTATATGGCTAGTGAGCGTTTCAGTCCCATCTTTTGCCAAAATGTATAGAGAATGACAATACTGGCTGCAAATGGGATTCTTGCAGCATAGGGAAATTAGGCAGTGAAAACATAGTGATATGATGCTTTAGGGATTTGTCTAAGGTGGAAACACCCTTCTGTTAAAGACTCATGTTAAATTCTTTCTTCATTTATACAAATTTTCTGGGTTTTACCTAGAAGCAGTAGAAGCATTGTGTTGAGCACCAAAATGTTTATTCAACAACCATAGCTGACAATTTTAGTGCTGCCATTAAAAATGTTTTTGAAGTTTCCCTTGAGAAATGATTCATATTTTGACACAATCACATTTCCATTGAATAGTTTGTCTTTTTTATTATCCCTCTTAGTTTCACTGATTATTTCTTGTGAGTATTTCTCTTTTGTCTACGTGTGTGTTTGTTTTTTCTTTTCCTTGGCCCGCAGCTTGGCATTTTTCTTGTTAACACGTCTTTGTGTTTGGCATTTAATAGTGCTGCCAGGTAAAAATTAATAACTGATTATTTTTCCCAATGCAAAAAAATAGGAACATGTTGAAAGGGGAAGGACAGAAAGGTCTTATTATCCACTGTTTAGAACACTTTCTCTGAAGTCTGTGCATTTGTTTCTTTTGAACTTTAACTACATCCCATAGCAAACATAATGCTGCTATAAAGCAAAAGTAGTTTGACTTCAACACATAGTTTTGTAAGTCATAACAAAGCATTAGATTTGTATCCATCATGTTTCAGGTTACGCCTAAGTAAGTACCGTATTTGGAAATAAATTAAGATGTATGCATTCAAAAATCCTTTTGTGTTTCAGTTCACATCTGGGCTGCTAGTATCGGACTCATACCTCTTCAGCATGCTTCGCTCATAATATTTGTGTTAGCTGTTAATCACACTTGACATACAGGGATACTTGTCTGAAACTGCCAAGATGAAATCTAGTGAAGATCAGTGTAAAGCCCTGCATTTAAGTGCATGGAATCAGCGGATTTGAAAAATCTGCCTTGAAAAAAGAAGGCATGAAAAAATCTGAGTGCAGTGCTTCCCCGCCCTGTCGTGGTTCATATACTGCAGTCCCGGTATATTGTGGGACTGCAGTATATGAAAGGCAAGGCCCCCTGGGGTAAGCTCAGTGGGCCTGTTTCAGGTCTCCTGTACTTACCTGAGGGCTGGCACTGCTCCGAATGGGCTTCCGATGGCTTTCCTGGGCTTGTCAGAGGCCCCAAAAAGTGCTTTCCGTTGATCCAGAAGTCACTTCCGGTACGCCAGAAAGCATTCAGGGCAGCACCAGGCCTCAGGTAAGTGTAGGAGACCCCAGACAGGCCCCACCAGTCCCGACCTGAACCAGCATCTGCATATCACGGATTTTCAATTATCACAGGTTAGGTCGGGTCCCCAATCCCCACAATAGGTGGGGGGTTACCATGCCTTAGAAAATCATGAGCTAAAGATTACCCAGCAGTACCGCATACAGTCTACATAAACAGAAGCTTCAAGTCCACATAATGGCAAGGAATGGTTCCACTCTACGTTGTAGTAGTGAGATCACATCTGAATCGTGGGTGAACAGGGACGGAAGAGAGTGGGCAGGAGGGTGAAGGATCTGGGAGTGGATTCCTGTGAGACGTGAGTGCAGTTGCTGGTCATGGAGAAGATGAGGTTAAGGAATGATGTGTTAGTTGTCTTCAGCATCTAGCTGGCTGTCACACTTTGTTATTGTGGATAGTAAGGTTTTTGTGTGCTAGTAACAACCAGAGTATCAAGCCACTCATTATCTTAGCACATGGCGGGACTACAAAGGCCAGGAAAAGACTGTGAGGCTTTCCACTGATGATAGAAGGAAGGGCAAGCACAGAAGCAACTATTTATTTATTTAAAATATTTCAAGGAGACCCAAGGTGGCTTAAAATATTAAAACAAACAAGATCAGGAGCTAAAAACCCATTCATTGTTGCAATTTTGAAATGCAATAAAACTACAGTGGTACCTTTTATAAAGGATTTAATTCGTTTCAACTGAAATTATGTGAAGCAAATTTTCATTTATACAAATTTCCCATAGGAATGCATTGAAAACAGAGTAATCCCTAATCGCAACCATTTTATGTTGTACGGATTCGCCCCGTAGACAATTCTGTTAAGCAAATTTCCCCTATTTCTGGATTTTTTATGTTGTACAGATTTTATGTTATACAAACCGTTTTTTATACAAGGGTCCACTGTAGTATTCTAAGTACGAATACTACATAAAGACAGTTTAAAACAATTCTAAAAGTGTGTGGGGTTTTTTTTTTTAGACGTAACAGCCCTTCATAGGCAGCCAGTTGCTGGAGTACAAAGGCAGGGAGGGTGGTGGTGGGAGAGGTAGAGGTAGAGAAGCCTGTCTGAAGAGAAATGTCTTTATTTGCTGGCAGGAGGAGAGTAGAGAAAGGGGCCAGTGTGGCCTCCTCATGAAAGGCAGTACAGTACAATGCTTTCTTTTGCATCCTTAATAAGTCCACCTGTGAGGGTGGTGGTTACTAATAAGAGAAGGACTTTCCCTGAGGATTTGACATCCTGGAAAGGTTCGTAAACGGAGTTGCACTCTTTCAGGTAGCTTGGGCCCATTGGGACTGAATGACCGTTTGATGTGTGTTTTCTTTTTCTTTATTTGAGCACAAGACTAATCCTCAAGTTTTCTCTCTGTTTTTGCCTTGCTCTAAAAAGCACTGAGAGGGCTGCTCTCTGCATGTTGGAAAAAGACATGTCTTATTACACTGAATTGAATCTGGCCTCAAAAGTCTCTCTTGTTCTTTCCCTCACCCCTCGCTCCCGCCTTCATCCATGACAGGAGGTATGGGTTCAGCAGACAAGGGAAAATGGAGAAGGTAAGGTTGGTTTTTGCCAAGAATACAAATTGGGGAGGAATGAAGGAGGAATGAGTTTTGATGTGATGATCCAAATGATTGGTTCTACTGACAAAACTGTTTCTATCGGCGGAAAGCAACTCCTACAGTTCCTTGCAACCTGCCCTCTTACAACAGGTTTCAAGGAAGCCAGAGAGCTACAGGGCAGTCCTAGATTGTGCTTTGAATGAAATATTGGGACATGTGAGGTTTTGTTCAGGTATTCTTGTTGCAGATGTCAAGGATTTGAGCAAAAGAATATTTCTGTTTTCCCTGGCTAGTGCAATTTTTAACTTAAATTTTTATTTTATTACCTATGAAGACATGTTTTTGTCTTAATTTGACATTCTTTTATTTAAAAAAAGTTTATTACAGTAATTGCTCATACAGTGGTGCCCCAATTAGCGCTGGTTTGCTACAATGTACATGCTTGCATGTCTGCTTTGTGGCGCTTGTCCAAAGCCCCATCTGCCTCATTTAAGGAACAAAGAGGCTTGCAGGGCAGCATCTGGGGCCATGGTAGACCAGGCCTCTGGAACTCAAGGCATAAGGGTATAACTTTAGAATGGCCCTGTTGAGCACTGATTCAGTTAGTGTTCCATTTTCCTGGAAGGTATCTTGAGTGCTAAGCAAAGCATTACTGTAGTTGGTCACCTGCTGTGAAAAAACAAACATGTTTATGAGGAATACGTTGACTTTTGACCAACCGTGGTTCCCAGCAACTCTCAGCTATGGGGCAGGATGGCAGAGGTTGAGGGGGAATTGAATACTGTTGGGAGGACCATAGGTTCCCTAGTCCTGGAGTAAATATGTATTTTTAAAAGTGTAATGCAGCAGTGTTCAAAGGTTGTATTGCAGACCTCTGTTCTGATTGCCTTGGGCTTTGCCACCAGTGTTAGGATTTACCTGTGATAAAGCACCAAGTATAGCCTATTGCTTTTTTAAAAAAAAATCCTGCAGTGGTTTGCAGTATTTAGTTAATAGTCACCGAATGGGAACATCTCATCAAAATTAAAATGTAACTCTTTCACTCAGGTGCAGCTGCATTGAACGCCTTGCTAGAAGAACAAGACATTACTAGATTTGTGCACAATCTCTTATCAATGGGTTGACAGCTCTGTAGATGTTGCTGTTGACAGCTGTTCATTGACCGCTTAACTTGTGATGGTCCTATGAATGAGCTGTCTCCAAAATACCCAGTCCTCAGCAGCTCAGTTCTTGCAAACTCAAGACTGTGGCTTCCTTTAATCTGTTTGCATGTTTGGAAACAATTTTGCATCAACCATTGTTTCTTCTTGCCAAGCATTTTCTTCATTATTTTTCTTCTGACTTGATTGCCGCCATCTCACTGGGTGACTCAAAAGTGTTCCTCATGTTTGACATGATTATTTTGGGAGGAAAGAATTGACTAGTGTCAAGAACTAGTAATGTATAAAAAGCTATTTTCCCCACAAAGCCAGTAACTTAGTTTGCCTCAATTAGATTTTGATCCATTTGTGAATAAAGCAAGTTATACTAAGCATATCTGATTTCACCCGAATTTGAAAGCTAAGCAGGGTCGGGGCCTGGTTAGTACTTGGATGGGAGACCACCAGGGAATACCAGGTGCTGTAGGCACCTGGAGTAGGAACTGGCAAACCACTCCAGTATTCTTTGCCAAGAAAACTCCATAGACATGGAGTCACGAAGAGTCAGTCACAACCATAATGACACAACATCTGTAAGATGTAGCTACAACATTTCACTGTTTCCTGTTGAACGCTATATAATTGTGTGCCTTGAACTATCAAATGCTGTTATCGTAACTGTGAAGGGGCATCCTGTGCAGGCAGATAACAAGGTAGCCTGGTTTGAATTGTATTTGTCTCACTTATGAGTGGATGGTTTCTGCAGGTCGAAATCCTAATGCTTACTTTAGTAAGTTGCACCAGTGCAGAACCATTGTATCAGTGGGGATTTGGTGAGTCAACCCCTCAATACATTTTCTTGATTCAAATGAGCCCAAAGCATGCTTGTTTTTTCAAATGAGTGTGACTTTCAAATCTAGACTCTTTCACTATGATGGGGGAAGGCCTGCCAATGAGAAAAAGAACATGGCTTGCCCTTCACTGTGTGTGTGATTTTATATATATATCCATGCATCTTTGTTTATATGTGTGAAAGTGTCACACAGGGATGGAAGTAGAGTCTGTGTCCATTCCTGTGCCTGTAAAAAGACTGAGAGAGGATGAAGAAGATTGTCTATTAATGTTTTACTTTTGATTCATTGATTCTGCAGACAGGCTGTTCCATCCCTTTTTCATCTTAATCATATTGGCAATCTTGTTCCCAATAACAGGCCGAAGAGAAGAAAATGGTGCTGCCGGCTGGGCTTGCATCCGCAGGGAAAACTGATGCCTATAATGAAGATGACCTTCAAGCTGCAGAAGAGGTCTGCATCACTGCTAGCTTACCATGAGCTGAATCAGGGGTCCTCTCCACCCCGATGTATGGAGGAAAATTATTAGCTTTCTTTTCACTAACGTAAATGAATTCACTGATGGAAACTTTTTGCCCTCCAGTTTTGCATGGTTTGAAATAATGGGCAAGCACTTGTGGTAGCTCTTCAGGGGTGCCTTTTATTATATGTCCTTAGTTGACTATCATAATGTATATTGCATGCATTCCAAAAAAAGTGCACGCTCTCATATGTGGCATTATCTCTGCATTAAAATATACATGTTGCTGGTGTTGACATGGAAGGACCACTCTTCCAATCTCTCTCTCTCTCTCTCTCTCTCTCTCTCTCTCTCTCTCTCTCTCTCTCTCTCTCTCTCTCTCTCTCTCTCTCTCTCTCCCTCTCTCCCTCTCTCCCTCTCTCTCTCTCTCTGGTAGCTATTCTTGTTTGGCATATGCACACTCTACTTTCAGCATTGAGGGTGTTGCTTTTGCTGAAGGTGCCTGAAGACAAGGAAGCTTCTCCTATCTTTTGTGCTTGCCTGGGGTGGAGTAGCAGGGGCTGCTGCTTGTCACACTTGGTTCTGTGATAAGAAGCTTGTGTATATGTCTGGGTGGGTAACTTTGGTCTGTCATGCCCACCATCCATCAGTATTGGCTATGCTGCCTAGGGAAGGTGGGAAATTCCATATTGGAAAGATTGTCAGGTATTTTGGCTACGTGTTTGGGCTACGTGTTGGGCTACGTGTTTGGAAACCAGAATTTCTTGTACTTTTTTTTTGTTCCCCATTAGCTTCGTATTAAAACTTTGATGACTGAGATGGCTGCGATGGGAACAGAAGAGGTAAAACACTTCTTGGCTTGTTAATCAATATTCTTCACAATGTCGAATTTTTATGAATGCACATGCCAACTGTATTTTATTTTATGTTAGCAAGATAATGAGAATGAATTTAATCCGTTCCAAATGCCTGCTCCTAAGTTGAACAACTCTTAAGTTGAGGAGCACTATCTAATTTTTTTTTAAAAAAATTGAAAACATTAAAAATGTTGTAAGTAGAGCAGACCACATCTAAAATTTGTAAGGCAGCAGTTAAAATGCCAACTGTTTGCTGCTCTTAAGCCAAATTATTCTTAAGTCGAGCCACTCTTAAGTAGAGGTACCACTGTATGTGTGTGCTTGTGTAACTGCTGCCAAGTGCTTTTGACCTGAAATATTCCCTCTTTCGTGGAGTTATGAGTTGAAAATTTCCCTGAACTGTTGCTTATCCCTGTGTGGACGATAAATGCAAACAATATTCACTTGCGGCTTACTTTTGTTCTGTGTGCCTGTTAAGCCTGCTTGATACCCACCACATTAACAGCATATTCAAATCTCTGTTGCTTTCTTTTTACATTTGTAAGTTGACTTGAAAGCGGGTACAACCTTTTAAAGTGAGGTTAACTGGGGTGAGACAGCCTGAGGCATGAAGCTGCGGTGTAAAACTGACAGAAAGAAAGAACTACTGAGTGATGAAAATGGTGTTTTTCAGTTGTTTAGCTTCTGACTGAGTTGCTTCTGCTGGCGTCCACTGTTTATGTTAACTAATAGGAATGGCACTATTTGAAAGTACAGTACTTGCAAATCTTTATTATGAGTAGAGATTTCCTCATAATCATGACTGTCACAATAAACTTATTTATTTATTTATTTATTTATTTTTATTTACTTAATGCCCTCTGACCTGATCGTTGTAATGGAAAGGTTGCGAAGTGGCTTGATTTGGCCAGTGTATAATGAGTAAAAAGACTACCATTGTCCATAGGCTTATGGTTTAAAAAACATGATACTGTACAGGCATTCATTATTGCTTGTGTTCTACTTGCAGGGTAGGCTGACTGCAAGCACCGTAGGCCAGATTGTTGGACTTCAGTCCGATGAAATCAAGCAGATTGTCTCGGAATATGCTGAGAAGGTAGGTAACTTTTACCCATTGTTATTTTCAGTCAAGCATTCCTAAGGCTACAACTTTCAGGGCTCCACTCTTCCTGATTCTATTTCTAAAAATATTTGTTCTCTGTAATGCAACGCTACTTGGCTTAATGCTTGAAAAAAAAAGGTTCTATTTTTTTTCTATAGCTCTCTAGACCTCCAGGGGACCTTGGAAGATTTAGAGCTCAAGCTAATATACAAAAAAAGGGTTCCAGGTTCTGGTCTGCAATGGTCCCAGGTTCTGGTCTGCAATGGTCCCGTTTTGCCAAAACTGTTTATTGAGGATAGAAAAGTATGTGCTCTAATCCAGATTTTGTTTTCATAAGATGGATGGTTTTGCTTTCTTTCTTTAGAAAGGTTTTGATCAAGCAGAGGGTTCCTCCAGAGAGAAGTGATTGGAAAGAGAGACTTTAACAAGTTTTCCTTTTACCTTGCATTCCCTAACACCGCCTCCTTATATTTTCCACTAAAGCCTTTGAGAACACTTTCAGAGGTAGTGATGGAAGGTGCAAGCAGGAATCAATAGAAATCCCTCCTTCCTTGTTGATGAGAGCCTAGTATGGCTACAATGACCTGAAAGACAGCTGGAGTCAGGAATCTGTGTTTTTGTATTATAATTTGTATTTAATCAATGGCAAAGGATGACAGGAAGGTGACAGGTTTGTTGTCACTGCCTTATAGCAACAACTGGAGAGCTACACATTCCCTGTCCCTAATAAACCTGTGCTGTCAAGTCATTTCTGACTTATGGTATCCTTTTCAGGGTTTTCCAGGTTGGTAATATGTAGAAGTGACTTACCATTCTCTTTTTCTGGGTGGGGGCTCCCTGGGGATGGCCAGCTTGCCCAAGGTCACATAGGCTGGCTCAATATACAGGAGGCACAATGGAGAATTGATCTCCCAACCTATGGCTCCGTATCCAGACACCTAAACCACTGAGTTACCTTACGGCAAAATTAGCAAGTTTTCTGTTATGCTATCTTTAATTAAAAGCTATAGGTGTTTATATATGTATTTAGATGAGAGTCAGTGTGGTCTATAAAGTATGATGCCAGGAATCTGGAGACTTAGATTCTTAATCATGGAAACCCATGGGGTGGAAGTGGCACCGGTAAAAGTAAAGGTAAAGGTTCCCCCTGCCCATGTGTGCTAGCTGTGTCCGACTTTAGGGGCGGTGCTCATCTCTGTATTCAAGCCGAAGAGCCAATGTTGTACAAGTCCATGGCCAAGTGGCCAACATGACTGCAAGGAAATGCTGTTTTACCTTCCCGCTTTTTATGCGGTACCTATTTATCTACTTGCATTTACATGCTTTTGAACTGCTAGGTTGGCAGGAGCTGGGGTTATCAGCGGGAGCTTGCTCCACTGCGTGGCACCTGGGAGTCGAACCGCCTTTGCAGCCGACAGTTTTCGGAAGCCTTAGTCACTGAGCCACCACGCTTAAATATCTCACATACCTTTAAAGCCCCTTTGGAGTGATTATAATTTGCAAATGAAGATCCAGTTTTATAACAAAAGGCAAATGTACCCTATCATATCCATGCTGGCTAAGGAAAACATTACTGGGCATTAGAGCAGAAAAGAACTGAATGCAGAATAGCATCGGTCACTAGTCCAGGAGTAGTATCCTATTTGATTTATAGAGAATGGCAGTTGGTTGAGCTATTTTCTTCATTTTCTGAGGTATCTTTCCCATGATGGGTTGCACAGCCTGCGTTTGTCTAGGCATATGAAAAGCCCACAAGAAAACAGAGAAGAAACCCCCTTGTATGTTTCATCTGCTTGGGATATATTAAGTATACAGAGATGTCATGAAAAGTTTGTTGCTGACATATATTGACTTAGAAAGAGGAACAGCTCCATGATGATTCTCATTTGAGAAAGGCCTTTATATAGCTATTTCCTTAAGTTCTATTAATATTTTTTTCATCCCAGTAATAGAACACTCTCAGCCATACTGGGTTTCATTTAGGAGCAGACCTATTTTTCTATCCTTATTTCCTCCTTACCTCTTTTCTCCAGCTCCATTCCACCCATCTTTCTATTAGTTAAAGATTTTTGGGATCCAACTCAGCTATTTTTATCTTTCAGGCTGGCATAATGGATTTCCTGTCTATGTATAATGAAGATGGCTAAAAAAAATGTTTTTGTTTTTGTCTGAGTCCTTGAGCCACAGTGGTTGATATAGAGCTGTCACTTCAGTACACATCTTACATTTGGGGAAGTCAATCTTCTTGTGATTATTATTGAATCTGTCAAGAAATTGATACTGCCTCTGGGGATGAAAGGGTGAGAATGAACAAGTCCTCCTTGAATTGAGAAGGACAGATGATTCTGAAAGGCTGTCTAATTCCATTGAGAAGCAAGAGAGAGGGAAAGTGCTGAACAAGGTGTGGGCAAGAGGTTTATATAGATAGATAGATAGATAGATAGATATAGATAGATAGATAGATAGATTGAGATAGATAGATAGATAGATAGATAGATAGATAGATAGATAGATAGATAGATAGATAGATAGATGATATGGAAAGAGATGGAAAGTTTGTATCCAATGATTAGCCGTTGTCAGTAGGCCAGATCCCAAAGACAAAACAGATCCCCCCTTCCTGGCTTACTCCAGATCTATTCTGGATCCTATGGGATTGATGCCAAGAACAGACATTGGGAAGAAAAGGGATCGATTATAGTTTGTGACAACAAATCAGTAAAATCTGCAAATGTTTCCATACAGAGCATGAATAGAGCCCGTGAGAGAAACAAGAACTGAGAGATTCCTCTACCTGGGTCTTGTCGCTGGAGTCCTTAAAACTGGCTTCGTAGCTCTGCGTATTTCATGTTGTTGATTCGAAATTAGGATTGCCATTTCTTCTTTTTCCCCAATTTACCCCTTCTCTGTAACATCTGTATGGCAGGCAGTAGGCGAGGGTCCTCTCCATGCTGTGAATTGTTGTATCTGTTTCAAATGGGCTGGTGCACATGGAGACACATTCTGTTTCTGAAGAATTTGCCAGCATCTACAAATGCATTTAACACAAGAACATTTATTTTAACGTTTATATGTGAAATGTTAAAAAAAAAACTCAACAAAACAAAAAAATTGAGTGCTGGAATGTGCTGGTTGGAAGCCAGAACCAACCAGTACCTCAACCTGCTGTTTTACAAGGTTTGCTTTAGGTTTGTTTAGATGATGAGCAGAGACACACAAAGAAACATGCAGATGCCGTCATGCACTTGGGAGCCCCTATGCAGCCAGGTAGGCATGGATCATGAGGCCAGACACTTTGAGGATGACTGGACCTCCCTCGGGCACAGAGAAGCTACAAAGATAGGTTGTTATTGCCCTAACCTCCTGTTGTTGAAGCTGGCAAGGAGGAATGGAAGACAATAGCCCGCCCCTTTCTTTGAGGGGGAAAGAACAGTTACATACTGAGTGGTGCAGGTCAGCATGTCATCTCCTGGGCAAGACAAGCTACTCTTAGAACAATAGTTTTGGGGGTTTTTTTTTTTTTTGTACATATAAGATGCAGTATGAAGTTTCTTTTTGTGGCCATTGCATGACATCCATGAAATACTTTCTGCGTGTCTTTTATGCATTGCACTTCTGATCCAGCGCACAGGATTTAGAGTTTCCTCGACAAATTTGCTAGCTGTTGATTATTCCACACCAGCCAGACAATGCATGTACCACAATTTTATGTTTCTAGGTTTTTTGAACAGTTCCAATAGTACAATACGAACGACGGCAACAAATCTCACTCGCTCATTTCTTCCTAACTACATGCAAGGGTTGTGAGTCTGGGAGTAAAGACTGAGCAAGCCCTCTCCTGTGTCCCCCACAAAACAGTGAGGGTAGTGTGGTCAAGGGAAAGGTCACCACTATCTTAAACCCCTCCAGGCAGGCTTATAAAGAGAGATGTGGTCATTGGGATAACTTGGGCCCAAGCCATTTATGGTTTTATAAGGTAAAGCCAGAAATCTGAATAGTGCCCTGAAACAGATTGGCATGGATTGGGGCTGCTTGTAACAATGGGGTTAATTATCTGACTGCATCTGAAATTTTCTAATTTAGTTCTGATCTAGGCTGTTCAATACATGCTATAATAATTATGAAATTTTGTTTCTGTTTTTAGATAGAACAGTCTGGCTTCTGTTTTTTTTTTTTCCCATGGGGGTGGGGTGGGAGAGATAGATATTTCAATCATTGGGTACTTCATGCCTTAATCATTCAATAAATGGCCAAATGTGGGTGTTTGTAGCAACTACAGCATGTCTTAATTGCAGACTTTAAACAGAAGAGCTGTGTGTTCTGCAAGGGGGAACCCGATTGAATAAATGACCCTGGTTTTTGTCATTTATCAAGACATGTTTCTTTTTAGAAATCACAGATTTATCTCTTTCAGTCAATACACTGGTTTTTGCTTCAATCATTTGCCAGATTAGGTGCCAGAAATGCTTTGGGCTTCAGTGCAAGGTAGCATTCTCTACATTTTACTGGGTGCTTGCTATACTCCTGCTTGTCGTACCTTGTGATTCAGTTTATAAATACCACTATTAAACAATATTTTTTTCAAACACTTTATTTTAACAGATGACATGTGCTTCTACAAATGAAATTGTATTGATGCTGAATTGAATAAATATTGAAAGACATTTGATTTATTGTTGATTACTCCACCCTTCAGCCACTCATCTCCTTCTAACTGCATGCAGGGGTGGTCACCCATGTGGGTCAAAGCAGGACATGAACAATTCCTTTCTTCTTGTTCTTCTTTATGTTAGGTGGAGGATCTCTGCCAATTTAAACCTTTGATGTCTGTAAGACAGGATCGATCCTCTTTGGTCCCTCCAAATATTTCATTGGCCTTTCCAGAAATAATCCCTGGCCAGTATGGTGAAGGACACGGGGTTAAGGAAGCTGTTGTCTTGAAACCCTATGGAGCATGAGATACACAAACTTCCTATCTTCTTCTTGCCTATTGGCTTCAAGCCAGTTGCAGAGTGATCTTGTACAGAAGTTTAGGCTTCATGGCTGTCCCTGAAATCTGGTGGGAAGGTTGAGCGGTGGACTTTATGTATATGCTTTTTTCTTCTCCCTTGACCCCTCCACCCTGCCCTCCTTTCCAATAGCAGTCGGAACTCTCTGCAGAAGAGCGCCCAGAAAGACTTGGAGCTGCCCAGCAGCACAGAAGGGAAGGTGGGCATCTCTAAACAAGCAGATCTTGCAGAAAACCAAGCAGCTGGAGGAAGTATGTTTTTCTTGTTTTAACTGCCTAAATTTTAAAAATTAGTTTTAAATCACTTCACTGATCTGAGTAACTGAGGGGATGTAACATAAAAGTACCTTCGGAACAAACATTTAGAAATGGGAACTCTTTGTCCTAATCAGTTCTGGTTCAAAGGATTCCTTATGTCAGGAATAGGGAACTTCAGCATAAGCCAGGCTGCTGTGTGAGCTTAGTCCTAAAAAGGTTAATGGACTTCTTGTGGCAACCTGTTATTCTTCCTGTACAATATGGCATTGACATTCCCTTGGCTGCTGATAAAACAGCCGTTGTGCCTATCACCCTCTTCCTGGTTTCACAGCTTTGTGGCCATCTGTTTGGTCCCATCTGCCACTTCCTCTCTGTTAGTGTTTTCATGAAACACAGTGGAATATGATTACATGAAATTAACATGACTTTCCTATGTGAGAGTTGTGTAAACTGTATTTCTCTATGATTTTCCAAGATTTGTTCATTCATGCCAGCATCTTCATTTCCTAGTGTGAAGGA